>CM025789.1:33566299-34166299 GCA_014635995.1 Sarcophaga peregrina
GCTCTTAATACCTTGTGTCGTATGTTTTAGGTTATGTTAGGTTAGAGGACGTGCACCTGTCGGCGGAGACAAGCACAGTACCCGGAGGTCGAAATTGACCCGTTATACATTGTCCTTAGGGGAGGAAGGAAATGGAGGATATGGGAATGTAGGGAAGGGGAGGGAGAATGGGAAACGGAGGAATGTAAAGAAACAGACACAAAACAAAAGAGGTTGAGACTGCGACTACACTTATGAAGCCCTAGCACCTTTCAACCAGCCCAAGCTTCTAATGAATCTGTGGAGAGCCTTGATGTCGGCTCTCGATACAGAACTCAAGTTCTCAAAGAAGGCCCTGCGAAGGGTCCTCAACCTAAACCTACCAAGGGCTGGGCAGTAGCAGAGGAGATGTTCGACAGTCTCCAACTCCTCCTCATCGCAACATACCCTGCAATAGTCCGGCTGGGATCTGTTCCAGATCCCCGTCAGCGACCTAATCTCGCAGTGCCCCGTGATAAAACCGACAGTCAACCTTAAGCTGGCCTTAACCAAGCCCAGCAGCCACTCTGTCCTCTTGCTGTCTACAGCAGGCCATAGACGCCTAGAAACAGAACAACCCGATCCATTCCCCCAACGCCTCTGCTCTTCCCTCCTGACCCATCCATCGATGAGGTCATAGAGGTAGCAGACTGGGGGGTCAGAACCAACAGTCAAATCGCCACCTGAAAAATCGTATGTTTTAGGTTTCTTACATTTCTTCCGTTCGTAGTCGACTTTAAACTGTAGTCCCCGCCACTTATGTGTCAAATTAACACACACAACATACATATGTGCTGTGAGAAGCCATGTTGTAATCCCGATTGCAGGGTTGTATGTAATTATGTATGTATATTCCTAAGGGATACACATGCGATGAAAACAAGCTTTCAAAATACTCAAGAAAGCCTTAAACTTTTGTATTCTAACATTTGTATAACTAAGTCTCCCTTATTGTCTACAAGACAAGCTTAATATCAGAATAACTCGCTATTGCAATAAAATATAATCGGTATTTACTGATCGGAATATATACTTAGATTTTAACCTTTCTTAACAGAAAACCAACCTATAGTTTAAATCGACTCCGAAGGACACTTTTTGAGAAACATTTCATGACAATTAAAATTTAGGCCCCACATTCCCAGGATAAAAATTAGCACACACAACATGGGTAATGTGAGAAACTAGGTTGTAATCCAGGCTGAAGGGTGGTAATGATCAATTAAATAAGTAAGTAAGTAATGGGTAAACGAAAGAATTTTTTAACTTTTTATAAGTTTACCGAATGGGTAAAAACTCATCTGGAATTTAAAAAAAAAAAATTGTTTTAGAGCAGAGCAAATGAAAATTACTGTGCAGCATAGCGGAGCTAATCGATTAATAAAAAAAGGTATTTGTATTTGGTATTGAATGCTTCATAGTTAGAAATTATTTACCAAGAGGATTGAAATCCCCGTAATTGTTTCAGAAACTCTAGCTGAGATACTTCGCATTTCATCAAATTGCAGTTGTAAGTGCTTTTAGAAACAGAAAACTTTTTCATTTAACAGAAAATTGCCAACTTTAGTTTGGAAATATTTAGTAAAGCAAAGTTTTGATAGAGAATGCTTTATTTAGAGAAGGAAAACCGTGTCATAATAATATAAAATAGTCGTAACGAATGCCATCGTTGTTTGCAATGTCACACATAAGAAGTTTCCTTTAGAAGAAAGCACATTTAATCCAAAGTACGTTGGATTATCTTAATGAATTTCAGAGTATTTTTGTTTTTTATTATCAAAATTTAGTTGAATTGTATTATACTGAAGAATTGTTAGAGTAGAGTATAAAAATATTTCCTGAATGTTTGATTGTCATAAAGTAGTCATTCACTTCAACGTATAAAAGTTAGGAAAAATGTCATTTATTACGTTTTATAAATTCTTAAATCATCAGCAATTTAAAAGTATTTTACAATTTATTTAAACACCTTAAATGGTAATAAATCATAAATGCAATGGTAATCGATATAAAAAACTAAAAATTATTTATTATTTAAAAAATACTTTTTTTTTGCCGTTTATTCAAAACAATGTGTGTATTTACGCTCCATTAGCACGTAGTACTTCAACACGCGCTAATAAATTTTAAACGCGAAACTGCAGTAAAAACAATTTTTTTTTTAAATTCTTCTTGTAATTTTTTTTTAGTTTCCAAATGCGTAAAAAGTTAAATAAAATTTGTTTGAAAAATATTGCTTTGTACAGGTCAGGTATTATGCAGTTTTACTTGTTAAGGTATATACAGACTTAAAACTTCCTTTCTACAAATTTCAATTGTTGCAGGAATAAAAATTTTAGAGTGAAACTATTCCGGGAAAATGATCCATCAAAAAAATTTCGTATAAATTGGTGTCTATTTAGTAGAGATTGTACTTCTTTAATAATAAAAGATATCAGCTACGATCAAAAGGACTTTCACCACTCGAATAAATGAGTGTCCTTATACATACATAGTAATTTGTTACTACTAGACTTAGCTTCTCACTCTGCTCAGGTTGTGTGTATTAATTTTATTCATTTTAAAGTCGACTTCAAAAGACAAATTTTTAATTTTATTTTTTTTTTGCTAGAGATCTACGTAGAAGATGTCGCCAAAGAAATATTTTCTCGTAATTCATTTTATTGGGGATGTTTGATGTAGGGATTTGAACTGTACCATTACGTCTAATAAGCCAACATAAAGGGCTATCCATTTCATTGGTTCAAAAGTATGGAACTGGAATTTGACGTCTGTCAAACTAAGTTGTGAAACCAATTTTTTTCTTTTCAGTTTAAAGTCTGAAATTGACGGAAATGGATCGCTTAACTATCACAATAATGGTGATTCTGCCACAGTCATGTATCGTGCTTTAAGAGGAGATTATGGTTTACATAGTCGTCCAACTACGCATGCAATTGGCAAAATTGTGAAGAAATTGGGAGTGGGTACAAATATTGAAAGGCCTATGCATCATCGTTTTGCTCGTTCCGCTGAAAATATTGCTATTGTAAGTGAAAGCGTTGCCGAAGACCCAAATGTGTCGATTCTTCGTCGTTCTCAGGAATTAGGACTGTCTTACGGCATATTATGGCGTATTTTGCATTTAGGTCAAACCTACGTCCATATAAAGTCCAGTTCACGCAACAACTGAAGCCAGCTGACCATTCCCAACGTCGTAGATTCGTGGAATGGGTGCTTGAATAACAGGCGGTGGATGGCAATTTTTAGAACGAAATTTTCTTCAGCGATGATGCACATTTGACACTCGGTGGGTATGTTAATAATCAAAATTGTCGTATTTGGGGTTTTGAGGATTCTCAAGTAATTGAAGAGAGGCCATTACATGCAGAAAGAGTCACTGTTTGGTGCGCTCTTTGGTCCATAGGCGTGATTGGACCTTACTTCTTCGAAAACGACGATGGAACGACTGTCACCGTCAATTCGGAGCGTTATGGTCATATGATAACCGACTTTTTTGCCTCCCTTTGAAGAATACGACTTGGAGAATATGTGGTTTCAACAAGACGGTGCCACATGCCACACAACTCGTGCGAATAAGACTTTATTGCAGGACACATTTCCTGGCCGCATAATTTCTCGTCGTGGCGATATCAACTGGCCACCAAGATCATGCGATTTGACACCATTAGACTTTTTTGTGGGGTTACGCGAAAGACCGTGTTTATGAAGATAAACCTTCAACTTTTGAGCACTTAAAAACCAACATTCGTCAAGTTATGGCTAAGATACCGCCCAATATATGTCGAAACGTTGTCGAAAATTACCTCAAAAGAATCAATGCTTGCAACATTTCGCGTGGAGGTCTTTTAAATGATGTAGTGTTTCACACATAATGTCAACATTCAAACTTTACAATAAAAAAGAAAAATATTTTAATGTATGTTTTATTTACGTTTACTTTTGAAACCAGTACTTTCTACTAGATCACGGCGACTTTAAGAATTCGTACAAACCACCACGGCTCAGTAGAAGCATATTTCCCGAGAGTATACTGATGTACTTGGATAGTCAGGCTGTCATAAAGTCCTTTTCAAAAGTCATATTCTTTGCTAAGGCGCTTGGACATAAAACACGTTTGGAAACAATATTGTGGACGTACTGGAAAGAATAGTTACCGGAAAGCCTCCTATGTGATTGAAGCATAGGGGGAAGCTACGACTAGACTACAAAAAAAAAACAAAATTAAAAAAATAAGCAAAAACAAAAGCGAAAATGAAAGCAAAAACAAATACAGAACAATGAACATTATGCTTAAGATCAATTCCAAAATTGATCCATAAAAATCTGATCGTATTAATCAACTGACAAAATATAAACCTTCTTTTGAGTCACTCTGTCTACGTATAATTTTCTTCTTTTTTATTCGATTTTATGACAAAACTCGGGTTTCATATTGAATTTCGTATAGCCACAGTTTACTACGGAAGCTATACTTTAAGCATATGGCTTGTTTTGTTTTTTTAATATTTTCCCACTAGAGTTCGTATATCATTAATAAATAAATTTAATTTTTTTCATTTAATTTTTTAATTATTTAAAAACCAATTGAAATTAAAGCGGCTTCTCATTATTTATTGTGGTTTGGTTTTTTTTTTTGGTTTGTTTAAACGTTTAATTAATTAATTATTAAATGATTGTAATGGCACACTTTAAACTAATGAATTTATAAAACAAAATACCCAAAAAAAAATAAAATTTTTAAATAAAATAAATAATTTCATTACTTCACACCTGCTGCTGTTCTAGAGCCACTCAAAATACTCATATTTTAAACAGACTCATTGAAAAAAAAAAAACAATAAAAAATAATAAAAAAAAAGGAAACAAAAATATTGTAAAGCAATTGAAATTGAATTTAAATTTCGTTTCTTTAGAACGTTTTTTTTTTTTTTTTTTTTTTTACCATATAAAGTGGCCATAAAAATATGGTAAAAACAGTTTTCTGTCTAACAATTATCGTTTTAATAACACTTTGAATTTTACACTTTCAAAAATTAACATCAATAAAATGCTTGTAAAGAAAAACGAGAGTCTTTTTTTTATCAGCGAAATATCTGAAATTGATTACTGGTTTTAAGAGTATTTTTTAAAAATTTTTTTATGCCCGAGAGCAAATTAGAGCATTTTAGTTAAGAAAATTTGCATATCAAAGCGTTACTTTGAAAAGCAATGAAATAAAGCGGGATTAGAAAAAGGAAGAAAAGTTAGAAAAGAAATCGTTTCACTCTAATTTCCTGATATGAGATAGGGAGGGGCCTTCAATGTAATATAATATAATGACATTCGATGGCAACGCCCGCAAGCAAAATTGTTGTCTGTGAGCGCCTGGAGATGTTATAGGAACTAATTTTTCGATAATGAATCTAAAAGAAGTCTTTCCGTAAGTCAATTTTGTTCGTCTGCAATTGAAAAATATGAATTAGACCCGAGGCCTCGGTTCAAACTTCAATTAAACGAAAAATTAAAAAATATTTCTTCGGCGACTTTCTCTCAGTAGATTTCTGGCAAAAACTCTGAGAGTAAATAAAAATTGCCATGAAAAGTTTCTTAAAAATATATCGTTCGGAGTCGCCTTTAAACTACAGGTCCCGCCATTTGTGTATGAAACTATAGTACACAATTTAAGTTGTGCAAGAAGCTAGGTCGTAATCCAGACTAAAGGATTGTAATAGCCAATCATGTGTGTATGTATGTGAATTGAGAGCTACATAGGTATATGGCTTTAACAGGACAGTTCCGATTATTATTTTATTGCATCAGACGTTTCCAGAAAGTAAGTGAAAGTCTTCGTCTGCCAAATAACTTTTTTTTTTGAAAATGCTTTAAAAAAAACTTCTGAATATTTTCTCAAATTTCTTTTTTTATTTGAGCTGAGTAACTTCGACCATATGCCCGGTATAGTGTCACAGACCAGAGCCTCTGGTGGGAATCGAACACACGACCCTCACGCTAATAATTCTTAAATAAATAAATAATTTTTTTATTTGAAAGTACGATCCTTCTGGTTAATAATCGAAAATAATTTCATTAAAATGGCTGCCTAGGCTGGCCATGCAGTAGCCTACACGATCAGTCCAATTCTTAAGCACATTATCACATTGTGTGCAGCTGTATTTCAACAATGGCTTTACGAATATTGTCCTTTAAAGCGTCAATTGTCTCTGGTTTGTCGGCGTAACACTTGTCTTTGACGACAACCCACAAATAATAATCCAAGGGAGTAAAATCACAGCTCCGAGGTGGGCAAACGGCATCAGCTCTGCGGCTGACAATGCGATCTTTAAAAACATCGAGTGTATGTGGATATGTGGCACGTAGCGCCGTCCTATTGAAACCAAATATTGCCAATATCCCCCTCTCCAATTTTTGTGAACAAAAATTCGTTCAACATGGCCCTATAACGATCGCCATGATTGTAACGGCCACTCCTTGCCCATTTTCGAAGAAAAATAGCCCAATTATGCCTCTGGACCAAAATCCACACCAAACAGTGACTCGTTTTGGGTGCGTCGGCTTTTCAATGTATGCGTGCGGGTTTTCTGTGCCCCAAATGCGACAATTTTGCTTGTTTACATACCCGCCAAGATCAAAATGAGCTTCATCTGAAAAGATGATTTTTTTGCCAAAACTGCATCTTCTGTAAGTCGATCGCAGGCCCACTTAGTAAAGCGAAAACGCATTGGATGATCAATATTCGTTGAGAAGAAGGATAAACCTAATTATCTATCAAATCAGACATGAGCTAAGTGCTACATTCGCGAAATAAGCACTAGTTGAAAAAAAAAGTTAGATGGAGGACCCTATATTTTGGCCGATTAGGTATGAGCCCGTGAATTATAACCCTGTATATACATTTCGAACAAATCGAAATGAAAACCAATTTTTCTCTGGCGACATTCTCTCAGCAGTCTTTTGACAAAAACTCTGGGAGTAAATAAAATTGCTGTGACAAGTTTCACAAAAACTCTGTTGTCTCGCCACTCATTATATAATTAACACACATAACATGGATGGTGTAAGAAGCTAGGGTGGTAAGCTGCCTAAAAAGCTGCAATAATCAATTAAGTAAGGAAGTATTCAGAAATTCTAAATTCACGTTTTTCCGATATCAATTTTTCATCAAGATTATGCGTTTTAGCGTTAATTATGTTAAACCACTTAAATTGAAGCATTCAAAAACCAATATAAGGCCAACTTATACCCGCAATATCGCCTGTATTATCTGCAAAAATCAAACCATTTCAATTAAAGTGAAATTATTCCATCATATGAGAAACTGGATCTATGCACTATCATAAGACGGTCGAATTCTTGGCATTTACACATCAAATAATCCGGTTATGGTGCCATCTTTTTTTAGTATTGTTTTATTAAGTTTGTTTGTAAGCATTTATAAAAATACTAGGAGTACGTAATATTTTATTTACTTATTTTAATTAAGTATTGTTGTTTCAGTTGCGGTTCTTTATTTATTTTAAAAATTAATGCATTTTTTTAAACGTGATTTTTGTTTTTTTCTTGTTTTTATTTAAATTAATTTTTTGTCTCAGTGCTGCTGTAATACTTAAATGTTGTAACATTTATTTACAATTTTTTATTTAATTTAATTTTATTTTTTCTTTTTTTTTGTCCGTTTTTTTTTATTGTTTTCATTTTATTTTGTTGTAGTAATAATATTGTTTTAAACACTATTATTTATACGTTTTTGAAATTGTTTCTTCTCTTATTTTTTTATTTTCGAACATGTGCTGCGGTGATACAATATAAATAAATTCCGCACATTATTTGCTTTTAAACAAAAACAAAATTAAGTTTTCCTTTGTTGTTTCTTTATTTTATTAATAAAATTTATTTACACGCTTTTTTATATTATTTTTCTATATTTTTTTAAAAGAATTTTGATGAATGAAAGCAAGTAAGTGCCTTACAATACCAGTCTCTAAATCAAATGTATTCAAAATTCTTAAAAATTAGGAGAAAAAAAACGGGAATAAAATGGCTGGGACAGGGAGACTATTGTCAAGGCAAATGGTTTGAAAATAATATAAACTTTTGGTAAATTATTGCAGTGGAGATGGATTCTACCCAGTCATTAGATTAGACACAAATATCCTAATATCCTAAGTACAATTTGACAAGATCTTATAACCCATTGTAGAATGGGAATCGCTTCAAGCGCTTCATGCGGATTCTGCAGTGTGGAAATCGAGTCTCCTTAATAAATAATTAAAAAAGAAAATACCCGGGTACTAGGCATAGATCATCTCTATTTGCATCAACAGAAACTATTGTGGTGGTACCCTACATCTTCACAGGAGCATTAATAGAAACAAAGTAGATTGGCTATGTTTTTATCTTGAAAATCATAAGAAGACTCTGTTGCTGGGGAAATCACACTTGCATATGCCACACAAACTAATGCTTTTTGTGGGAATGAGATAACGTTTTGGAAAGGAGTTCTCTTCTGTTGACTAAAACCTACATTATTCCAGTGCCATACTGACGAATCAGTATATCTAGAGCAGGTTTTATTAAAATCGTTACAATTAAGAAGAATCCACTCAAACACTATTTGTAGCTGTCATACCATAAATCCCAAAGTAATTGTGAGACATTATAGTCTGGAAGTGTGTAAGAAGTCTTATCATCAATTGACTCTTTGGCATTGCTATTACAGAGTATAAATTGAATAATATTTGCTTTCAATAAAATAGTACAACGAGCCACACAGCACGACTGATTTTGACTTTTTTGCATGAGCAGTAGGGCAATATTGTTCAACTCTTTTGCGGATCAAGTTACGAGTACTTAAAGCGGTGACTAGCAAGATGCTTGCATGATTAATTTTTAAATATTTACTCTTAGACTTTATTCAACAAAGTTTATTCAGAATGTGATCCATCAACATGCGGGAGATGATTTGTCCAATTCAAAGATGATAGTTTAGACATGAACATGACAAATACGACTCTTTCAGATGAAGATGAATGGGAGGTATTATTGTATGAAACGTTTGATCAAACTCAAGTCAGCTCGGTAACCACTGAAGCTGCAAATAAAAATGTTTGCCAGCAATACGATTTGATATTGCAGCCGAGGAATGACGCTTTGAAACTTTTCTGGCAACGAACTAAAGCCCGAACATTTTCTCAACCACTATCAAACCCAAAATATCTATGACGTCGAGATAATTCCTTGTGAGTGAGGTGGCCAGACGAATCTATTTGCTAAAATTTGAATTAACTTCCTATATACGAACATACACAGTAAGATGCCTAAACTATGCAATCAGACATAAAGACATAATATTCCACCATGACAATGCATAAGCAATATGGAATTTATTTTAGAGATTGTATCCAAAATTGAAACGATTCGTATTTATAATGCGTAATTCATTCATTGATTTCATTCATTCATTGTACACACAATTGAAAATATTTTTTATTTTTTAGTTATACACGCAATAAAAAGTTGTTGTTGATTTTTGTAATTAAATTTGAAAATTTATGTAAAAATTTTCTTTTTTTTCGTATCTTCTTTTATTTTAATGTTTTTGTTTTTTTTTTTTGTTTTCTTATTGTTTTGGTTTTTAATTAAAAATTATAGTTTTGTATACGTTAAATTAATTTTTAAAGGGTATGCGTTGCTTATATTTAAAGAGTATGTATGCTATTGTGGCACATCCTATACCCACAAGCAAATAAATTTAATTTAATTTTGTTTATTGTTTTTTGGCTTGTTTTTTGGTAAGATAAACGATGTCATGACAGCAAAAATTTAGATGAGTTTTTGAGTTGTTTTCATAAAAAAATTTTCAATTGACTGAAATTGTTTGTTTTGCAAAAACCAAGGTAATTATTTTTGTTTGTTTTTTTTATCAATTTAAGTTTTAATTAAATTTTTAGTTTTAAATTTTAAGTTTGTACTGCGATAAAACGAATGTTTTTTTTAAATTATTTTTTTATTTTTATTTTTAACATAATTATTATACGTATTTTAATTATTTTTCTATTAATTATATTTTTATTTTTTTTTATTTATTTTTTATTTTCATTTTGTTTTATAAAATTTTTTAAGATCTATTCTATTGTATTTTAAAACCCTTGTTGAATAACTTTTTTTATTCTTTTTTTTAATATTTTAAAAATTATTATTTTACTTAAATTATTTTATTTAACACATTTTAAATTTCAATTTCACTTTTTTATTATAAATAATTAAAAGCCTTTTTATATAATATTTTCTTTTTTTTTTTTTGTATTTCTTCATACACACTTCTTTTTCTCCACACTTACAATAATAGTTTGTTCCACTATTTGTTTTTGTTTTTATTTTTTTCTATTTTTCTTTTCTTTATTTTATTTTAATTATTAAATATTTTGTTTTATTTCCCGTAAAACTTAAGCTGTAACCGACAAATAACCAACATAGACTGAATGTTTAATAATCATTCGAAATAACTGTTACTGTGTCTAATAATAATTTCGTTTTTTCTTACACAGAGAAGCGAACATTAAGCAGCTGCTATAAGCCAACATGTCTTATAAATCCTTTGATCGAACATGTTGTCATCCTGTGACCAGCAACATACCCATACACACACTTTCTCTCTCTCTTCTTCTATTTCTATTTTATTGCACTCAAAACTCATTCACCCGCATTGTGCACATTTTCACTTTCTGATTGGCATACATACATACGTTAATAGATACTCTTTCACTTTCAATGAATTTTCTTCGTTTGCACATAAATTGTAAGCGGCTTTAAAATACTGTTACGCGACGGTTTATCTTCTAAACCGTCTGTCTAGGCGGCATTTTCAACACAGACTAATTCCCAAATTGACAATTTGCATGGCGTTTAGTTTAAAGTTAGAAATCTCGCATACTATTGCCATTATGGCTGGCTGTTTAACTACCAAAAACAAAAATGCTACTAAAAATATAGGAAAGAAAAAAACATCGCACAACCATTTTAAGTTTGAGTTGTAAACAATTTTCCCTGCAACATGTTTGACATGCTTAAGTTTTCTTTTGTATTACTGAGTCGATTTTTCTTTATGAATGGCATAAGCTTGTTTGTGTATGTGTTCTTCTAGTAGGTTTGTGCATTAAAAGTATGAATGAATTTCGTTCGATGTTATCTCTTTATGCTGTTGTTGTTGTTGTTGCTGTTCTTACATTCTGCTACCGTGTGGTATGTGGACTTGAAATTTTTTTTGTGTTTTATTTCTTGTCGTTTTATTTTCTTTCTTATCATTCGAACATATGTTATCTTGTTGTTGTTGTTGTTGTTTTTTACTGCAGAAAACTCACACACATAAAATAGGAAAAATATTGCAATTGAAAAACTTGATAAATTTTAAATATTTTTCTTTGAATTTTTTGTCAAATTTTGCAAATATTTTTCGTTATTGTTGTTGTTATCAACTGATTTAAAATATTTGCTTTTGTTTTGAATAGTTTTTGAAGATATTTTCCAGCTTATTTTTAAATCAAGTACTTCAGAGTGATGTATTGTCGTTTACAAATAATTCCATTGAATCTTAAATAGTCTCTTCGGGTTTCTTTTTACCAACTGTTGCTGACTAAAGGAATAATTTTTTTGACCATAAAGTTTTAGCACAAGTTTATTCCAAATATTAACCACATTACTGGCCAACATGTGAACTTCCCATCAAAACAAATGTTTAGAAATGTATTTCTGTGAGTGCTGTTTACTCTGAACGATAGGAACAGTACTCAGTGAAGAAAGTAAGTTCTCGCTAATATGGAAATAATTTTAAAGTGTTCATAACTTTTTAGAGAATAAAGTGACTTTAATAATGTCTTTCAACAAAGTTTAGTATAATTTGAATTCACTTATTCATATAGCTTTACCTGGTGCAATAAATACTACCGGAGCCATCGACTAACAATCGTAATCGAACACGCACAGTTACGTTTTAAAATCTCATCTCACATTCCATAAGTTTATCAGAATAATGCGGATTAAATGAAATGAAGTGATATATATACAGAACGTTATCTGAATTATTATTATTATTTATCTGGAATGGCGAGTTACATTTTACGTTGCCATGAAGTCCCCGTAGTCTAGCAGGCAGTGTGTTGGCTTATTAAACTGGAAGCCTCGGTTAATACTAGGGATGCCAATCGGGATAGCCCGAATTTCGAAATTCCGGGATTTTCGGAATTCACAAAATCCCCAATCCCGGGATTTTTAAAAACTTGTCCCGGAATTTTTCGGGATTGTGAATTCATATGTATTTTGACCCTACAAAAGGTTCTGAAAAACAATTCTATAGCACTCGACTTCGAGGAAAACTCTACTTTCATTGCTAAAAAGTTATTTGATATCATCGAAGAATGCAAAAACAACCCTATTAAACGAATTAATAGGGTAACTAATTTAGATACTCAACTGTTCAAAGAAATAGATTTATTTACATCAGGAGATAGTAGAAGTGAATATTTACAAGCTGAATATAGCTATCTTGGAACTATTTTACCAACAAATGTTGATTGCGAAAAATGTTTTTCGACGGCAGCGTATGTTGACAACAAAATTCTTTCAAGCTTATGAGATCACATACATATTAGATGCTTTTATCTTTTTGTTGGAATCCAAATAATTTTCCTAAAGCTAATGCATTTGCATCTGTATTAATAAGTTTTATTTATGTTAATTTACGCTTTTTTGTTACTTTTTGTCTAGTATATAATTCTGATATACATACGTAATTGGAATATAAATAGTTTTGTTAACGAAATATTTTTATTATTAGGAGAAAATCGCGATTTTTTCCGTGATTTTTATCCCGAACTATCCCGGGATTTCGGAATCGGGACTTACAAAATCCCGAATACCGGGATTTTTAATAATCGATCGCGTTTGGCATCCCTAGTTTATACCCCAGGTTCAACATCTTCAAATAGTTTCTTCGGCTACTTCCTCTCTGCAAATTTATGGAAAAACTCGGAAAGAAAACAAAATTGAGTCGAAATGATTGTAAAAAATTTGTTGTTTGTTTTCGACTTTAAACTATAAGCCACGCCGTATAACATTTAACGCTCATAATATAAATGGTATAAGAAACTCGGTCTTAATCTTGTAATGACTATTTTATGTATGTTGACGTAATAAATCCAGTTTTCATCCCCTTAATTTATTATATCTATTCCTTTACGGAATATAAAACTGTTACAAATTCTCTTTTATTATTGCTTGTAATTGTTTGTCCTTTCCTGTAGTCTACTCTTCTATTTGTCTACTTTTTTATGTTGGACGCAGCGATAGTTAGCTACTAATGGACCTAAGAATTTATCCTCAGTCTATTTATCTAGCGTAGCAGATTCTAATATTATTCAGTTGCCAGATAAATCGTTGGCCAACAAATAATTCTCTCTTTGAAAATGTTTAGGTTTAAGTTGGATTAGGTGTAGTGGATAGGAACTTTGTTTATTAAGTTCTATATTTTCTCAAGAGGTAGTGATATCTGACTTAACTGTGAGAAATGTTGTTGAAGGGGTCAAAGACATTCCAGGATGGATTATTTGGAGGAGGACTAAAGTCTTTTATTACGTCTCCCAATAGATTCCAATATAAATTGCTTGATTTGTAGAGTCGCTAACATTATGCTGCCTCCTAATGCAAATTATGACTCCATGCAAAAATAATGTGGCGTTCAAGCAACAAAATAAAAAAGTTTTATAAAGTTTTAAATAAAATTTTTGTTTTTTTGATATTTTTAGGCCCATAAAAGTTTGATTATGTACAGCTCTGGTAATAAAATGTTGATTTTAAAGGTACATAGAATAGCTAAAGAATATTCAATGATATATTTTCTATCAGACATGATTGCACAATGGAAATAACATCGTTTAATTTAATTACACTTTAATAAAGTGGTGTTAATTTGACAAGCTCAGTAGCGTTTTTAGTATATCCGCTATAAAAACATTTCGTAATCATGAAAAGCAATTTTTAACTCTAAACTTAAACATTGCTTAAAATTATTCAACCAAAACCAGTGGGATTTAAGAAATTTAATAAGTTTAGAATGAAAATCTCTATTCAAGTCATTTCACGAGTAACTGGAATTAAATGAAGCGTAACGTACAAATCAAAAATCAAACAATTCTTATGTTTTTTTTTTCACCAAAAATGCTTCAATTTAAATCATTAATACTGTATACCGAGAACAATGCTCATGAGTAGTACTCAATATTATTCATCATAAACATCATCGTTATTATCATCGTCCACAGTAATAACACAACAACGGATCCAATAATCAATTCACAGTTTAATACGAATGTGATCATGGGTAAACGCATGCAGATGACACAGTTGGAATCACAATCTAATACGCATAAAATGAAATGTGAATGTGTATACGAGTATGTGTGTGTGTGACATGAGTAAGTCACTATGTTACACTTCATTTGAAATCAAAATGTAAAGCAAAATCACACCTAAGTATTCGCACGCACACACATACAATGTATATACGAAGCAGCCATGCTTGCAAAGTGTCTATTACCACGATTATGTCGATTTGAAATGAAATGGATGGCATCGTTGTAGACACACAATGACAGAACACGACAAATATTTACTCGGGCACTATTTGAAGTTCATTCTTCACTTTGCTCCATTTTTCTTTTCCTCGTTTCATTTGACTTTTATGTGAGAACATGTTAAAAAAAAAAGAAAGAAAGACCACCAATAACAACAATAACAAATACACAAAAACATGTGCAAATATCAGAGGCAATCATCATTCTGTGTAATGCAACAATAAAATGTCACAACACAATAGCAAAAATTGCAAGAAACAAAATATCCTTGTTTCTTTAAGCGGAAATAAAAGAAAAATGTTGCCAAAATGGCACGTTCATACGTTCGATTGTGGTTTCATCTGTACTTTAATAATGGCAAAAACGTTACATGGGCAAAAGGTTACAAAAACTTGAATTTCATGAAAACAAAAAAAAAATACTTTTTCGGCATCATTTTTGTGTGATTGTTTCGTTGAATTCTTAAAAAAAAAACTTTTCATATTGACCACAAAAAACGTTCAATGAAAGTAAATATACTAACGGGTCTTACAAGTTCCAGTTTATACTGGGTAATTTATAAAACTTCTGTGATTTTACCCAATAAGTAAAAAGAAAAAAGAAAAACTGCCATGAAAAGTTTCTCGGAGTCGACTTTAAACTGAAGGTCCCGCCACTTATGTATAAAATTAACACACACAACATAAATGGTGTGAGAAACTAGGTCAACAATCCTGACTGAAGGGTTGTAATGCCCAATTATGTATAAATGCAAGCTTGTTTCTCAAAAATGTGGCGTTTGAAATCAACTTTAAAGCATAAGATCTGCCACTAACAATTAACCCAAGCAACATGGATGGTGTGAATGGCTCAGTTGTAGTCCTCACTAATGGGTTCGTTTATGTATCGAAGTTAATTTAATAAAGGGTCCGCCAAATACCTTTTTTTGAAAATGCTTTAAAGAAAACCTACCGAATATTTTCTCAAATTTCTTTTTTTATTTGAAAGTACAATTCTTCCGGTTAATAATGGAAAATAATTTCATTCAAATGGCTGCCTCGGCTGGCCATGCAGTAGCCTACACGATCGGTCCAATTTTTAAGCACATTATCGATTGTGTGCAGCTGTATTTCACCAATGGCTTCACGAATATTGTCCTTTAAAGCGTCAATTGTCTCTGGCTTATTTTTGACGGCACCGCACAAATAATAGTCCAACAGTGTGAAATCACAGCTCCTAGTTGGCTAAACGACATCAGCTCTCCGGCTAATAATGCGATCTTCAAAAACAGGGCGCAATACATCGAGCATAGCTTGGGCTGTGTGGCACGTAGCGATGTACTGTTGAAACCAAATGTTGCCAATATCTTCCTCTTCAATTTTTGTGAATAAAAATTCGTTCAACATGGCCCCACAACGATTACCATTCACTGTAACGGCCACTCCTTGCTCATTTTCGAAGAAAAATGGCCCAATTATGCCTCTGGACGAAAATCCGCACCAAACAGTGACTCGTTTTGGGTGCGTCGGCTTTTCAATGTATGCGTGCGGGTTTTCTGTGCCCCAAATGCGACAATTTTGCTTGTTTACATACCCGCCAAGATCAAAATGAGCTTCATCCGAAAAGATGATTTTTTTTTGCCAAAATCGGTATCTTCTGTAAGTCGATCGCAGGCCCATTTACCGAAACGAAAACGCATATACACAACCATATTCGTTCAGCGGAAGGATAAAACTAATTATCTGTCAAATCAGACATGAGCTAAGTGTTACCATTCACGAAATAAGCACTAGTTGATATTTCCTTATTCAAATTCAAAAACCCAGTTAAACATCTTGAAATAACTCCTCGTAAAGCAATATTTCTTCCTGTAAACAAAATATTGAATCATTTAAAAATGAAAAACATAAAAAGAAAACAAAAAAACAGAAAACAGAATGAAAAAATAATAAATATTGATATAAACGAGGTTTTACTTGGCAAACACTCCTGGTTGCCAATAATTTTGCTTTGTAAACGTGTACGAGTATGTCTTCCCTTTGATATGCCATATCGCTGAAAGCAGTCAAATATTTTGATACTTTTATTCTCCTTCCCATGCTTACTTTTTTCATTCCCAATGGCAACTACCTTATTGATGTATCTTCCTTATGGCTTTTGGTAGGCATAGGACAGAAAGTGCAGAGAGCTTGATTTTATTAGAATTTGAAGGCAGGCATAGGTTTCATTCGTTACCTTCTGGGAATTTTTAAAATCTTTGCAAAAAAAAATTATATAGAAGGAGCACTCGACGTCACTGTGTAGGTATGTACATATGTGAATGAGTTTATGTATGTATGCATGTTTTATATCTCTACGACATTAGAATGAATGTTAATGTTTATTTTATTTTCTTTGTATTCCCTCCCATCCTCTATTCATATGTACATATGTGTGGCAGTGATTTTTAATGCCACATCGTTCGTTCTATGTACATTTATACATATTTCCCCTTCTACTTTGTGGTTGCAACAAGTGTCAATCAACACACACATACACAGTTTTTTATTTCCTATTTTTTTAATAGGGTTTGTTAACGTATGTGTGCGTGTGTGTGTTTATTTAATTTAAAATATATTCTGGGGATTATAATATTTAATATCTGTTTATTTACATTTGTCTTTCATTTTATTTTTATTTTTGTTGTTTTGATTATTTTATAAAAAAAAAAAAATAAAATATGCCAGTAGGGTGAATATTAAATCACAGAAATCAATATTAAGCAGATCAGGCATTCTCCGTCTATCCTTAGAGATAATAGCGAACATCGTTTTTGATACACAACAACAACAACGACACGTGCCGCAGTCTCCTGCATCCCGGTAGGGTCAGTCGATCAATCTCTATTAAGTCCAGCAAAATTCCTTTGTCATGTCCTTTATCCACTGCTAATCAACGCTGCTCTTGATTGAGTTTTACAGGACATATTATCCGTGCTAGGAGCCAACATCTGGGGCCTTAACAGAAGGCTGGTAATGTTCTCGATGAACTCTATCTTCTTAAATGTAGGGGCAGGTACAACATAAAAAACTGCCCTGAAAACCACTGTTAGCACAACAAATTTTTATGATAATTACTACCACCAACATGGCAAGCTAGACAATAAAAAAAACTTAATCGGGAGGACGTTTACCATCACAGTAAAGCCCGGCAAATTTTATGCTGATGTCCAAACCAGAATAAACGAAGCAGACAGGCTTTGGAAGTCTAAATTTTATATGGTGATCTTGAAAGTTAAAAGGCCAACAACAACAACAAAAAAGTACAACAAAGAGTAAGTTCTGGAAGTTGCCAGATGGCCGCCAAGAGTTCGATGACAAGCCATCAAATTGTTTCATTACTTTTTGCATGGATGTGGTTGTATGACAACGATAAAACTTTGAATTTCAGGTTTAAGTTGATTGGTTTATGCGCAGAAATCCGCATGATCCGCGAGCATTACACATCAGGGAACACATTTTTAAAAACTTTATTCATAAGAGTTATATTCCATTTTCGGTCGGTTATAAAGGGTCCAGCAAATAACATTTTTTTTTAATGCTTTAAAAAAAAAGAACTACTGAATATTTTCTCAAATTTCTTTTTTTATTTCAATGTACAATCCTTCCGGTTAATAATGGAATTTCATTCAAATGGCTGCCTTGGATGGCCATGCAGTACCCTACCCGATCGGTCCAATTTTTAAGCACATTATCGATTGTGTACAGCGGGCCATGTTGAACGAATTTTTATTCACAAAAGTTGAAAAGGAGGATATTGGCAACATTTGGTTTCAACAGCACGGCGCTACGTGCCACACAGCCGAAACTACACTCGATGTTTTGCGCCCTGTTTTTGAAGATCGCATTATCAGCCGCAGACATGATACCGTTTGGCCACCACGGAGCCGCGATTTGACACCTTTGGACTATTATTTGTGGGCTGCCGTCAAAGATAAGTGTTACGCCGACAAACCAGAGACAATTGACGCTTTAAAGGACAATATTCGTGAAGCCATTGGTGAAATACAGCTGCACACAATCTATAATGTGCTTAGAAATTAGACCGATCGTGTAGGCTACTGCATGGCCACTTCGACTTCCTCTCAGAAAATTTCTTGCAAAAACTCTGAGATTAAATAAAAATGCCATCAAAAAGTTTCTGAATAAATCTGTCGTTCGGAGTCGACTTTAAACTGTAGACTACGCCACTCACACACACAACAAAAGTAGTGTGAAAACTTAGGCCGTAATCGGGATTAAATGGTTGTAATGATCAATTTTGTTTTATGTGTATGTATAGCAGTTAGAGACGTTTTGTTAAAACCACATCTATGCCGTCCATTTGAGCCCGCTATCAGGTTGCAATTACAAATATCGTTGACAAACACTTCTATTTTGACTAAATCTTGAAAAAGTTATGCCCAATCACGCCGAAATTACGCTCAGCCCCAAAACACGAGAATTTTCGACATATTCACTAAGCCATCTATATAGAAATGAGCTTCACCGGAGAAGATTACTTTTTTCGAATAAAAGGGAACATTTCACTTTGCTCCAATACCCATTCAGCGAATTACCAATGCTTTCCATGGTCAGTTAGCTTGATTTCCTGGGTTGAATTTCGTATGCGTGAAGATTCAAGTTGTTGAAAACTGGGTTTCGAAGTCATTTTAATTTAATTTAAGAATTTTTTTTAGCCTCGAAAAAAGAAGAACAACACAACCAATGAAAAATAATTCCAATAAAATAAAATGAAACAAAATAAAATTAAAAATTTATGATTTTGAAATTTTTCAAAAATGTTAACCAGGAAATCTCTTAATTTTTAAATAAAAACCAGAGAATAAAAATTACAATAACAACAACGAAATATTGACAAGATAACTCATGTATAAACATGATTTGGAATGGAAAATAGCCCACAGTTACTTTGGCTTTTAGTTTTTATATAAAAATTCTTATAAAATTTTGTTTACATTTTAAACGCCAATAGAGTTTTATTTTTCTTGTTGCTGGAGCAAAAAACAAAATAATGAATTTTATTACGAATATGAATAAATTAAAGCCAAATTTGGTAAAAACAAAACAAATTGACAATGGGCAATTTCAATTTTAATATAAACAACTAAACTATATACATACATACACACCCATGGAGACAAATAGACAAACAGACAGACAGTCTGATATACAGACAATACCAATGAATATGAATTTTATTTGAAAATGCCGCAAAATTTTTAAATAAAACTACATGAACATAAACACCGAGTACTGGGAACACTAGGCAACACGTCATATTTTTTCTAATTCTGTATTTCAAGAAGATTTTTAGTTTTTCTTTTTGTTGGCTTATTAGACGGAAAGCCAAGTTTCAAGCCCCAGACCAGATATCAAAAACAAATAGCAAAAAGTTTTTCTTCGGCGATTATTTCCTCTAAACAGATTTCTGGCAAAAACTCTGAGAGTAAATAAAATTGCGATGAAAAGTTTCTCAAAAAAAATCTGTCGTTCGGAGTCGACTTTAAACTGCAGGTCCCGCCACTCATGTAATTAACGCACACAACAAAAGTGGTGTGAGAAACTAGGTCTATAATCCTGACTGAAGAGTTGTAATGACCAATTATGTATGTAACTCCTCAGGGAAATATCCTTTTAAATGAGCATATCACTGTTGTTTTGATTAACGATATCTGATCATCCAGCCAATAGTATGAAAACAAATTGATCGAGCAAATTTAACCTCTATAAAATAGTACTTGAAGTCTTGAAGCTTCTTAATAGTGAACCCATTAAGCCTAACAATAAACGCAAGGTTAAATACTCGAATCTTTTTCTAGTTTTAACAACGTTGAACAGTAATAGAGGAAATCTTCCTTCACGTCACTGCAACCTCTATAAAATCATAATACAGAAGGCCTAGTCTTCTTCTATTAGCACCAACCGTCTATGAAGCGGTTGATCTCTTGCGATTATATTTCAGTCAGGTCCGCCAAGTTGCACAGTGTAGCACACATAAGTTTCCTGGACAAATCTGAATAATGTATTAACGAAGCTGCTTGATTTTGATTAAAAACTTGAGCATTTTTCTCACTAAGCTCTACGCTTAGTGCTATGATATTGTCATATATTCTGAAGAACTGGATAAAATGACGAAATTTGCCACGATTAAGGACATAAATAGAGCACACGTGAAAAGAGTTTATCAGTAGTGTTTCATAATTGAAGGAACGTTGGAATTAGCGGACAGAAAACATCATTAAACATTTTTCCTGACACCCATAATAGGTTTTATTAAGAGAATCTTGACGAAACTATTTTATTTTTTCCTGTAGTGGAACAGAAAAACGACTCCCAAGAAAGTAGACATAATAAGCAAATCTGTGATGACACTGGCTCAAGCTTTTGAACAAAAAATTAGGGTAACGATGTTATAAACAAAGATGTTTGGAAACATCGAAAGTTCATATGCTGTTGACCACTGCTGAGGCAATAAAGTTTTTGGAAAATCTTGAGAAAATCTTGAAATATCGACGCCTCCGCTCTATAACAGTTTAAGTCGAAAAAGTGTGTTTTGAGTTATGAGCCATAAAACTGAGTATACGCGCCACAAAACTATGTATATGTGAATTCTAAGTACATTTTTTCCCATAACTTCGGAACGGATGGGCCTATCTTAACCAAGTTTTCACAGTATTTCTTTGTACATTTAGAACGTTATAGAATGGAGGCGTCAATATTATTATTAAAGGGTATTTACCTTAACAGCCACAAGTACAAACCACAACAATGCATCTAAGCACACTATTGTGACTAATTTTTCAACGTCTTTCCAAATATGCATCTGATTATAGGCCATCCTTATAGGAACTCATTTGGAGATTTAACGAAAGCGCCAATAAATTTGAACCTTTAAACTAGCAGAAGAAATGACAGACTCGTCAATAACTAAAGGATATCAAGAGAAAGAGAAAGCAGTTTGCATATGAGAGACCAAGAGGGAGGAATGTATGGTGGTCCTCTGCACTATTCTGTACTATAGGAACGTCTATAAACTAAGGCGATAAAAAATAAACACTGAATATTTATTCTGAAAACTTGAAGAATAAACACGTAAAACAAACAATAACAAAACTAGTTACAAAGGAAAAGGGTAATTAACAATAAATTCTAGAGGTTGCCAGGCCAAATAAAATGAAGGATGAGAAAAACAATAACAAATCAACAATAAATTCTAAAATAAAGTACATGTAAGTAGAGTAAAGAGTAATGTAGTAAGAGTTAAAGAATTATCCTTTCTTGAATCTAAACAAAAGTACTCGTATATATTATTATGTTATCTAAAACGTCATAGCTGTTGCTCAGTGTTAATTGGGCCTACATTAGTAATATTGACCACACTAACCACACTAAATCACAAAGCAAAAAGAAATAGAAAATATTGAATTTATTTAGAAAACTATATCACAAGTAAGTAATGTAAATAAAAAAAAAATTTTTTTTTTATTCTTTAATTCAATTTTAAATAATTTTTATTGTAATGAAATTACAATAAGAACAACAACAACAATAATAGCAAAATAAAAACAAAGTGAAAGACAGTTCAATAAATCTCAATTAATTAGAAAATGGATTTAAAAAAAATAAAACAACAAAATAAACAATACAACAACAGCACTTACTTACTTACTTACTTTGAATTGCTTTAAAGGGTGCCAGTCAATAGAAATAGTTTCGCATTTGGGCGTTTGGGGAAATGATAAGAAAAATACGGAAAAATTCATTTTAAACGTGTGTGTCTATAAAGGTCGTTTTTTCGTTTTTTTTTTTTTTTTGTGAATATTTGATCGTTTAATGGGGTTTTTGAAGTGGAATAAATACTTGGCAAGTTTTCAATCAACATTGTCAATCAAATGGGGAAATAAAAATTATAGAAATAAAAACAAAACAAAACAAAAACTTGTTGCAGTTATTAAATAATATTTCTAATTTGAGATGGTTTATGCAATTTCTATATATAAACTCTTAATGTAATGGAAATATGAACAGCAAAGTGCATTTCACAGATTTAATATCTTAAGGCGAAAATAACTTGAACTTAAATTAAACTGGGGGGCTTAGTGACCTAAGAGTCAGAAGTCAGAAGCTAGGAGAAATAAGCAAATAATTTTAAATTTAATTTTGAAAGAGGAATGCGTACAGTTTGAGAGAAGGATAGTTGTTCTAAATTTTCTACTATTGTCAATGGAAATTTATAAATGCATTGAAGTCGCCGTAATCTAATAGGACATGAAGCCACTGTTAGAAATCCAGGCCACACATCTCCAGCAAAACGAAATACGAAAATTCCATGAAATCCTTCTAAAAAATCTGTCTTTTAGAAGGGACTTTAAACTGTATGTCCCGCCACTCATGTATAAAATTAACACACAGAACATAAGGGGTATGAAAAGCTAGGTCGTAATCCTAACTAAAGGGTTGTAATGACCAGTCATGTATGTATGTAATCATAAGAGATAACAGCGCATCAGAAGCCATCTCATAATTAGAAAAATCTTTCACTCAAGATTTTGAACAAAAACTGCCATGAAATGTAATAAATATGACGTCAAATCTAAGACGATCTTTTGCGTTGGCATCACTGTTAATCAATTGTACATCTCGTGATATCAAGAACATGACCAGCCTATTCGATGAGAGTGTCAGCAAGATCTAAAGTGTTCCACAGTTGCTGTTCAAGGGCTTCACAAATGTTTTTTATTTCTTGTATAAGATAAGGTGTTTTTTGCAGGCATAATGATCTTTTATAAGTCCCCAAGAGTCGCTTCTAATCTAAAAAGCCTTTAAAATGGTCTTACATACATAATTGGTCATTACAACCCTTCAGTCAGGATTATTAACCTAGTTTCTCACACTACTTATGTTGTGTGTGTTAATTTTATACATAAAGTTTAAAGTCGACTCCGAACGACAGATTTTTGAGAAACTTTTCATGGCAATTTTATTTACTCTCAGAGTTTTTGCCAGAAATCTGCTCAGAGGAAATCGTCGAAAAAATACTTTTTGTATTTTTATTTTGATGTCTGGCCGGGGAGTCGAACCCTGGTTTTAAATCTAATAAGCCAGCACACTACCTACTAGACGGCGACCTTAAAGTGGTCTTAGTTAAACGAAAAATTGGTGTCTACTGCAAGTATAATTAAGAACACGGCAAGCTATGCAATGAGCAAGTCCTGTTCACCCAGCATACATGGGTGTAGTAGTCTATGAAATATTTAATCGCATGCACCAGTGTTGCACAGTTGCTGATCAATTGCTTCAGTAATGTTCATTTCTTGCTACAGAGTCTGTAGGTATTTGTATAGATGCCTATACTCGGTTGGTATTTAATGCTGACATAATAAAGTGTCCACGAAATTGTTATCAAGAATGAATTTTCTGTTCAGTTATGCAGTCCCCTCTACTAGAGAAAATTATGAAAAACTCGTGGCCAATGGTGTAATTTTTAACAGAGTTCCATACAAAATTAAACGAAAAATGTGTGTTTACTCTAGGTATAGCGGTGTGTAATGAACTTATAAGTGTCCATGAAAGTTTTCTCAAAAATAAATTTTCTTTTCTCTAATAGCTTCGAATCTGAGAAACATTTGAAATGGCCTTAGCCTATGGCTTCATTATCAACGGTGTTACATATAAAATTAAACAACAAAAAATACATAAATTTCAAAATTTATTCAGCCGTTTTAAATCAACTCAAACATATTTATGGTAAGATAACAAAATCAATTTGTTTAAACAAATGTTTAATGCCACAACAACAACAACAACAACAAAAAGAAAACAATTATTGTTTATGCCAATAAACAACAAGAAAAATTCTAAAACTTTTTAAAAATTTTTACTAAAAGCCTTCATTTCATATATTCGTACAGTGTGCCGCCACTCGATAATTGTCTTAAATTCAATAAAGATTTCAATTTTTGACATTTTATTTACAAATTAAAATAGGAGGCGCATATTTGTAAATCTGACACTGCATGCCAATCAATATGATCGCAATTATAATATGATGAATGTAGCAGATCAATGAAAAAATTCCATTTTAAACTAGAATTCAGCAATAAACTAAAAATCTATGAACTAATAATGTATACATAATGATTAGTTATAATGAAAAAAGATTTAAATAAATCGAAAATAATTATTAAAATTTATTTTGTTTATCCTAAATTATTGATTAGCAATGAAATTACAGTGACGGGACCATGTGTATTCAACAAAATTAAATATTGTTACGTTTTTTTTTTTCTTTTAAAAGTATTTAAGACTACCTGTACCATGCGCGCGTTCCTACGTCAACAACTAAACTAACTAAATGTCTTTAAATGTCTGAGATACAAACAAAAGAATTTTTAAAAATTTTCCAAAATTAAAAATTTGTGATTGACATTTTACGAAAATGAGTTAAACTAAATGTTATTAAAATCCATAAATGATGAATCCTAAAATATTTGGTATTTGTTCGATCAATACATAATCAAATGCTTAGTTTACGAGTCAATTCATTTTGAATAATTCTCAGTGGCTCCACCTGTCCGAAATTTGTCATACCAACTTAGAAACCTTCGTCGGATCATGCCCAACAACTTTGCCAAAGATCATAACGTAATTTTCAGTGGCTCCACCTGTCGGAAATTGGTCATACTTAGAAACCTTCGTCGGCTCATGCGCAACAACTTTGCTAAAGATCATAACATGATCAAATGCATAGTTTACGATGCTACATACAAACAAAGCTCGTAGATTGCAAATAAAAAAAATAAATTGTATTTAGTTTTAATTAAAATTCTTTATTATTCGAACAATTCTGTGTGCCACTGTTCACAACTTGATGTAACAATAACAATTGCTTAGTTTGTTATTCCTCTGTTTACATCCTTTGCATAAGCAATAACAATTGCTAGACAATTGTGGTGATCTTCAAACCACGGTTACTCTCTTCAAACTTACCGCATCTTCACAAAAGACTGACTGAACTTTTACTAAAGCAGTCGCCTGCTTTGAATTGCCTTTTATATGGCAAAGTAAACAGTCTGATGAATGTTCTTGAACACGAACGTTTATAATTTCGCCTTCTCGCAATCTCTGTAAACGGAAACATCGTTGTTTACATTTATTATTGTAGTGTTGTTGGTATATTTTGGTTTACTTGTTTAACAATTTTTATGCTAAGCAGTGCGATAATTTGTAAAACTGTTCTATTTTTGTGGTTTCTGTTTATAATTTTATTAAATTTAAACGATGTAAAAGCAAAACACTTATACCTAGATTTTTTTTATTTTCGTAACAATATCAATGATTAGTTGAGATGGTTTTTATTTTTTACTTTATAGTATCCTCCCTTCACTAATCCAGACTGTTTTACGTCTCTCATCAGATAAAATTTTGAGTTGTTGTAGACTTTATTTTTTTTTTTTTATTTTAACTGTCTTCAGGGTTTCCACTTGACCGTTGTATGTTGTCCTTTGCTGCACATTTTACAGTTTTTTTATTATTCATGTCCACTTAAAGGACATTTAACATAATGCGACATTTTATTTTCGAAATATAAAACTTTATGAATATGAACTTCGTTTGGCAAGTAGTAAATAACGAGCACAAGTGGAAACTTGTTTTAATTTTATTTATTTGTTTTGTTCCTTTTTTTTCGTCCTTTATTACTTTTATTTGATAAACGAAAAACAAAGAAACAAATTTCTCTCTTTGTATGTGAAGGAAAAAATTCTCAAAGAATTTGAAGCAGCGAGAGAAAGAGGTAGAGAGAGAGAGTTTCAAGCACCTGCTCAAAAGTTTAAGTGATGAACACTTCAGAAATAATTTTATCATCATTTTACTTTTACATTCAATTTATAAAAAAATTCATATAAAATATTAATATGAATATACATACATACATACGTATATCTATTGTAGAATATAACAAAAAGTATGCCTGGTTATTATTTAATTCGTAAAATTATTAATTTTATATGGAAAAAGAAACAGAAAGTAAAAAAAAACTCGTTTAAAATTCATATTCCTTTCTTTGCATTGAAAGGATGCGTTTTTTGTGTCTATTGTTCTTGTTTATTTTTCATTAACAAATTAAGCGTAAAATTATTCATAAATTCTCAATAATAGTTCGAAAATCGTTTTTTCATATTGTTTCATTATTATGTTGGTAAAAATAAAAACAATTTTTATGAATATTTTAAAAAATTTTTGAACTGTTGTTTTTCTTTTTTTTTTTTTCTTCAATATTTTGTATAAAAAGGAAAATTATGCAAATCAACTCACTTAAATTATGTCATTAACATTTTCGTTACTCTTATTTATTAAATTTTAAGCCCTTTTTATTAAAAGAAAAATAATAATAAAAAATTAAAAAATATGCGTAAACAAATTCGTGTTTGTTTTTTAATTATTCTTGATTCTAAAGGGGAAGCAACCCACCTCTCCTTTTGTCTTTTTATTTCTGCGTTTTTCCTATTTTATTAATACGTTTTTTCCAATCTAGAATGGAAGGCTAGAGGTATCATCGGTCATAACTCAGCAGCATAGCTGCCAGATTTGACGGTTTATCGTCATTTTGACGGTTTATGCCCTTATTTTGACGATTTTTAGGAATCCAAAATTTTCTTTGCTTTAGTACATTTAAGCTTCCTAAAGCTTTGTATAACAACGTATAAAGCATTACATTCTTAAGTTATTTTCGAATACGTGTGATAATTTTTCAGTATTGTATACCATTTTAATCTCTTAAAAGCCAAAAAATTTCAACTCGTAAATAACATTGCAGTTTATAATGATATAGCTTCTAATATTAAGGCGAAAATAACTTGCTAATTAAACTGAAGGGCTTAGTGACCTAAGAGTCAGAAGTTAGGAGAAATAAGCAAATAATTTTAAATTTAATTTTGAAAGAGGAATGCGTACTCTTTGAGAGAAGGGTAGTTATTCTAAATTTTCTACTATTGTCAATGGAAATTTTTAAATGCATTGAAGTCGCCGTAGTCTAATAGGACATGAAGCCACCGTTGGAACTCCAGGTCAGACTTCTCCAACAAAGCAAAATACGAAAATTCCATGAAATCCTTCTAAAAAAAATCTGTCATTTAGAGACAAATTTTTAAACTGTATGCCCCGTCACTCATGTATAAAATTAACACACAGAACATAAGGGGTATGAGAAGCTAGGTCGTAATCCTAACTGAAGGGTTGTAATGACCAGTCATGTATGTATGTAATCATAAGAGATAACAGCGCATCAGAAGCCATCTCATAATTAGAAAAATCTTTCACTCAAGACTTTTATATCGAAAATCAATGATTTTGAACAAAAACTGTCATGAAATGTTATATGATATAGCTTCTAATATTACCATCAGAAGGGAAGAAAGGTAAGTGCCCACATAGTTGGCATAGTTTTTGAACCTAGGAAAATATACATATTATAGGAATGAGGAAAGAGAGACCAAGTTTTATGGAGACTAGGTTTGAACATTTTTATACACCATAAGTAAAAGTAAAAATCTCTGCAAGAAGGCAGTGCCACATACGAATAATACTAAGTTTATCTACAATGCAGTGTACGATACACTGCCCAATTGACCTCTTGTCTTTTTATTTCTGCGTTTTTCCTATTTTATTAATAAATTTTGTTTACCAATTAAGCGGGAACCTGGAAGGATAGAGGTATCATCGGTTATAACTCAGTAGCATAGTTGCCAGATTTGACGATTTATCGTCATTTTGATGATTTTGAGCACCAAAAATGTCATTTCGTTTTGACGATTTTTAGCAATTAAAAATTTACATCATTTTCTTTTTAATCCCTTAAAAGCCAACAAATTTCAACTCTTAAATAACATCATACGCCATTGCAGACAATTTTAAAAATTCGATTATAGCATCTAATATTACCATCGGAAGAGAACTAAGTGTCATTACTTTTTTTTCATTACAACCAACATTCTGGGGTTGGCATAGTTTTTGAAACTAGGAAAATATACATATAATGTAGGAATGAGGAAAGAGGGACCAGTGTTTATGGAGACTAGGTTTGAATATTTTTATACACCATAAGTAACAGGAAAAATCTCTGCAGGAAGGCACTTCCACATACGAAATGATCAAGAAAGCGAATGTTACGTAAGAATACATGACTTTCATAAACAACCCCCTTTATTTCGCTCGAGCAATATCCATTGTAATAGCGATAGAACAGTGATACAAGCCACATTACAACTGTGCTCCAATGAATCAATGGAGTTGGAGCACTATAGTGATTAACGACCTACTAAGACCTCACCTATACATAGTCAAGAAGCCTCAAAATAGGATTTAAAGTCCAACCCATACGTGAGAGAGTTGTATTCCATTTTCTGTCGGTTATAAAGGGTCCGTCAAATAACTTTTTTTTTCTTTGAAAATGCTTTAAAAAAACTACTGAATATTTTCTTTAATTTATTTTTTTATTTGAAAGTACAATCCTTCCGGTTAATAATGGAAAATAATTTCGTTCAAATGGCTGCCACGGCTTACCATGCAGTAGCCTACATGATCGGTTCAATTTTTAAGCACATTATCGATTGTGTGCATCTGCATTTCACCAATGGCTTCACGCATATTATCCTTTAAAGCATCAATTGTCTCTGGCTTGTCAGCGTAACAATTATTTTTAACGGGACCCCATAAATAAGTGTCCACCGGTGTCAAATCACAGTTCAAAGGTCGCCAAAAGACATCAGCTCAGCGGCTGATAGAGTCTCATAGAATCAGATTGAAAGATCTTCATGAACAGTTGACGTAGCCAAAACTTGAAATTACACAAATAATGTACAATTCAAAAAATTTAATTGAAGACTTAAAAAAGTCGGTTGTCATATGGAATATTGTTGGTCTGATATTTTAGAAAAATGTGTTTCCAATAAGTCCCTGTGGCTCATATGGCTAATCAAACAATCATTGTTTCTAGGTGCAATGGCAATTTTACAATTACTTCTGGATCTTTTGCTACCTAAATTTGATAATTTTGTTTGTTTGCTTAACCCCCAAGTGAAAAAATCAGCTTCATTGCTCAAGAAAATTTTATTTGAAAAAAACAGTATTGAAGGCCTGTTGCCCTAGTATTTGATTATCATCTCCACAGCAATGTGAATAGCCATCCGACTTTAATTGTTTTATTAGTGAACTATAAAATAGACTTAAATACGGATTATCCGCCAAAGTGTATATATTATGATGAAGTAGGAGTTGAAACGTTCCCAGTTTCTTTACATTTCGTTATAATTTTACCCATCATAAGGACCATAATTATACTAAAGTGCTCGGAAAGTGGCCAGATTTGGATTACCTACAATAGTAGAGACTATTCTCAGATATTTTAACTTGTACTTCGGTTATCACTCTATACAAACGTCAAACTGGCGCTGTTAAAAATACTAAAAGGTTAACTCGGTATTTGCTTATTGAACTCCATTCTTCCCTTAAATACTCGTCTGTATCTGTAAAATTCAATAAATTCAACTTCATGTGAGTCTAGAATACCACGCCACATAACATAGAGATGTTACTTATACGTAAATAATATGCTTGCTACCCATTTAATTTAATTAATCTAAAGTTAAGATATTTTACTAACATTTTCTGTCTATTAAAAATTTAAAATTATATTTTTTTAGAATATTGTTGTCAACCGAAATAATTTAATTTCGTCTAACAAAAGGATTTCTTCCGTTCTGTAAGCATATATCTGCCAGACAAAAATAATTCTTTAAAATAAAAAATAATTTCCTTACAAATAAAATACCAAAAGAAAAATCTTGTTTTTTCTTTTACTTTAAAATCTTTTGGAAGCATGAAATAAACCGCATATAAAAAAAGTATAAACCTTAAGAGCATATGCATATACACATATTTACGCCTGTGGTAAAAGGCCGTAATCCTCATACAACTTACAAAAATTTATATCATCATGGTGGCTTTTCTTTAAATTCTTAATTATTTAAATAAAAAATGTTTTTAAGTAAACAGTGATAAAATTTTAAACAAATTAAAATCCTGGTTCGTAGGCTACGTTCATACGTACATATTTAATTATAGAAATAAAACTTTTCTTCAAATTTGCTTTCATTTCTGTAAGCATCTTAAAAATGAAGAAGGAAAACAGAAACTCTCACACACACATTGGCTGGCAAACACATAAGCATACATACAGTGGTGGCCTTATAATTAGAAACGACTTAGCAGCCAAAATGTATGTTTGTTAATTTATTTTCAATACTTTGTTCTCATTTTAAAACTAAGTTTAAAATAAAAAAAATCACAGAATCTCGATATGATTTTTAAAAAAATTAGCTAAAAAAAAATTACCAATTTCATATAATTAGAAACAAAAAATATTTCACATTTAATGGGCATATTCTTTAATATTTTGTCGGATAGCCCTTGTTTTGAACAAACAAACTTTGTATCAGACAGACAAACATTGGAATGTTTTTGCCAGTTTTACATACATAATTGGCCATTACAACCCTTCAGTCAGGATTACGACCTAGCTTCTCACACCACTTATGTTGTGTGCGTTAATTTTATACATGAGTGGCGGGACCTACAGTTTAAAGTCGACTCCGAACGACAAATTTTTGAGTAACTTTTCATGGCAATTTTTTACTCCCAGAGTTTTTTCCAGAAATCTGCTGAGAGGAAGTCGCCGAAGAAATATTTTTTAGTTTTGATGTCTGACCTGGGATTCGAACCCGGGCCTTTTGTCTAATAAGCCAACACACTACCCACTAGACCACGGCGACTTCACAGCCAGCTTTGTTGCACCCCATCTGAAACAATTCATCGTTATTTCGAGGCTTTTTGTCCTTAAGATCTCATCTTAACTATTAGCTTTAAAATGAGTAATAAAGTTTTGAAAATTAATTAACAAACATACATGTTGGTCGCTAAGTCGTTTTTAATTATACGGCCACCACTGTACATATATATGTAATACGATACAATACACATACTGCCTCATAAATTTAAATATGATTTGCATCCCGAATTAGTGACAAAATTCTTAATTGTGTTAATGCTTTAATGACTTCTCCGCCTTAATCTTAATTCTTGTCTCTCATCAGAGAATTTATTGTTGTTGCCAGGATACTCTGTGATTAAATTTGTTTTACTTCTAAACTTCCACATCCAGGTTCTCTCTCTCTCTATCCTGCTTTTTCTATATTTTGTTTATTTAAAGAGAAACAACAATCACACACACACATAAACGCCTACAAATAAGAAAACTAAGTGAATTGCCCGACAAACATTTATTTTCAGACAGAAAAAGCGAATTAAGAATGCAAATGGATAGGTGGTGGTCCTTTAAAGGAAGTTCTGTGAAAAAAAACCTAACAACAACTTTTGCAATGTACTGCTGGATGTTTATCCTGGCAAATGCGTCATAAATCATATCATAAAAGTTCTCGTCTATTCACAAAAGTCATAGTAGTGTGGTGTCATGTAATCTATTTTCATCAAGGTTCCCAAATCAATCAGATTTTTGAGGGTATATGCCCACCACCAGTATATTCCCACCACACCAGGGATCCGTAGGTACCAATAGGTCGGATTGTTATTAATCATCCTTGTTCCGATATTTTTTCCCATCACTTTATTACAAGCATAGTCAGCATTGCAGATTTTTTATCCCGTTCAGAATATTCGATTTTCAGAACTCCTAATTCAAATAAACTCCAGAAACTTTACCTCAGCCGTGTACGGACCACATACAGCCTCAGTGGACGAAAAGGTGAGAGCATAAGGTTTCCGATCTTTGTTCATTCAAAAATGTTCACTTGGTTCATTTATTTGCTTATTTTCATGTCTTTCTTATTCCCTTAGAAAATATGTATTTGTGTGTGAGTATGTGTGTTTTTGTGTGCGTGCAATATTTATTCGATTTTATAATTATTTTCATTGTTGTTGTTGTTGTCGTTGTTATTGTGTCTTTATTTTCTTATTTTTGTTTCTTTGTTTTTGTTTGTTTATGCGTATGAGCAAGTGGTTTTCAAACAAAAAATAATAAAACAAAGAAAATATGGTTTTATTTACGGCCATATATACGAGGGTCTGTTAAAGAATTATTGACAGCGTTTAATATAGTAGAGTTTTTCATTGAAAAGAATTTCATTCAGGTGGCATATTAAACAATTTCAGACAAATTTGATAAAAAAAAAAATTATGCGTAAATTCTGAAGCTAAATTTCGTTTTGAGACTACCAGTGGTGCGCCTCCTTAAGCTTTGGGTAAAAATTTCAAAAGGGATGGGTTTCAACTAGGGATGCCAATCGGGAATGGTTTTTAAAAATCCCGGGATTCGGGATTTTTCAAAAAATCCCGGAATCCCTATTTCGGGAATTCTGAATCCCGAACAAAAATTCCTGAAATTTCTCACTTTTAACACAAAAACGGATTTTTTTCTTATATAATGTTTATTTAAAAGTTTTTCAAGTGGAAAATACTTAAAACAAATAACATATTTCACTTTTATGAACAAAAATTAGTCCTTTATAAGTAATTTCATACATTATATTTGGGGACCTACATAAATATTATGTAAAAAATATAGACAAATAATGTAATATAAACAATACTTATTAGTGTACATTAGAATTAACAGAAATTAATTTTCAATTAAAATTAAAAATTCATAAATCACATTTGGAGATCTACATACATATAATGTAAAATATAAAGCAAATACATATTGTTACGAAAGTGGCAATGGTGGTGTTAAAATAATAAACAAAAGCCCCAAAAAGAACACTATATACTTGATCAATGTATAAGTAAGAAAAAATATAGCAACAAAAATAAAGCGCTGGTTTACAAGATCGATGAATAAACAAGAATAAGGGATAAAAGTCGTAAAAAACCAACAACAAAATGAAGAAAACAAAGAAGTAAACAAGCAACAACAATGTGCAGTATAAAATAGCAGATAGACAAATAAACCAACAACAACAAGCCTGGACAAATGTAAAAAAGAAACAACAAAAATGAAAAGAAGTTGTTTACATTTTTGAAATGTTCCCGAAGGCCGTCATCATCCTTCGAAGGCATTCATCACTCTAATAATGATCCAGTGATATAAAAGGCAAGACAAAGCGAGCAAGGGAGATTCAGAATTCAGAGTTTGAGTTGAATCAGTCGGGTGTGCAGACGGCACGTTGAATTCGGAGTTCGAATTAGGCTAGTCGTGTATAACGACGTTAAGTTGGTTGAAGTGATAAAGCAATCAATTGTGTGAAGACACGAGATCGAGCTATTATTCGGTTAGACTTGTGTGGAGACAAGTTTCGTCCGAAGGAAACAGTTGTTAGTGTTGTTAATTACAAAAAGTTTGTAAGCAGAGAATTATCACAAACAAACACATATTGCGAAAATTATCATTGTATACGTGGAATATGCTGGAACAGTGGCACAAAAGCTGTGCAGATAATAAAGAATTGATTCAAAATTAAACGCATTTTTATTTTATTTGCAATCCACGAACTTATATTTTTAACGTTTTTAAAATGTAAAAAAAAACGTAACAATATATTAATATTTGTTAGTCTACATTAGAAAAGTACATAAAAAATATTAGTACGACAAAATAAATAGAACGAAAACGGGATTATCAAATCCCGAAAATCCCGGGATTTAAAATTAAAAAATCCCGGGTTTCGGGTTTTTTAAATCCCGAAAATCCCGGGAATTTCGGGAATCGGGAATTCCCGTTTGGCATCTCTAGTTTCAACTGCAAATTGTTTACTCTTTTGTTGTTGTCACAACAAAAAAAAAGTGATAGGGTAATAGGGGTCATAAGCATGTCCAATAGTCAGTCGGCAGTTTTTGTAAAAAAAATAGAAATAAATAAGAAGATCGGCGGACAAAGTTAAAACTGATTTTGATAGAAAAACTAGTTTTCTTTTCTTATGAAATGAGTAAAAAATTTGAGTTGGCTGAATAATTTGTCAATTTTTGTCCGCATTCAGTGATGATTTTTTAAAGTAGTGCCAGTTATTCAAACAAATTTTTTACTTTAGGTGTGTTTTTTAAAGAATAAAGAAGTGATTTTAATGAAAGAAAATAAATAGTTCAAATGTTCAAAATCAAGAAAGAAAAATTAAGGCAATTAATATTGTTTTATAAATTTTATTGCTGCCCGGCGTTAGGAACAAAAATTATGTGATTTCCAATTGTCTGGAAATTGAGTAAAAATTTGATTTAATTTGTTTGATATAAGATACACACTGTGACCTGCCGAGTCTAAAGTCGGTATTCCTACATTTATTAACTAGAAGTCGTATAACAGTACGAAAATTTGTGGAAATTTGTGGCAGTAAGGCTGTCCTTTGAAAGTAGAATAAATAAATTCATTAATATGTCCACCAGCGGGAAAATGCTCATACACCCATATTCCCAAGAGTCCCCAAAATGTGTTGTTTACGCGGACCACTCTAACTTTTAAGTTAATTATGTAAACACGCCTATGTGGGATGGTAAAAGGCAAAAGAAAGGAAAATAAAAAAATGATTGATTCGTTATTCTTGATCAATCCTACAAACCCGAAGGTACGTGTAATTAATTATTTGACTAATGATTGTGTATTATATTCTAATATATTTACTTTCGTTTTCTTTGGCTTAAATTAAAATATTTTATTAATTTACCCCGCACTCCCACAGTATTAAGAAGAGATGGCATATCTACAATATTAATTGGGTCCAAGCAGAAAATAGATAGATGATAGAAAAATGGGTCCACAAACATCTTGACTGAATCAGAAGAGAAATGATGAAAAGACCTAGCAAAGTCTGGATTCCCATTAAAAACTGAAGACTTGATAAATACAGTTCAAGCGATAATAGTAGATGAACAAACACCACACCCTTTCCGTTTCCTGACGATTTTTAAATGATCCATAGCGAGATGAAATCAGCTTTAGTTTATGCCCAAAACCGGAGAAAAGTCCTGATCCCAAAACGATATAGAAGAAATGTGTACAGTAATCCAAAAGGGAATTGAAAAGGAAACAATAAAAGTGCAGCTGGTTTTCTCAACAAATGGCCAGATAGAGTGAGTGGCCCCACTGGTTGTGTTTCCTTATGTGCGACCACCTAAAGATGTAGTAAAAAATAATAATAATAGTAAATAGTTTCCCAAAAGAAAAGAAGTTTTGGAGCTATTTTGTTAATAATATCGAATTCTGCTGTCTTTATTTCAGTATTAATTTCGTGTGCAATGGGCAAATACTAAAACATAGCGCTCCAAAACTTCTCATTTAACAAAAATTTTAATGCCGATAATAATAAGAATTTTTTTCCGATTTTTGTGCCGAGCACTCGATGATTTCAACAAAATATTTAAATTATCAGGTCTCGTTTTATGCGATAGATGTGTTCCGAAAAAAGTCGCATAAATTGAATTCGCATAAAAGATAGATCTAGCTTCATATAAATATAACGATTCGAATAAAATAGAATAAAAACAAAAACTTCAAAAAAAAAAATAAAATATTAATTCATTATTTACAGGAAAAAAAAATAATCCAAAAAATAATGAATATAAATAAACTGAAAGCCTGTAATTAATTATGCTTGCACGATCAATCATTCTGCATTGTTTTGGAATTTGTTCCGCTTACTTTTATCATTACATACATACCTATCAGGTAGTGCATACTGCATCAACGAATTTTATGAAAGTATTAAAGCGCCTGTTATTAAAAAGGAGCAGCTCCTTTAAATAAAACATTCTTTAAATCATAGGTAACGATTGACTTTTGAAGGCATGGAGGAGAAATCTAATGCTAATAAATTCGCCTTTCCAATTGGATACAAACTTGAACGATTGATTGATTTCCACAAGCTTTTCGGCATTGAGATCTGATAGTATTATGAGTCAGGCTCAAACTACACGAGATTCCCATATAAAAATTTTTTCAAACCACTTTCTGATTCATCCCTTCAGTTAGGATTAACAATAATGATTGATTAATGGTGCAAACTTCGTTTAACATAAAATATTGTGAAAGTTTAAAAAGTATTATGATACCTATATTATGATACCTATAAAAAAAAAATTTTAAATAAATATTTTGTTTTTATTTAAAATCTGATGAAAAATCCGCTTTAAACGAAACCCGAGTGTAATTGCTATTTTTTGTTAATGTTCAAAGTTAACGGATCGGATCTAAAACTAACTAATCCCAGAATTATGACTAAACATCATCTCCATAACTTTTAATCAGACCAGTTTGAAAAAGAGAAAAAATGAAACTGCCGACGGGTCATTTTACCCTATGTGATCTGTGAATGACAGACACTATAAATAAAATCCCATCATGTCGTGAAAATATAGAATTATTAAAACATACTACTCTAACTCTACACTGCTTCTTTAAAGAGTAAATTGTTGCACTTACCCTCGTATGTCCGTAGACATTCTTTTTGTCTTTTGATGTGGTTTCTTATTGTTGTCGTTAGTTTGCGGTGTTTCTTTTTAACACATTTTCTGGTTTAAATTAAACCTTTTCCTTGTTCTTCTTCTGGTTTTCAAATGTGTCTGCGGTTTTCACAGCAAAACCCTTTTCACTGCTTAATGAGATTTTTTACAACGAAATTTATGACACGCATGAACATCTATGTTTTCCGGTAGTAGACCCGCTATAACAACACCGAACAAATTTCTTCTCTTTTCTTTCACTTTCTTTTTCTTCCTTGTTTCTTTCTTTTATTTTTCCTCTCTTTTCTTTCACTTTCGTTTTCTTGCTTCTTTTGTTATACTTTTTTCTCTTTGTCACTTTTTTCATTTTCTCTTTTTCTCGTTTCTTTCTTTCTTCGTTCTCTTTTCCACGATCACCGGCGGTTTTGCTGTTTGTCTTAAATTTTCCATCTTTCTTGCTCTAACAAACTAACTAACAACAAACATCGACCGACCTTTCTTTCGACTTTCTTCTTGCTGAGAAGAAAGCTCGTGACGGACGGAAAGGAAACACAGTAAATTTACGGTTCCCGAGAATGATTTCGTTTCCTTTTCCAAATAAAAAAACAACAACAACTAATTTTCTTGGCAGTGTTGGAAAATTCAGTACTTTTTGCATTTGTTTAGTACTTTTTTTCATCAAATTCGTTTTTGTTTGTTAATTTAAAATTCGCACATTCTATTTCCGTTTCCGGGCTTATTTAAGTATAAACTAATCACCGTTTGTTTAATGTACGATTGTGGTCTGTGTGTCTAAGAGAGAGGATGGTGTAAAACGTAAAACGGATGGAGTTCAACGGTTCAACCCCAGGTCAGGCAAAATGAAAATGTATGGCGCGTTGTGTGTGTGTGTGGTGGTTACGTGATTGATTGATTAGATTAAGTGAATGTGTGTGTGTGTGTGGAGGCCGCCGCCCGCCCCCTCCCATCAGAGGAGGCGCAGGCGCCCATCGAGAGGGAAGGAAGGAGGGGGGAGCCGAGGCGCCCATCGAGAGAGGGAAGAAGGAGGGGGGAGGCGCTTCCGCTCGCTGGGAGGCCATTCTCCGGATGAAGGAGCCGTCCCCCGGGAGCCTGGTGGGGGAACCAGGAAAAATTAAATTTTATTTTTTAAGAAGAATTTGTAGGTGTGGTGAGTTTCTAGTGTGGTGAATTTACCAGGTGTGGTGAATAAAATCGAAACTCACCAAACTGCCGTTATTCGAAATGGTACTGTATTAACATAAATGCATGTACTGTACGTAGTTAATTTTAGCGGTGCTTGTCTAGGATATGCAATTTTCACGTGTGTTAGCGGAGACATTCACCGATAACTGGGTGCCTGGAACAATGTTGCCATTCATTTTCTTCATATTTAAATACTATAAAAATACGAAAAATTAACAAATTAAATTTTTTGAACGAATTTTTCAATAATTTCTTTCTTTTCAAAACAATGTTGACATGTGAATATTTAAAATACTAAAATAAAAAAAAATTAACAAATTAAGTTTTTATCGTGAATATTTAAAATACTAAAAAATAAAAAAATTAACAAATTAAATTTTTAACGAATTTTTAATAATTTCTTTCTTTTCAGCAAAATGGTTTTGGTTGCAAATTGGTTGTTTATGATTTTTTGTGTTTTCGGACCGAAATAAAATAAATAATTATATATTTTTCAGAAGTTGGTTACAGATTTATTTTTAGATTTTCAATTTCAAAACCTTTTTAATTTCAGATGTTTTGGTTTACGCTTTTCAAAATGTTCGCTTTTAGAAAGATTTTCAGTTATTATAGTTTTTCCGTATTAAAAATATATTTTTATAAAAAGTACGCATTTGATGAAAAAAGTATTATTTCAATTTCAGGTACTATTTAAAAATTTCCATTTTGCAACACTGTTCTTTGTTGCCCTTTTTTTCTTCAATAAGATTTGAGAGGGTATTGCCAGATCGAAAATAAATTGAGAAGATAGATGTCTTTTGAATGTTCACATATCCTTCTTAAGAGCTGTGGTTGTACTTTGTTCTGCATTCGTCGTTTTGTCTACACGTATAACTTTAAAACTAGCTCAAAGAAAGTTTAAAAGAAAATGTAAAAATTCGTAAAAAAATGTAAAAATTCGTTACAGTTAATTTCAAAGGGAATAAACCGTTCAATCAATTTACATCTGGCACTTCTATATATCTAATAATAAAATGAGTATTTTTATTTAGCAAATTCAACAGCCATTTTAATTTATAATACAACACTCCAATACAACACTGTTCTTTTATTTGTTTGCAATCGTTTATTATCTGCAAAGTATCAACGCTAATAATTTTTGGTGGCTTCTTCGATAACTACAGAATTTTTGCGGCTTTTTAGCGTTTCGGCATTTGTGTGTGTAGAGTGTTTCTTTTACCTGAAAACTAAATAATTAAGAGAGGCAATAAAATAAAAACAACACCAGACAGACACAACACATAAATAAATAAATAAAAGAAACAATTTAAATTAGAAATAAAATAAATAATAATGCCATACTATCCCAACATACCGGACATGGGAGATTTTAAAGGAATCGAAAAGATTGGCGAGGGCACTTACGGAATTGTTTACAAGGCGCGAGACTCTAAAACTGGCAAAGATGTGGCCCTTAAAAAGATACGTTTGGAGGGGTAAGTAAAGCCTCCATACAAAATAAATAAAACTGCTCCTTCCTTTGGCTGAAAACGCGCTTTGGCTTAAAATTAAATCAAATGTGATACAAAACTTTAAAAATTATTTTTTTTGTTCTTATTGTGTGTGTATATTGAGTGTATGTGTGTGTCTCTCGATTAAATATCCTTTTTATTTATAAACTCTATCTATGCCTGCGTTCGACTTGTACGTACTGATTATTTATGGATTGGCGTTTATTTCAACATATAGGTGGTGTATATGGTGCGTCGTGTGTATATGTTTTGTTTGTTGTCAAATACACATTTCCCAAAAACAAAAAGTAACACACAATATTTGTTGTTGTTGAATGGCAGCAGGCAAGTAGCGTTGACAGCATATTCAAGAGGTCGGTCGGGTCAGGCCAATAGAGTGAAAAGACGACAGACAACTCTACAACGTCACACAGACAGGTGCTATTAACATTAAATGTCCTTCATGAATGTCACATTACACAGATTCTTAAAGCAATGAATTCGTTACTTAAAAAATATTCTTCCTTCAATTAGTCAGTGTGGTAATAAATATTACTTAAATGGGTTGCTGTTTGTTAAGTGTGTGCCAACAAAATTGTTAAACAATTTATAAGAGAAGGATGTTTGTTACTAAAGGGACGGTTGGTTATAAAAATGTTTAAATCATTGCCAAGAAAACTTTGTTTTTATTTAATAAGAAAAGGAGTTCCTGGCGGCATCTGAAGTGTTCATTCAGAAAACGAGGACGTAAGTGTGGCAGTTACTGAGTGTTGTCCTATAAAAGAAACGAATTAAAATGTTTGTTGATTGAATTAAATAACAATTTTTTAAATTCTTTTTTGTTTTCTAATTTGTACAGTGCCGATCAAAATATTAGCGCCAATTACAGTTATTTTCTTTAAAAAAAGCCGAACTTAAGTTTAAATGCTGTCCCAGATGCTTACGGATTACAACTCTTCATTAATGTCATGAGGAATAATGTGGTCTCTGTCTCAATGTGTAATTGAAAAAGTGAATACAAGAACGCGCATTGATGATAGACAACGGATTTTTTTAGTCAATCAAACCAAAACAAATTTATTTGAAGAATGGCTGCCTGCTATTCCTGTGTAGTTGGCTACTTACCTAATTAGCCTTAACAATACGTTTATCGGATTCCTCAGGCTACCTTAACTCTTCCAGACCTTTCCACACCATGCGCAGCTTTCTAGATGTTCACACCAATTGATTACAGGACTGCCTCAATGCCGGCTGCCGCTAATATCCCCATTATGCATACGTCTTGCCGATACATTCTTTTTTCAACCGGCAGACATGGCCATGTCCGCATTAAAGAATTTAAATATTTCTTTTGAAATTGTAATGCAACTTTATTAATACACATGGGACTTCTAGGGTATGCCATTTGGCATCTTATCAGTGCAACAGGTATTTTATTCCACATACTATCAGAATAGATTTTGAACATTTCTCTTTGAAAAACAGTGGAGAACAGTAAATGTTTCGAATATTCAGAGTCTTGGACTTTCTTAATATCAGCTACCTTCACTTTTTTTTTCCTTTTTTTATTATTATTATTATTGAATCTTTCCAAATGAAATTTACAATAGTTTTCAAATCTTAAAACTAGTTTCGATGCTTAATAGTTAGCACCAGCGTGTTAACTATATTTTTTATTCAAATCTTATAATAATACTATGTACATCTGCAATTAGGGTTAGTGCAGCCGTCTAGCGAGGCTCAATGTGTCACTTCGTTTTAACCTCTGATGGCTATTGAATTGAAGCAGGTCCCTTGCCAAGCGTTGGCGTGTATCGTTAGTTTATCGACGTATTTTATGGCGAATTTTTTAATTTCTTCCTAATTTGCAGGAATATTGAGATCTCTATGGATATTGTCGTTACAAATATACCACAGAGCGCAGACAATTTGCCGTAAAAGCTTGGACTGTCTTCTTTGTAATTTCAAAACATTCGACGTGCACGCACTGCCCCAAACCTGAATGCCGTAGGTCCATATTGGCTTTATAATGCATTTGTATAAAAGAATAATCCAGTGCATTTGAGCGGATTTCAGCTTAATGGCCGCTAATTTGGCCTCGATGTGACGGGACCATGTTAGACGCCGGTCTAAGTCCCAGGTATTTGAAGTGATTTTCAACAGGGACATCAATATTATTTATTTTTGTTTGTGGGCAATCCTGTATCCTGAGTGTGAAAGTTACATGGGCACACTTGGATAGAGTCACATATGTGCGACTACAATTGTGTTGATGTGTATGTGTTTGGATTGGTGGGCATGTCCAAAGTTTAAATTAAATATTAATAATTTTAATAAAATATTAATATGCTCCCCTGGGAGACACCTGCAGAGATCTTTTTTATTGTAGACAGTTTGTTACTCAATTTGACCTTAAAAGGTCTGTCAGTTAAATAGCTTTTAAGAAGTTAGTGTGTGTTCTCAGGGAGCAGTCGTGATATTTTGGTGAGTAGACCATCATGCCAAACCTTATCGAATGCTTGTGAGATGTCGGTAAAAAGAGCTGAACAATATTGTTTCCTTTCAAATGCCGATCTAATTATAGTGACGATCCTATGAACCTGCTCAATGGTACCGTGATTAACTCTAAATCCAAACTGATGTTTAGGGATAATTTGCCGCTCGCTTTGGAGAAGAAGTTTTTCGAACACTTTTGATAATATTGATAGCAAGATAATAGGTTTATATGATGTTATCTGACTAGCATCTTTTCCCGGCTTGAGAATAGCCAATTCGTTACATTGCGTTAAATATGAATAGTACAGTTCTTATAGCACAAGTGGGTAAGTTGTTTAACATTGAGCCTGTAATGCCATCTGGGCCCTGGCGAGTTTTTCACGTCAAGGCTTTTAAAAGCGGTCTGTACGTGAGAAAGCCGGAGTTTTATAGGTGCGTTAACTGTATTATTTATATTTGGTGGGCAGATATGAACATTAATGTCGTGTGGTGTAAAGACTTTCTTCAGATGGTTTGCAAAAGCGTTAACTTTTTGCTAGAACTCTTTGCCCAAGTATGGTTCTCCTACCTACATAAGCATAGTTTTAATGGCATTGGTGATGTTTCTGGTTTCCTAATATATGTACATGCTCTCTCACATAGAAAAAGGCAACATAGCCTTCTATGTACCCCTTAGGTCTTAGGTCTTAGGTTGTAGTGGTAGCTCTGATAACACAAAGCTCACTTGAGCACGCATGGCGGCCCGTTGTGATGCCACGGGTGAAACGCAGTCCCTGTACTAACCAAGTTCCGCCAAATCAGGGAAAGGAAGAAGTTGGTCAGCGCAAGGGCTGCACTCTATGTACCCCATTCGATTGTGATTTATTACACATTTGGCTGACAACTGCTAATAAAAAGTAGGCTATTCATGACCAGCATAACCAGAATGTTAATTAATTTGAAATAAATACGCAACTTAAAGGCTTATGCAATAAGCGAAAATTCAACCTAAACTCCACTTATCCATACCAGTGGTATAGAATTTTGTGTCCAAACGAATTTCAGGCGCTCGGCATCATAAAGAATGCCAGAATGTTAATTTATTGGAAATAAATCTCTTTTTTGTTGGCGTTTTTCGTTTTCCTGAGAAGTAATGGGCAAAAAATATCGCACTTACAGGGCATTTAGAATTGTTTCCGAATCATTGTTAATATTCTTATTGCCATAAATATTTTATTACTACTTGAAAAGAGTCCGTATCCAGTATATCTTTCTATTGAAGCAGTAAATATTCGCAGGACTCTGGACAATATCCGAATCATGTACGTGCTCCGATGTATTTGAAATTGTTAACGTAGCACCACATGATTCGGCTTTGTCCTGCTAGTCTCCCTATCATCATGGTCTATTAAAAATATTGTCAAATATTATCTTTAATTGTCTTACTAATTTACCCTTTTTTTTTTGTAAATTACACGCTTTCCTTTTGGAAAATTCAAATGAGGTAAAACCATCGAATTATTTAAAAAAAAAATACTTCCGATATAAAATTTTTAACATTAATTCTTATTAATTTGTAAATCTTGCTTTGTTTTCAGTGAATTAGAGGGTGTCCCATCAACAGCTATACGTGAAATTTCTTTGCTAAAGGATTTACAACATGACAATATTGTGCAATTATTCGATGTTGTTGTTGCTGATAAAAGCCTTTATATGGTGTTTGAATATCTGAATATGGATTTAAAAAAATTGATGGACAGAAAGAAAGAAGTTTTTACACCACAATTAATTAAGGTATTGTTACTATTCTCAAGAAACAATAATTTGTATAAGATTAAACATTTTTCTTTATGACTTGTTTTCCCTCTTCATTGCAGAGTTACATGTTTCAAATGTTGGATGCAATTAGCTTTTGTCACACCAATCGTATATTGCATAGGGATTTGAAACCACAAAATCTATTAGTCGATGCCTCTGGTAATATAAAGGTATGATTATTTTATTGAAATTTATTTATTATTTAATACTTTAATACAATTATTTGCAGTTGGCTGATTTTGGTTTAGCAAGAGCTTTTAATATGCCCATGAGAGCATATACACATGAGGTGGTTACTTTATGGTATAGAGCGCCTGAAATTCTTTTGGGCACAAAATTCTATGCCACCGGTATGGATATATGGAGTTTAGGTTGTATATTTGCTGAAATGGTAAGTATATTGCAGTAATATAATAAATTATTTTTATATCCATAGTTCATAACGATATAAATTAGACTTAAATAGGGATATTGAGCGTTTTATAAGCTTCAAAACAATTCTTCCAATTAAAAAGTTCAAGTAAAGTTCACAAATCGCAATCATATCATGTTTAAAAATCAAAAGAATTATCATATCGGATTTAGCGTTTAACCAATATGTAAAATGTGATTTATTCGTCGATATGGACCTCTTGATATACTAGAAAAACCAGGGGCCTCCTTTGCTGACATTTCTTTAAAGCGTTAATAAAGCAGTAGAATAAAATTATAAATAATGAGTTGAAATGCATGTCAACTCGAAGTTAGTAGAGCATTTTAGAAAGATACTCACAATACATCTGAATATGTATTACACAGTGCTGGGTTTAGAGATACTGTGCCATTAGGAGTTTGTAGATGAAATAGTGGTAGAGGGGGGCTGAAAAATGTATCGATTTAGCAAATAGGTCTTCCAAATGGATTATTTTTTGAGCTGATCGAAACAGATGTAGAAGGGTCATGGTGACAGGGTTACCGCTGGAAATTTTTAAGAAGTCGCACAAAAATGGGATTTTTGAAGAAAAAGTCGCACAAAAAGTGTATTTTGGCAGTAAAAAGGGGCAACATTTTTTAAAGAAAAGAAAATGTCTATAGTCTAGTATATAATCTAGTCTATAGTCTAGTATATAATCTAGTATATAATCTAGTCTATAGTCTAGTATATAATATAGTCTAGTATATAGTCTAATCTATAGTCTAGCCTATAGTCTAATCTATTTTATCTAGTCTACAGTCTAGTATATAATCTAGTCTATAACCTAGTCTATAATCTAGTCTATAATCTAGTATATAACCTAGTCTATAACCTAGTCTATAGTCTAATCTATTTTATCTAGTCTATAGTCTAGTCTATAGTGTAGTCTATAGTCTAGTATACACTCTAGTCTATAGTCTAGTATATAGTCTAATCTATAGTCTAGTCTAGTCTATAGTCTAATCTATTTTATCTAGTCTACAGTCTAGTCTAGTTAGTCTAGTCTATAGTCTAGTATACACTCTAGTCTATAGTCTAGAAAAAATACTTTTTAAAAAAAGGGGAAAAAAGGGTCAAAACTCTTGAAAAGTGCCAGATTTAGTTCACTTTAGTAAGGGGGCACAAAAAGTGGCGAGGTCGCTGAAAAAGTATCAAATTGCGACTCAACGGTAACGCTGATGGTGAAAAAGGCGAATTCTAGAATTTTCTACTATGCCGCTGAATGTAATGAGATTGTATATGAGCTAGCGGAAGAGGCAGCAGGAAGGTGTATGAATTTAGCAGATGAATCTTCATGACGAAATTATAGAATTTCCAGGCAACATCGTTGTAAAATAGAATGATTCCTGACTCTAAACAGGGATCGTCTGAATAACTTAATAGGATTTCTGAGACGGTCTATGCCTCTCTTCTGGACTTCAAAGCCACAGGGATTTTAGGACAGGGCTTCTTTAATGGTGCTGCTGAGGAGATTCTACGACTTTTTGGCTTTACTTTCGCTTTTAATTTCTCTTAACCGTTAATATTTTGGTTTCTTGTGCTTTCAAATTTATCCACAACAAATCTTTTTTCTAGCCAGTGGATGAATTTGTATAAAGTAATCACTTTCATAAATTAACTTAACGCCACCAAAAATCTATTTTGCAGATTTTAGTCAAGAGTCTTGACTTTTTTCCATTTGGCATTCTCAAAAGTATGAAGTTTTAAGAACCATCTAATGAAACGTTACATTATTGGCCATTATAGCTCTTTAGTTAGGATTACGATCTGGTTTCTCAACACAAGCTACTTCGCGTTCAATTTTTGAGTGCAAGCAGGCTTATTGAACTGACGACTGATGGCTTTTTTCGGTATTTCATATTGCGGATTTCAATACACGAAATGTACTTTAATGTAATCAAGAAATTTATTACCGAAAGTGTCTTATTTTTGGGCATGAATAGTACAACAGTTTTAACAGAACTCTTTCCTATCTTTAAAAATATTTTTTTAACTAACTCAATCTTTGCTTGACAATTCCTTGACTGTTGACTATCAAGTAAAATTAAAAAATTTAAGTCTTCTTACATATGTTTTTCACCTTTTATTTAATGTCTAAATATTTCCAAAATGCCTTGGGGTTTTAATATGTAAACAAGAACGCCCTTCTTTTCTTATACCCGAATTAGCATTTTTTTTACGCTTAAATATTAGAAAGACATAAGGAATTACATTCCTATAAGCTTTCACTTTATTCACACTTTTAAAATCTTAAGGTATTTAAATATTTATCATTAGCGATTTAAAAAATTTCTTTCTGAATATTAATTTTAATTAAGATTTTATTAACAAGCATCCAAGTGTTGGCTTTACCAAGATGTTCACTTCACTCATGGGTTTGCTTTGTTTAAACTGTGAATTTAAAATAACTTGACTTAATTAATATTCAAAATTAATATTAAAAATTTAAATTTTATTTTTAATTTTTATTGCATTACTGGCAACAATAAATGCTCTCGTAAACATACTAATGATTTAGAAAACTTTCTTTTTTTATCTAATTATGGCAGTGATTGACATCAATGGCGCCGTATTTTTATGTCAATCACTTTCTTTCAACATTAACTGAAAAAAAACCCGTGTTTTAAAAAATTAATAATTGCTATTGCTCTTTATTTAAATTGATTGATTTTCTTTTTTTTAGATAATGCGGCGTTCCTTATTCCCAGGCGATAGTGAAATTGATCAGTTGTATAGAATATTTCGTACCTTGGGAACACCGGATGAAACAACCTGGCCTGGCGTTTCACAGCTGCCAGACTATAAAGCGAAATTTCCAAAATGGGAAAAATCGAACATACCTGATATAATAGTTAAACATGAAGCCTATGATCTCTTGAAAGTAAGTATTTTGAAAAAGTTATTTCTTTCTTAGAATTTGTGATCTAGAATCCTTCTAATTTCAGGCCATGATGCTTTATGATCCCAATGCTAGAATATCGGCCAAAGATGCCATGTTACATTCATATTTCGATAATTTAGAATTCGTAAAACATGTTGATTTACCTAAAGATCCAGTATATCCTACACATTAGCGTTTATACTGTTATATACCTCGCCTATTCTTTCTAGTTGCATTTAAATTAATTAAGTTTTGTTTTATTAAATACGAATAAAGTGTATGGATACCTTAAGTGTAAGTAAAGTTCGTTTTTGTAGCTAAACTTTGTAAAATTTTAAGCGTTATTAATTTGAAAATACTCTTCTAGATATTCAAAAATAAATAAACACAATTCAAATCCAACAACAAGCAAGTCTTAACAGGTAATTGCATTTGTAATATTGCCGCAACCCAAATCCATTTTTGTTCTTAATAAATAAAAATACTATCGTGTTTTTCTTTTTTTCTTTAACACTTTAAAAACATTTATTGGTACGACATCAATTATTGTTTTTGCGAATTGGCCTTATCTGCAACAGTTCATATTATCGGCGTATATACAATATTTCCTCTAGATCTTCGTAGCTTTACGAATATTTTAGAAGTTTTGTTTTGTTTACCTATTTGTTTTCTCTTTTTGTGAACAGAGTTATTGATAGTCACACCCAATGCATCACGTCCTGATTCTTCATTATTTTCCTCAACTGCTTCCTTTCTGACTTGTTGTTCCGAACCCTCCACTACAGGTTTTTTATCATCGTTTAGCTGATGTATGGCAATTTCTTCATTTTCGGGTTTCAAAAGATGTTTTTGTATTCTTTTAATACTTCCAGCAAGTGCTTCATCTCCATTTAGTTTTCTATCAGCAAATACGTCTGCATCATTATAACCCCAATTATCAACCACTTGCACGTTATCATCATCTGACCAATAATTGTCATAATCATTATTAGCATCATATTCCTGGTCATGCATTTGAAACGGTTGTCCTTCAGAGCCACTTTCCTCACCTTCGTAAGCATTATCTTTATTTCCATAAGCACTGTGTGGATAATAAGAATCGGCATCTTCACTGTATGGACTATAAAGATTGTAATGACCAAGTTGTGGTTCCATCTGTAAAGCATAAAATTTACGTGCTGATGGGTCATACAAATGCATCACTCTATTCTGATCTACGCCTAAAGGTTGTAGTTGCAATTGATTTGAATAATTGCTATCATAATAATCTGTACGGCTCGCTTGTAATCCTTGGCGCTTTTTATTCTTCTTCCTTTTAGTCTTTTTTGTAGGATGCACTCTTCTACGACTAGGCTTTTCGGTACGCTGATCCGCTATGACCGGAGTTTCAATGATCTGTTGTGCGCCGGCTGCAAATAGATTCCCCAAAGAGTTGGTCATATTCCACCGTAGTGGCGGTAAAGTTGGTAGGCTTCGAACAAATTGTTGCCAATATTGCTGAATTAATGGTGTTGGTGTGGTTGATACACTTCTTCCTCTGTAAATTGAAGATGGTGCCATACGGCTTTCAATTCTATAATCATAGCCATTAGGTGCAGTATAAAACGATTTTGCCACAGAACCGCCAGTCCACAAAATGCAAAATATTAGAATGATCTGTGAAAAGTTTTAAACAAAAAAAAAAAAGTTATACTTTTTATAAAATTTTCTGAATTCTGTATAATTTTCTGGAAAATCAGACTGATTTGAAAACCTAATCCTTAAAGTCAGATCGTTAAATCGTTTCATAAAGTCTGGGGGTAGGAAAAATTAATCAATTTTTTCGTTTTTGAACTCATGCCGTTTTATACGGCACATGGAAGCTAAAGGATTGCAAATGCCAATGCGAAAAGCTACCGTAGGTCGGTCCAATGCATACTAATGGATGCACCGTCTGGTACAGTTTGTGGGTCGGTGGCATCATTTGGTCGTACATTCAATTGAGTACGATATCGTGCAGTCTCAGTCCAGTAGGTAGTGTGTTAGCTTATTAGACCTAAGGTCTCCGTTAAAACCCTAGGACAGATATCCCTAACAAAATGAAATATGAAAAACATTTCTTCGCCGGCTTCTTCTCAGCAGATTTCCGGCAAAAAAAACTCTGAGAGTGAATTAAAAATTGCCATTCAAACTTTCTTAAAAACCTTTCGTTCGAAGTCCTGGCTGCATGATTACAATGACCCAGAAAAATTTTTATGTAGTCAATTGCGTAGTGTGTCGGCTTATCTGTCCATTTCTTCTCAGCAGTCTCCTTCTTAAAGTAATCCATCGTTTAAAGTCGAAATTAAGTGTAACTGTCTAAAGCATTATAATTACGTTAGTAATCTTAACAAATTGTTGCCATTTGCATGGAAAAACAATTGGCCACTATATTCTCCAGATTTTCATACGACACAACTTGTAGGTCAAAGTTTCAAATAAAGATCGGCCCCTTAGAAAATGTTATTTGCCGAAAATACAAGAAGACCCCTCTCATACGGAATGTGAAATCTGTTCGTTTTTCGCTTCGAAACTTTTAATTCAATATTTTACCACATCCTATAAAATTACTAGGTTTGAATTAAACGATCAGAAATCAATCTAAAATTTCTTTATTGTAGGAAATAATAGCAATCACTTTTAAACCACAGTTAGTTTAATCCACTATAATTCTATTAAGTAAAGAAAGTAAATTTTAAAATCATAAAAGGCTTTACATTTAAAAAAACATACTGTCCAAGAGAATTGTGGAACATTAACGGTGGTAGTAGACTACATAAAATTATTATTTATTTTGTATTTTTTACCTGCCCTTTCCGCATTTTGTTAATATTTTATTTTTGATTTTATCGTATTCCCCAGATACTTTAGTATGTTACAAAAACCGAACTATTCTATAACCCAGCCGGTTTAAAACTAATTTGTTTTGTTTGCATCAAAAAAAGTCAAAACTCTTCTTAATTTCTCTTTTTATTTTTTAAATTAAATATTCCAAATTAAGATTGGCAAATCAATGTAAATGAGGATGCTTTGCATTTTTTTGCCTTACATTTCTATTTTCGCCATTGTTTTGATCAAAAATCAAGATTCTGTTTAATTTAAAGTTGAAAACAAACGAAAGTTTTGAATTAAACAAAATGAAATCGACACTCATGACCATTTTTAGCATTCGAATTAATTATCATCGAGATCATTATAATGATTTACATAAAATTTCATACAATTGTGGGTCTGTTACTAAATAAATTGTTTTTGTATTTGTTGTCGTCTGTCATTTAAACTTGTTTTCGTTTAATTGTAAATGTGATGATTTTGTTTGTCTCTTCTTTTTTAATATTTACCACCTTTGATGATTTACTATAACATTACACCTGTAGCTCGGTTTACGGAACTCGTTTTTAAAACGATGAAAAAAAATTTTTTTTTTACTTATATTTTATTCAAACTGAAACTAATTCAACCATTGCACAATCTAATGAAATGACTTTATTCAGTGATGAGTCGGAAATCATAGAAATTCGTAAAAAATAACTTATTAAAAATTATAGCGATTTAATTAGCTTAAAAATTTTATGTTTTGTGTAATGAGGTACGTAGTATATTTTTGTGTATATTTAATTAAATAATTATTTGTTTTTTTTTTAATTAAATCATGCTTTAATTAATTATTAACAGCATAAAACTATATAATTTTCTTTTTTTTTTTTAATAAAAAAAAGCTTTTTTACAGTAGGTAATCGCTTTACGCGGTTTTTTTTTTCATACAAAAATATAAATTTCGATTTACGCGAATTAGCCAGGAACGTATCTACCGCGTAAAACAAGGTACAGGTGTATTAATAAATTTATTTTTTTAACATTCAATCCTTCATTCATTTATCTGTACCGGCAGCTGTTATTTAGTCTAGTCATTAAAAGAAATTGGCCGATGGTCTTATTTATAATTTTGATTGTTTGTTGGTGTATTTTTTTTTTCTATAATCATGAATAAATATTTTTTTTAGTTTAATTTCAGAAGAGTATACGAATTGTTAAAACTCTGTAGGTACTCACTTAAGCAAAGATTTGTTTGTATTGCATAAAATAAGATGAAAAGAAGAAAAATATTTTTTTATTATTATTAGGAGTGGTATTATTGGCATAAAATATATTGTATTTAAATGAGGCCTATTTTTTTTTTAATGGTTGTTCTACTTCTTTACTAGTTTATTAAATAGTTCTTAATATTAGAAGCAAAAATTTTAATTAATTAATGATAAAATATAGAATAAATTAATAAATTAAACCTAATTAATTAGACATTCAGACTCTTAACTCTAACAGCCAACTTATTATAAAGCGTCTTCAAACGGCTCCAAAACTATTTCTAGATTTTTTTACTAGCAGACTAAATGTATCTTGACATTTTGCACGATTTACTCTAGTTGCGAAACCCATTGTTTAAGAAGCTTAAAAAGTCTGATATCAGGAGCTAATGCAATTTTATCAAAAACAATACAAAATTTTCTGAAAAAAAATCTTGCGCCAGACATGATGCTACTTGGTAGTCATTAAATATTCAGCATTGTTTTGAAACCAGTCTACTTAGTAATAGGCCTTACCTGTATCATATTTGACATAAAGAGTTGTCACTTTCCTGAAAAAACAATAATTCACAACATGATATGCATACGAATAACAGTGGTTAGGAAATCTGGATCTCTAGAATGGTAGTCGTAACGGGAAGTCGCCGCAGACTAGTAGGTAGTGTGTTGGCTTATGAGACGTGGGGCCATGGTTCAAACCACCCCAGGTCAGATATCAAAATAAAAACAAATGAAAAAATATTTTTTCGCAATTCCTATCTGTAGATTTCTGCTAAAAAGTCTGAGAGTAACTAAAATTTGCATGAAAAGCTTCTCAAGAATCTGTCTTTAAACTGTAGGTCACGCCACTCATGTATAAAATTAACACACACAACATAATGGTGTGAGAAGCTAGGTTGTGATCCTGTCGGAAGGATTGTAATGACCAATTAAGTTATATATGATATGTATTAGGGATGCCAATCGGGAAATCCCGAAACTCGAAATCCCGGGATTTTCGGGATTCACACAATCCCGAATCCCGGGATTTTTAAAAACTTGTCCCGGGATATTTCGGGATTGTGAATTCATATGTATTTTGACCCTACAAAAGGTCCTGAAAAAAAATTCTATATCACTTGACTTCGATAATAGCATCTCAGATGAGGAAAACCCTCCTCCCAGTGATAAAACTTATTTGATGTCATCGAAGAATGCAAAAGCCCTATAAAACGAATGAAAAGGGTAACTGATTTAGATACTCAACTGTCCAAAGATAAATATTTATTTACATCAGCAGGGGGTAGAGGTAAATATTTACAAGCTGCATACATACACCTATCTTGAAACTATTTTACCAACAAATATTGATTGCGAGAAGTGTTTTTCAACGGATCAACAGATCACATGTTAGATGCTTAAATCTTTTTGTTGGAATCCAAATAGTTTTCTTAAAACTATAATTTTTACTTTTGTTAATTTACGCTTTTTTGTTACATTTTGTTTTGCTGTTTTTATATTTTATTTTTAATGATATATATTTCTGGTGTACATAATTGGAGAGAAAATCGCGATTTTTCTCGTGATTTTTCGGGATTTTTGGATCCCGAATTATCCCGAAATATAAAAATGTAAATCCCGAATCCCGGGATTTTTAAAAATTGATCCCGTTTGGCATCCCTAGTATGTATGTATCTCTAGCACCTATGGTAATGAGGTAGGATTCCGAAAAGTATAATATGGTCTCTAAATTAAAAATCTTGTTTGCCTGTGTTCTCTAGATGTTGTACAGAGCAGTGGTTCCCTTTACCGATGTCGAAATGCTATAGCACACACAAGTTATGCCGCTTAACTTTTCTACACAAACTGCCAAGGCAATTGCTAACAATTTGTAACCGAACTTTTTTGAAAAACTAATTAAATAGTATCGAAATCGAATTTCCAATTTCTAAAATTACTTTTCCAAACAATCTTGTCTTAAATGCGAATGAAATTGAAAGTTTAATAGAGTGCAAATTAATCTCCTCATTTGTTCAAATGTCTAAGAAAAATTGCCTGATTTTCCGTCAAAACTTTATAAAGTTTTTTTGTTTTTCTTTCTTTCTGTATGGAATTGGTTTTCCTGTTCTATTATTAAACATTCAAATGTTGTTGATGGTAAATTTCCTTTTTAAAGTAAGTTCAACACACTTTTGTGCAAATGAAATTAATAACAGCAACAACAATTATAACAAATGAATTTATTATGACATAAACTTCAATAAATTCCAACAAAAATATTGTAACACAACAACAGACACATACAATTGAACGGTTATTGTAATAACTACTGGAATGTATTTAAAATGAAGCAATTTTCATTTTTTTTTTTATTTGAAATTATTTGCACGATACTTGCTAGTCTAATATAGGGACACAATACTTTTGTTGTACAAAAAACAACAACAACAACAACTTACAGAAAGGAACAATTAAAATGGTGCCACTATGACTTGAATGACATGACAGTAAACAGCCAAACTGGCAACAACACTGTCCTAGTATTAAATCAACTTTAATAAAAACAACAATAACAATAACAACAACGACTGTCATATGCATAAATAACAACAATGTTATTCTGTTTATAACAATGTTTATAAAAATATAACAGGTGCATTGACTTCCAACCATAAAAACGGGTGATAAGCATGAGACATGCCTGCATGTGGTTAAGTTTCTTGTTTTGTTTTGTTTTTATTTCGACTGTCATAACAATAACAACAGCAATGTGGTGGAAAGCATGCGTACAACAATTGTTTTCACCAACACCGTTAGTTAGTTTTGTAAACAACAAAACATCGCCCCCTAACCACCTTTGCTCTGCTCTGCTATGTTCCAAAGAACATGTTATAACAAGTGTTTATTATGGAGAGTAAAATGCTAACAGAGACGATGAATAAGAGAAAGTAAAAGAGAGAAATGAGAGAAATGGAAAAGCGGAAGTATGTACAATAAATAATCAGAGATTAAGAATGTGTTTTATTAACATGAACTGAGGAAAGCTTAGACAAGAAAAATCTTGAGAAAGTTTTCGTTTAAAACAACACTAACATTATTAGTAACAAGAACAATAAAAGCAACAACGACAATAGCAACAAAATAGGCAAAAGCGATGTAACATTTACGAGCTGGTTTTAACAGCATAATGAAAAATTCAATGAAATTTTCTTTTCAGTTCGTGTTTAGATCCCCAGATATTGAAAACGTCAACAAGGCAAACGCCTAAAGAAATTCGCCTGGTTGTCTATAGAAGAAAACCCAAGCAAACAAGCTAAATTATATCCTAGAGAGCAAAAAGAAAAAAAAAATGAAAATAATGGAAAATTAAAAAGATTTCAAATATTATTGCTCGTGAAAGTGCATTAATTTGTAATTACAATTTAAAAAAAAGAAAACAAAAAAAAGGAAATTTTTTTCAATGAAAATGTTTTTAAAATGCTTTTTTACAATCTTAAGGCTTGAAATGCCTTAAAATCCTTAACCTTAAGGCAATCAATTAATTAATTAATAAAAAAATATTGTGTTATAAATATTTTCTTAAGGAATCTAAAAAGAAAAAAAAATAATTTGTTCTTGTGTTTAAAATCCAATTGCTGCTGCTGCTGCTGACCATTAACAAGGTTACCTTAAACGAAATAAAAAAATATATAGGAAAAGTATTCTAAAAAAAAAATAGCAAAAGGAAATAATCGGTATGTTACTTAATACAATAATTTCATTTCTATTTTTAATGAATCAATTAATTAAATAATAAAAAAAAAAAAATAGAAATAAAATAAAATAAAAAAACTTTACATTTCTAAATGGCTAACAAGAAAAACAGCATGTGTATGTATGCCTTGTAATCACAATACATACAGCAAGATTGTATGTATGTATGTTGCAAAGGAAAAGGGAACGCAAAGAAAAATAAAACTGAAATTCTGTACATGTAAACTTTTAAAAACACGACAATGTTCTCATACTATTGATACACAATATTACAAACATCAGTCAGTCTGTCTGTCTGTGTGTCAGTCAGTCAGTCAGCAGCCAACCATCTACTCATTCAGTCATCAGACATATGAACAGACCTACCCGAACCAAGCTAGTGTTACCATCAAATATTTCCTTAATGTAAAGCTGAATATAAATTCCTAGGAACGATTGAATAAATTTTCGATTTAGTCCGATTTTTAAAGTTTATCAATTATACTCTGGAAATATTAATAAAAGTGGATAGCTGGCTGTTTGCTTTTATCAGAAAAATTCGGAAAAAAAAATTCTTTAAATATTTAATGATGAATTTAAAAACATTTTAAGATTCTTTTTCCATACAAACTATTCTGCAATATGGATGATATGGATTTGGAGTTCTGACATTAAAAAAATTATGTATCCGTAGATGGATGGAAATAGTGAAGTCTTGTAGTTTTCTGCATCAATCGGAATGCCGAAATATTGCCATGTTTTTTGGGGTTGATGTCTGCATCGGATCGTTTGGAAGTTATTAACAATAAAACGTTAGATTCATATACAACTGCATTCGATTACTGAAACTCACTGGCTGCATTTGGAGATTGATGTCTGCATGGATCGTTAAAAAATTATTAAAAATAAAACGCTCAATTCACTGCATTCGATTACTGAAACTGTCTAAATTGGCTGTATAAAATTAATTTAAAAACTGAAACACTCTGGTTTTCATGAATATGGAATATCCTGGGAATGTTCTGTTTGGGGATGGATCGACTCAAATACTAAGTGATCGTCGCCGTCGTAGTCTAATAGGTGGTGTTTTTACTTACTAGACGAAAGCCCCTTAAGTTAAATCTTCTATCTCAGACATCTTGAACAGAAAAATAAAAAAAAAACATCTCGAACAGAAAAGGAAAAAATAAGACTCCTTCGAGTAAATAAAGGCCATGAAAAATTGCTTAAATATATCGTTCGGCTTCGAAGCTTAAATTGCTGGTTCCGTCGCTCGCGGATGAAATTAACATACACAAGCAAAACATGGGTAATATGTGAAGTTAGGTCGTAAAACTAACTAAAGTATTATAATGGCCCCTAAGCAAGTAATTGTCAATGCAATTCTCCAAATAGAAAAGGAACAGAAGTGAGTGTTTAGTACGAGTACCTCTTGTACAAACACAAGAGGTTTGGCCTTATATACATAATTGGCCATTACAACCCTTCAGTCAGTATTATTAACCTAGTTTCTCACATTACTTATGCTGTGTGTGTTAATTTTATACATGAGTGGCAGGACCTACAGTTTAAAGTCGACTCCAAACGACAGATTTTTGAGAAACTTTTCATGGCAAATTTAATTTTACTCTCAGAGTTTTTGCTAGAAATCTGCTGAGAAGAAATCGCCGAAAAAATACTTTTTGTATTTTATTTTGATCTCTGGCCGGGGAATCGTATCCTGGCTTTACGTCTAATAAGCCAGCACACTACCTACTATACCACGGCGACCTTATATAGTATTATTAAATCGAAGATACCAACTATTAAAGTGGTACAATAAACACGGATTGCGAACGTTGGAAAACCAAGTGCTCATGTTTATCTATTTAAAGAGTAACAAGTACCTAAATAAAGAAACAACCAGTCTTCTACTCTATTATGAATCATAACTATCATGGCATTCAATCGCCACCAATCAAATGGAAATTAAACATGGATTATTAAGATTTTTTTAATGAAATTAGGCTATTTACAAATAGCCTACGTATAAATATATAAAAATAAAATGAATTTTACTAATAATAAGCGGGCTATTAAACTCTTTAGTAAGGCTTTTCATATCACATATTATTGTCGGTTCTAAACGACGGATTTAAGAAACTTTTTCATGCCAATGAAATGCTAAGAGGATGTTATCGTTTTCCAGAGCTGAAATTTAAACTCAAACTGATGCCTAGTAAATAAATACACTAGCCATTGGACTAGAACCAAAGAAAGATTTTTTGAGAAACTGCTTAGAAAGAAAGTCGTTGTTTCTTTTCTTTCTAGATTTCTGATCTGGGATTTGAACCAAAGGTTAATAAGCCAGCACACTATCGTTCTACTGTAAGTTAATTCTTCTTCACTTAATTCAGCTAATTTTGTTAATTTCATCATACAACTTATGTATGAAGCTTCATTCACTGAAGATACTCTTTATCGACGTATATAGAATTGAAAAATATTTTTTTTTCTCAAACACATTTAGAAATAGTTTAATTTGAATGAATTTTCAACGTAAATTTTTAATCACAGAGAAGATATTTTAGTTCTAAACTGTGGTAATTTAAATATTTTTGAAACGTCGAAGTACTATAATCGAAGAACCTTCTCATAACACAAGGAACAGAACATTTTACTTTTTCTAGGTATTTTGGAGATTTTCATTAAGCAGAGCAATAAATACATACAAACAACACATTGTACTTGTGGCAACTCATATAGACATGTTAACAATCTGTTATGTTTTGTATCCATTTATCGTTCCTGTTTTCTTTTTTATTTTTATTTTTATTTTTTTTTTTCATGAATATGACAGTAAAAGAGTACAAAACGAACTGTTAACAGTCTTTGCAAATAGCTCTCTCCTTAAGCACGTGCTCTCTTTTGCTTGTACTGCTTGCTTCAATGTGATGGCATATGAAATGCATTGAGTACTACAGTGCGTATGAATGAATGAATTTTTATTTCGATTACTTATACGTATGGGTGGACAAATATGAGAACAGTGGGTGTATGTTTTTTCTTTGATTCGTATTTTTATTGCTGTAATGACATGAGGCTAACAAATTGCAGTCTTTTGTGTAGTTTTTCCTCATTTTTTTTTTATATTCTTTTGCTTTCATTTTTCAAAGTAAATATTAGAAAAAAGAAAAAAAGAAAAGCTTGACCATAACCAGTATCAATGTCATTACAATACAAACAAAACAAAAAAAAAAAGAAAAAGGAATTGAAATGAAAAATCAAGCAAATAAACAAAATGAAAAAATATTCAAATTTGTTTGTGTAGCCAGTCATTTGTTTATTTTTATTTCTTGTGCTTTTGAATTGCCTTAAACAGGTTTTAGGCGTTTATAACTTATTTTTTTATTTTTATTTTGTTTGGTTCTTATATTTTATGGTGTTAAAATATTTAAAAGAATTTTTATTTGTGTGTGTGTGTGTGTGTTTTTTTTTAGTTTATGCCTTTATGTTATTTGCTATCCTTTTGTTTATAAATGTCTCTTTTTTCTCTAATGTTTGCCTTTTTGTTTGTCCTGTCATATATTTTTTCTTTTGCCATTTTTTTTTTTGCCTTTCACTTAAAGGCAAAACTACAAAACTATACTCTCCGTTTCCAAAAGGATTTTTGTTTTTATCATAAAGTTTTCTTTAGTTTTTCTTGTTGTTTTTTCTTTTTCATCGTTGTAGTCATCCTTTTGGCGCTAACGAACATTTAAAATGCCATCCATTGTTATTGTGGCACTTGAGTTAAACTGACAAGCAGAGTTATTTAAATGTAAATTTAAATAGTTTCATATTTCATAATGACTTCCAGTTATTATAAAAGTTATTTTCTTCTATTCTTCTTTTTATTTTATTTCATTCCTTCATTTGAAACGTCTGCGTTTGGCATTTTTTTTTTTTTGTGTTTGCAAATGGCAAACAACGGAAAGTTTTTATATTCAAAGAGAGCGAGAATATTTTATTTAATGAATGAAAATAATCAGTTAATTGGTTATATAATGCAAATATTATTATTAGAAATACAAATTTCTGCTCATTCTGCTTTTTCCTTCCTTTTATATTTTTTTAATATTCTTCATTAGCTGCGGGTCATTTAAAAACATATTCTATCGTGTTAAACATTTAATGCATACACACGCTTGGTTTGTTGTGTGATTTCCTAGAGTTGGCTCTATTAAATTACCTCTACTGCTTGACTGGATATCATTTAAGCTTCCAATATTTCACTATATATTTCAATTCAAAGTCCCATCGAACTGATCTCTTATGAGTCCTTTCAAAAAATTTAAGCTATGTGCTGGTCAGATAGTTGCTAATTATAGTAATCTTCTAGATCCAACTCAAGCAATGACAAACCTTTTCTTTTTATTTTTTTTTTTTTTGCCTTTAGTTTAGGGTCAGTTGTATCTCTACATTCTACTGCTTGCCTAATCACATATTATAATACAAATGCCTTGAAAAATTGGCTTAGAGTGTGCAAATACCGGGCAGTGGCACAAGGTCATTACAACCCTTCAGTCAGAATTATTGACCTAGTTTCTCACACCACTTATGTTGTTTGTGTTAATTTTATGCATAAGTGGCAGGACCTAGCAGTTAAAGATCGACTCCGACAGAAACTTTTGAGAAACTTTTCATGGCAATTTTATTTATTCTCAAAGTTTTTGCCAGAAATCTGCTAAGAGGAATTCGCCGAAAAAATACTTTTTGTATTTAGTTTTGATGTCTAGCCTGGGGCTCGAATCCTGGCTTTACGTTTAATAAGCCAACATACCACTTACTAGACTACGGCGACTTCCCAGGTAGTGACAACAAAGATGAAATTTTGTAACTGATAGGCAAGACCAGCAAGCAAACTAACAGGACGTACTAAACGTCAACCACATGGAAGAGAAATGCTAATAAATAATATTGTCGAATTGTTTACGTTATCAGCGTAACGCTATAGTATCTGTAGTCTAGTACGCGCTGTATTGGTTAATTAGACGAAAGCCCGGGGTACAAACTCCAGCACAGACATCTAGAAATAAATGAAATATGAAAAAAAAAATAATTTTTTTTCGGTGACTTCGTCTCAACAGTCTTCTGGCAAGAACTCGGGGAATAAAATAAAATAAAATTGTCACGAAAAGTTGATCAAATCTGTCGTTCGGAGTCGATATTATGGATAAAATGAATACATACACACACAACATGAATTGTGTAAGGAACTAGGCTTTAATCCTTACTAAAGGCTTATATTATGATATACAATTAAGTAAAGCTGATGAAACAAAACCAAATTGAAACTTATTAAAACGAATTCTTACAAGAGATAGAAAATCATTTAAACAGAAAAAAATTAGGGCAAAAATGATTAGTTCGTTAAGAAGGGAATTATTTGTTATCCGATGCCACAAGCTTACTCCGGCTGTACAATAATAACAAATAAGAACTTGTTTAAGATTGGTTTCAATGGTAATATTTTTTAATTATAGTAGCACAATGTATACCAATTTTAAGTGTGGAGAAAGACATCTTAATGCCCGCTTTAGCTTGCCTAACTACCATAAGGATAACAATAGTAAAATTAGAGCATCTTACATGGTTATTAAAATATATGTATCTGGCATCTATAAATCCGGACGGTTGCCTGGCAATTGAGTTAAACGATCTTGAATACTTTGGTGTCCAGTATTCTTTGCTTCCATACTTGCTGATGAGTGTAACGAATGTTATTTTTACTATTATGGTTTTTTAATTTGAATGTTTCAATTAAAATGCCCAGTAAAGTTTAACATTTCATGATAAAAAGGCTAACAAACGAACAATGTTGATTTTTTTTCTATCCGAAAAATATCCTCAGCGACACAATGTCTGTTTGACTTAACGGCTATGTTAACAAATGGAATTTGGACGAATTTGATGTGAAAAGCAGCCAGAGGCACTTCAAGAGCTAAAAATGTACTCTGAATAGGGTTGCCAGATTCCGGTTCGCAAAAAGCTGGACAAAACAAAAAAAAAAAGCTGGACATGAAATCATACTGAGAAAATGTTAATTTTGGTTTTGTTTAAAAAGGAAAATTATTGTACTAAAAAATTTCTATTTGGCTGGACAAGGATCAAAAAAGCTGGACAATTCAGCCAGGCTGGCAACCTTAACTCTGTAGTATACTGTTCGGTGGCAATTTTATCCATAAATGACAGAACGTATACGTGAGGTCGACTAAAAAGTTTTTCCCAGGCAATTTGTTATTCCTCAGGGATTTTGGCAGGAAACTATTCAGCAGGATTTCTACTTAAATTTTTTGTTTTATCTTTGAAGATTAGGGACAATGCTTTTTAAAAAGGTAGGACACAATAAATTACTTTACACCTAGAAGATTAAGTAAGATTTTAATTTCCTTTTTATTTTTCACTTTCTTTAGGAACTTTAACAAAATATATTTGCTATAGGGAAGCCCTAAACAAAATTTTATTTTCCTCTGCTATGATAATTGTGGGAATATTTTAATGCACACTCAAATAACGAACCACAAACATTAGGGGTAATAAAGAAAAAACTACGAAATTCTACGGCTTAAAAGCGTTAAAACCAAAACAACAACCATTAGATTGCATGTGTGCAAGAATTTCAATTTGAAATTGATTTTCTTTCTAACCGACATCGACGTGATTCCTAATGCAGAATTTCTCAATTTGCATACCAATAACGTATATATGCATAAGTAGGTATTCATTGCACAGACATTCATACATACAATCATATAAACTATAACACATACTCACGTGTGTATACATACACGAAGAGATAGGATTCTTTATCTTTAAATATTCATTCTATTTTTGAGGGTCTCAAAGAAGAGCAGCAGCAGCTTAAGACAAGAATAAAAAAGTGGCATGTGTACCATACTAAACTAAATAGATAAGAGGGAGGTAGGGTATGGCAAATATAAGATGACTTGAAACTAAATGCCATTTAAAATGACACAATGACATACACACACACTCATATGATACACTTAGAATTTTAGTTGCATTCGCCAACACATTCACTTAAAAATTTGTAAACAAACGTGATAACAAACAAATAAACGGAATAACAAGCAAGTAAAAGGGGCCAACAAAACAGAAAAAGAAAGAAAGAAAGAAGGAAGGAAAAAAATAAATAAAAACTGCATCAATGATTGACAGTAATACAATGCAATGCGACATATTCTTGCTCGATTATAATGTACTCTATACATACATACATATGTACTTATACATACTATGCATGTACAATTGCTTACCACATACAATATTTAGTTGTCCTTAAACGATTCTTTGCCATCCACCTGTTGTGGTTGTTATTGCAGTTCTTTTTCTTCTCACATTTAAACGTATTCATGCAATACCCAACTATTTGAAATGAAATCTTCTTATTTGTGTAAATGTGTGTTGTGGGAAAGTGTTTTTCATTTCTATACTCTTTTTTTTTCTGTTCTTTTCTCGCTGATTTTAAACGGAAAAATAAAATTTACTCTTGTGCCATAAAATAAAATGAAAAGAAATACACAAGAAAACTGAAACCACAAGTATTTTCTTATACACTCAAAGAAAATAGTTAGAAAGTTTCGAAACCGTGGTTATGTTCATTTAGTGAAATGTTTGAAATCAAGAAAAATCAAATAGTCTCGTAAACCTACGTTTCAATTATCCAGTGGCTTGTATGCTCCACTATGAGTTTAAAATAGTGCCACGACTAATAATCACGATTTTCAGTTTTCAGACTCTCAGAAGTAGCCCAGAAGCATATGGAAATACATTTAATCACTATCCTTTCATGGACAATTTTTTTTTTTGATAATTAAATCAGACAGTCGCCGGCCTAGTAGGTATTGTGTTGGCTTATTAGACGAAAGGCCCGGGTTCGTATCCCAGGTCAGACATCAAAACGAAAAATATTCCTTCGGCGACTTCCTCTCAGCAGATTTCTGGCAAAGACTCTGAGAGTAAAAATTGCCATGAAAAGCTTCTCAAAAATCTGTCGTTCGGAGTCGACTTTAAACTGTAGGTCCCGCCACTCTTGTATAAAATTAACGCACACAACATAAGTGGTGTGAGAAGCTAGGTCGTAATCCTGACTGAAGGGTTGTAATGGCCAATTCTGTATGTATGTATGTAAATCACACAGTGGCTATGAAAATTGTGACTGGTTTCAAAACCTTTGAGGCCATCCTATTAAGTTGGCCAACTCTTTGATTTCCAACAGATGTATCAGGATCCACTTTAGGAACATACTTTACTGAGGATCTTCATCTCCCCTTTATATCGAATATCAGAGAAAATTTTAATTCTACGAACACAGCGCCCATCCCGGATTCTATTACAAAGACGACAGTATCTGCAGCCACTTAATCACTGTCCTTTCATGGACAATTTTTTATTGATAATTAAAATAGGCAGTGTCTGTGAGAAATGTGACTAATTCTAAATTCTTTGAGGCCGTTCAAAGGTTCGCTCTTTGATTTCCAATAGATGTATCAGGACCCACTTTAGGTAGGAACATACTTTACTGAGGATCTTCATCTCCTCTTTGTATCGTATATGAGAGAAGATTTTAATTCTACGAGCACAGCGTCCATCTTGGGTTCTATTACAAAGTTAGAAGTCTACCTCTTCAAGGAAGAGGGTCTGCAAAATCCGATTTACGGACGGAGAATTTTACCAGAAAAAAATATTTTGGGGCTGATGTGGAAACGACTAGCACACACACTACGAAAAACAGCAGATGACATTATTTAGTCTGCCATTCAGTGGAAGAAGCAAAAGAAGTGGAAAGCAAAGTCACACGCAATGACTAGGAAGACCTAAAAAGAAACTGAAAGCTTACAACAGATCTGACTGAGAAACATTTTTAAGGGCCCAATGCCTCATATTAAAACAACAGGAAGAAATAACATAAAAAAAATCATATTCTGTAGAAAATAACCTGGCAACACCATGTTTTTCGCTGGAAAAGAAAACTTTAGAATATTAAAATTTTTCTTTGAGCGTTTTTAAGTTGTTTATGAGAACGACTTACAAGTGTTGACAGCCATAAGGAGTACATAAAAAAAACTCAGAAATACAAGCACATTCCTGTTCATACTGTGTTTTATAACAGTCTTAATGTAATATCCTTCCGTTCTACAGTTAATGCAGTAAAATGTCCAAATAAGAAATATAAAAAAAAGAAAAATTCTTTAAAAACCTTTTGGCATTTGTGCTTACAAATACATAAAAGCTCCTGTCTTTTACATCTGTCTGTATAATATAGAGGAAACATTTAACAATGACATAAAAACAAACTAAAAGTGGTCATAAAAAATTTTTAAAATTACTAAAAAGAAAATATTTGATGGGCTCTCTCTCTGTCTTCTAAATTACGATAGACAAAATATGAGTAGAATAATTTGTCGAGCATTTTTTAAGTGAACATTTTAGAGATTAACTTTTATGGTATTTTATATTAGAAAATATATTCGAGAATTTCTACATAGTGAATCTGTTTTATCATTAATTCTGTTTTTGTTACGTATCTGGTGAAAGGCTATTATTTTTACTGATCGATTGTGAGGATAATTGGGAGAAAAAATTGTATTTGACAGAAAAGTCATAGTAATGGTTTTAATAAACATCAGATTCCAATCAGTTTACATTTAAAAGACTAAAAAGTCAAGAGGCTACGTAATGAATACTGTTTGCAAGAACTTATGCGAACCACTGATCAAGATGAGTACGGCATAGAAATATATGATTAACCAATCGCCTTTTTTCTTTATCTTAAATTGATACAGAATATGACGCATGCCACTTTGAGACCACGGCTCTGTCCTATCTTGGGTTGAAGGGCTTTCGTTTTCTCTAGCATGATCCTCATGGAACGTCAAAATTGAGTATCAGGAATCAACCTGTAGATGATAGTTGTGCCCCATTGTGCTCTGAATTCAAGAATTGCAATTCAAATTTAATAACACATTGTAAAGGATAAACTTCTGTGTATAACACAAAGGGTTTTTACAACACCCTGATTACTTTTGACTTTGTATATGTATTATGGGCTGGTAAGTTCGAGAATACAGTGTTCATCTATTGTTTCTACTTTTCACGGTCTTTCTATGTAGTTTTGTTATTGTAACTTCATCTTCGCTTGTCCTATTCTAGGAATTTCTTTGTTTTTCTTGCTATTCTTTTGTGGAATATACTCCTAATAAAAATATTATAAGTAAAGGAGCATAAAATAGAAAAAGATAGGAAACGAATTAAATGAAAATCCATAAAGTCATACGGTCTATTAAACCTTGATTCGGCCAAATCGGAATTATCATAATGCATTCGTTTTTCATCATCAGTAATGTTTCTAAACAAAATAATCTTTCGGCTTTTACTGCTTGTAAAAGTTTCATTTACGATCGTCATGCATTAATGCCTTTAATTCGTCATCTTGTAACTTTTTCTGCTGGGCTTAGTTTCTCTACTTCTAAACCGGACAAACTATATCTTTTAGGTTGAACATAATGGAACATATTTAAAACTAGCAATCGATGATAATTTAGCTGAAATTTTTGTCAATTTATGTTTCCATTATTTTAAATTTAAACAATTGCAATTGTTCTCTTCTATCAAATACTTTTTATTGTTGCCTTCTTTTTTCTTTTCTTGTTATTCCATCAAGCATCGCTTATAAGCAAAGCAATCATTGATTATTTTACGAATAATTTAACTGCCTTTACCTTCCAACGAATCAAGGTAATTTAGTTTAAATATTGTATTTCGAAAGTGCATTTTAAAACTTAATTTTTCGAAAATAATTGTTTTCCTTCCATGGCTTTCTTTGTATCCGTCAACTTGACATTGAAAATTGTTCGTTTAAATATCAACTGCACAGTGAACTTATGGCTAAAGTGTAGTAAACGTTACAATTTTAATGGAATTGCGTTTTCAATAACCATTTGAGATTTAATCGCCTTTAAAATAAATAATAAATTGACTTGAGTTTGGAATTCGTAATGAAAAACTACTGCGGTTAATTTTCTTTTGTTTTTCTTTTTTGTAAAATTTTGAAGTCAACAAACAAAACAAATCAATATGAAGTCTACAGGAGGTGATTCGCTAAAATTAAATAAAAGTTCTTGCTGTTGTAAGTTATAAACGAAATAAAACAATTTTATGTTTTTTTTTTTTTGTTTAAATTCAATAAATTCTCTTGTACACAACAGTTGGTCAAGTTTGTAGGTGAAAGAAAAGTTTGTAATTCGTAACTTTGTAAATCCTTAAAAATCCTTTACAGTTATTTTAATTTCGAAGAAAACAAAAGTTATCGAAATAAGTTTATTTTTTCAACAAACAACCAATTTATCTGTCATAAATGAATAACTTCAAGGTTTGTCATAATTGTATTCCCTCCAATCAGGATTACAACCCAAATTCTCATACCATCATGGCGTGTGTGTTAATTTGATACATGAGTGGCAGGACCTACAGTTTAAGGACAACTCCGAGTGACAGATTTTTTTGTTTAAAAATGCTTTTCTTAACTCTCAGAGGTTTTGCTAGAAATCTGCTGAATGTAAGTCGCAAAAGAAATATTTTTTATATTTTGTTTTGTTGGAGATATCTGAGCAGGATCTATTAGACTACAGCGACTACATTAGGATCTGGTCAACCTATGTAAACCATAATCGTAGTTTAAAAAGTTACCGACTTGTCTCGTATTGCTTATCGAAAATTACTAAAGGGTCCGCGCAATAACTTTTTTTTTTGAAAATGCTTTAAAAAAACTACGGAATATTTTCACAAATTTCTTTTTTATTTGAAAATACAATCCATCCGGTTAATAATGGAAAATAATTTCATTCAAATGGATGCCTCGGCTAGCCATACAGTAGCCTACATGATTCGTCCAATTTTTAAGCACATTATCGATTGTGTGCAGCTATATTTCACCAATGGCTTTACAAATATTGTGATTTAAAGCATCAATTGTCTCTGGCTTGTCGGCGTAACACTTATCTTTGACGGCACCCAACAAATAAGTGTACAACGGTGCCAAATCGCAGCTCCGAGGTGGCCAAACGACATCAGCTCTGCGGCTGATAATGCGATCTTCAAAAACAGGGCGCAAGACATCGAGTGTGGCTTCGACTGTGTGGCACGTAGCGCCGTCTTGTTGAAACCAAATGATGCCAATATCCTCTTCTTCAATTTTTGTAAACAAAAATTCCTTCAACATAGCCCGATAACGATTGCCATAGGCTGTAACGACCATTCCTTCCTCATTTTCGAAGAAAAATGCCCCAATTATACCTCTGGGCCAAAATCTGCACCAAACAGTGACTCGTTTGGGGTGCGTCGTATATGCGTGCGGGTTTTCTGTGCCCCAAATGCGACAATTTTACTTGTTTACATACCCGCCAAGATCAAAATGAGCTTCATCTGAAAAGACGACTGTTTTTTGTCAAAATCGGTTTCTTCTGAAAGTCGACCTCAGACCCACTTAACGAAAACGCATTCGATGACCAATTGTTCAAGCGTATACACTTCCATATTCATTCAGCGGAAGGATAGCACTAATTATCTGTCAAATTAGACATGAGCTAAGTGTTACCATTCACGAAATAAGCACTAGTTGAAAAAAAACGTGAGATGGCGGACCCGATAATAACTTTAAGATATGCTCCTTATTGTTTTAAGAGCGACCTTGCCATTGTTCATGGTTCTCCTCAGCAGTCTGCTGGCAAAAAGTCTGAGCGTAAAATAAAATTTTCATGAAAAGTTTCTTAACTTTGTCGCTTAGTAGACGACATTAAACAATACATTCGGCTATTCGTGAATAAAATTAACGTGTACAATATGAATGGTGTGAGAAGCTAGGTTGTAATGCTGACAAAAGGTTTGTAATGACCTATTGCATACATTTCTCAATACTACAGAGGTTTATTTTATGCATAGGCGATAACAAAGGCATATCATGTGCACTGCCAACCATGTTAATTTCATCTGAAAGCCTAATTTAAAAAACAAAATATTCAGAAGTTCATTGAAATTGTTCGTCTGTATTGTTACCTTACCTAGTGGCCATTATACAAATGAATTTATTGAACGGCAGGCCGAATAGCTAGCCAGCCACATGATAAAGATGATGATCTCCAAATAAAATTCTTTAGCAGAAATTTTCCTTCATTAATATTTCATAAAGATTTCATTTTGACGTCAAAAACAAAGAAATGAAAGAGAAAATGAAGGCACAAATTTTGCATGAATGCTTAGGTCTAAGGCTGTTTCTTCATTGCAAGTGAATTTTGTGTGAAATTTATTATGAATTTGGGTCAAGTTGAACAATGAACAATAACATGAAATTCGAATAGAAATTACGAACGAAACCAACAACAAGAAATACTCATAGAAGTAAAAGTAGAAAAAGAAGAAGTAAAGAATTCCTAAAAATAAATTGAATAAATTATAAGATTTTATTTTAAGACACACAAGAAATAATGGTAATGAAGCTACGTTTGTATAATAAATTCCTTAGGGAATGAAGAAGATTTAACAATAATCACAATAATTATCGCTTCGGGCGTTTTATTTCGTAAACTGATTGCTTTTGTTGGAAGGAATTTGTATGCATGGTTGGATAGGTTTTTTATGGCAATTTCCTGTAATGCATTTATTTGTAATATTATGAATCGAAATCAATTCGATTATATTCTATTACAAATTACGATTGCCACAAAAAGATTGCGTAGAATTTTAGATAGTTAGTTTTTATTTGCTTTGTTATCTCCATTGTAGTTTATTTAAATTCAAATTCCTTGGCACGTGCAAAGTGTCATTTCGGAATAGCTAAACATTCCATCTAGTTTTTGCCAAACAAGCAACATTTTGTTCACAGGCAATTAGAAGTTCTATGCTTACAGAAAAAGAACAGAAAAAACCCTAGATGTACTTCTAGATAATATGGTCAGTCTCCCGATAAATACTCACTTTTATATCGAGTTCCTCGTGCTCGATCTCTTTTCTTGCTTCTTTCTGTTATCTCCATCCATTGGAAACGCTGAAAAAGAGATCATACATACATACGTAATTGGTCATTACAACCCTTCAGTAAGGATTATTAACCTAGGTTCTCACACCGCCACAGTGGCGGGACCTACAGTTTAAAGTCGATTTTTGAAAAACTTTCCATGGCAATTTTATTTACTCTCAACGTTTTTGCCAGAAATCTGCCGAAGGAATATTTTTTGTATTTTGTTTTGATGTCTGACCCGGGCTTTACGTCTAATAAGCCAAGACACTACCTACTAGACTACGGCGACTTCAGAATTTGTTTATTAGGTAACGTTCAGAACAATTGTGCCATCTGGAACGTAGAAAACCTATAATATTCATTAAAAATGTTTGAGGTTTTTCCTCACTTTCTCATACATTTGTAAACAATCAAATTTATCGTACACGTGGGAAGCGATATCATAACATATGGACTATTTTGCCAAAAGGTTTACAAAATAATGAATTGTTTGGACACCAAATTCTTGTGGGGAATAGTGTCATGAAATTGTAAAATTTTCTAGGTAACTACTTTGAAGTTTAATTGGAGCTCTTGTGCAGTGGTATCGTCGCATACTTAATAATTTTCTCTATTCACATATTCATTCATTTTAAAATGAAATTGCTGAAGATAATTTTTCTATGATAATTAGGATCAGTGGCCCTTTCAGCTAATACAAGCGTTGTTTATGGTCGTGTATTTTCAGTTTTTGAGTTAGTTGAATTTTGTACGGCTGCAGGCCCAAAACATGGCGCAAAATACACCGTAGTCTAGTAGGTAGTGTGTTGGCTTATTAGACGTGGCATCCCAGATCAAACCCCAGATCAAACATCTTCAAGAAAACGAAATATGAAAAAATATTTCTCTGGCGACTTCTTCACAGCAGATTTCTGACAAAAACTTTGAGACTAAATAAAATTACCATGAAAAGTTTCGAAAAAAATTGGTTTTTTGGAATCGACTTTAAAATATGGATCCCGCCGCTCATGTATTAAATTAACATACACGGCATTGGTATTGTGAGAAGCTAGTTTTAAAAGCTGATCTGCATGATTGAGGCGAAATCGGTTGCTCCGAATTCACCTGCGCCTCAGAGGCTGATCTTGTCATTCGTCGGTGTACGGGTGTTGATCGATCGTTTTCAGAACCAATGGACTCGAATTTATTCACCACATTGCAAATAATCTTCACGATATGGCTATTATGGCGATCATAACGCGCAATATGGTCCAGTGCAAAACATGTGTTGTTGATTTGGAAAAACAGACTGCATACATAAATGACAATTAATTTCAACAATTAACCTTCAGTAAGATGGCAGTTATCCGCTATTGTAAATCCCTTTTAGAAGGTCAGATACTTACATAAAAAGTTTTAAAAAATGTAATTTGAATTCGTATTTCTATTAGCATATTTAAAAACTCTGAATTAATATTTTAATTTTTTTTTAAATTTTAAAACTGACATCTTACACGAACCTACTTCAAAAGAAATGCAAAAATTAATTCATCATTTTCTATTTTTTTTTTTTATCGAATTAAATTAGACGCTATGGTATGAATGTTAAAATATTCTACCATCACTTCCTTAAAGCAGTTTTTGCGGCTAAAATGAGTTAACGAACGAACATTGTAACAGCTGTTAGTAATGTGCTAAAAATAATACATTCGAAATGGTTGGCAACAACTTTGAATATATGTGGATGGGTTTGGGTAATCACTTGCTGGTGACGAATTAAAAATATAAAAAATTCAAAAAGCCACTTAATAGTTCCCTCGAAAATAGCATAAACAAAAACGACTTAGTTTTATATTAAAAGGTATGATAATGTATAATATTTAATAATAATAATGCTTCTGGTATAGTACAGACCTATGCGTATACACTGAGATTTAAAATTCTATCATGATTTTATCCAAATTAAATTTTTTATATGGCAACTGATTGGTAATACAACTAAAGTTCAGTTGCTATTCATAATAGATCTACAAATAGACTTCATTTTGTTTAGCTTTCTGCAATTTGAATATAATTCCACTATGATTTTCTTAGAAGTCCTCATCCTCTTTCGGAAAAACTTAGGACATCAAACTTTTAAAAGTTGCTACGGTTACTAGCAATCCAAAAACTAATCAAAGCTTCAAGCGATTCATTAGCAATATGTATGGACTTGCGTTGTAGATTGGAATGCAATTTATTGGTCATTACAACCCTTTAGTCATGATTTCAATCTATCTTCTCACATCAGCCATGTTGTGTGTTGTTCTAATTTTGTCCCATGAGTAGGGACATCTACAATTTACATCAACTCGAACGCAAGATTTTGGATTAATCCTTCCATCCTCAACCAGTTGCTTATGTTGGGATTGCGAGACTATTGACACAAATTGTGATTTATCTCACAGAATCGGCTTAACATAAGCAAACACTTGTTGTCCTCGATCTAACCATGACTGTTATCAGTTGACGTTGTAATAAATGAATAATTTTTTACTGACATTACTTACTTACATTACTTAAAGTCGACTTCGAACTACAGATATATAAGAAACTTAATAATGCCATTTATTTTACTCTCAGAGTTTTTGTCAGAAGACTGTTGAGAGGAAATCGCTGAAAGAAATATTTTTTGTTTTTTTCAAGATGTTTTTTCTTCGAAATGTCTGAGCCAGCAGGACCTCAGGCTTTCTTCTAATAATCTAGCACACTACCTACTAGCTAGGGATGCCAATCGGGAAATCCCGAATCTCGAAATCCTGGGATTTTCGAGATTTTGTGAATCCCGGGATTTTTAAAAAGCTTGTCCCAGAATTTTTCGGGATTGTGAATTCATATTTATTTTGAGCCTACAAAAGGTCCTGAAAAAAAATTCTATATCATTTGACTTCGATATTAGCTTCTCAAATGAGGAAAACCCCACTTCCATTGCTAAAAAGTTATTTGATGCCATCGAAGAAGGCAAAAGGTCTATAAAACGAATTAATAGGGTAACTGATTTAGATACTCAACTGTCCAAAGGAATAGATTTATTTACATCGGGCGATAGTAGAGTTGAATATTTACAAGCTGCATACAGCTATCTTGGAACTACTTGACAAACAAATGTTGATTGCGAGAACTGTTTTTCAACGGCAACGTATGTAGGCAACAAAATTTGTTCAAGCCTATCAGACACACGTTAGATGCTTTAATTTTTTTGTTGGAATCCAAATAATTTTCTTAAAACTTATGCATTTGCATACGTATGAATAATTTTTATTTTTGTTAATTCACGCTTCTTTGTTACATTTTGTCTTGCTGTTTTTTTATTTTATTTTTAATGACATATAATTCTGGTGTACATAATTGGAATACAAATGATTTTGTAAACAAAATATTTTTATTATTAAGAGAAAATCGCGATTTTTCTCGTGATTTTTCGGGATTTTTGATTCCCGAATTATCCCGAAATATCCCGGGATTTCGGGATCGGGATTTACAAAATCCCGTATCCCGGGATTTTTAAAAATCGATCCCGTTTGGCATCCCAACTACTAGACGATGACGACAATCACTATTAGCTTCCGAAATTCTTTAATATTTTTCCGAGTCAGCAGCGATTTACAGATAGAATTTAACTTGGACGTGTTCAAGCAGTTCAAAAGGTTTATTTTGAAAGTTTGACTGCTTGGAAATCGAAACAGCGCTTCATGATGGTTAGAATTAATGATTTTCATTATAATATAACGAATTTCGCTGCATTAGGTATAGCAAACCAATCTAAAAACAACTGTTTTCACTGGACGTAGTAGCTATGGATAACTGCCTGCCCTTTAGCTTTAGAAATCCATCCAAATTATTCCATTTCAGCAGCGAGTAGTATATAGAGTTCAGCTTGGACTTATTCAAACACTTTCAAATGGTTATTTTTAATATTAAGCTGCTTGAAAATCGAAACACTGCTTTTATGATATTGAATTGATGAATTCATTGTTTTACAGAGATTTTTAAGACTTGGCCTTCTAAAGACAAGTGCTTTTTTGAGTTCAATGTTCAATAAATATTATTCACATTTTCAGCTATTTTTTAACAGAGCACAGTTAAAAAATTCTCGAAATAATTTTTTAAATAGAAAATCCTATTTTTATAATGCCCTTTACCATATTAAAGGCTATTACAGAACCTCGTAAAAATGGAATTATGAGGACTAAAATTTTTATGTAATTTTTATAATCTTAAGCCTGAACTAAGACCTTAAATCATGCCATAGCGCTACTTGGACTCAAACAACACATAAACTACCTGCTTAATAAGTTATTCACAAAACTTTATTTCACTATTAGAAAGGGTGAGTAGATGAATAGTCGAAATGATTAATTTGAAACAGAAGGAACACAGTTTTCGTGTTTGTATTAATTAAACAAACACGTGAATACTAAAAAAAAAACAAAATAGAAGAAGAAAAAAAGAACTCTAGTGCTATACAATATTACTAAAGTATTGTTGTATACATAGGATGTGTTAAAATATTATGTGAAGAATTATCGCGCCAAAACCGCAGTGTACGATAAAATTTTGAAACAAAAAAATGGAAGGAAAAAAATACGAAAAAATATTACGAAAATGTCGTTCAGTTGAGTTTACGCTTTAAGTGTGGTTGGTTGCGTGTTTCTCTTTTGTTTTCACTTTCATTTTGTAATTTTTTGTTTCTGTTTCAATTCTTTGCGTTTTTGTTTCTAGTTGCCATTTAGAAGGTCCTTCTGCCAGCACCATCCATTGCCAACTATACAACAACAACAACAACAATAGCAACCACAACAGCTACTACAATTACAACTAAAACAATTTTAATGTGGTATCAAGTGCCACTAAAATGTTCTCTAATGTCTCTAACGAGGACATTTTAGAGCTTTTAGGTACCGTGTAGAAAAATAAAAAAAAAATATTTTTGTGTAGATTTTTGAGGTTTTTTTTTTGTGTTTTTTTTGAGATTTTTCAAGTGCGCTAAAGAGATTTAGCACTTAAAGGTTAGAATTAGTCGTTAAACAACTGCAAGACATGACCATTTCAATTTATATTCTCTTTTTATTCTTCGACGGTACTTCTATCGTATGTAAAAATGTAAATGGAATTTGCAATTTTGTCTTTTAACTTCATGGTGTTGTGTTATAATAAATCGTATATAAAATGCTATGAAAGTGTTCACATGTCTAATGGCCATTTACATTTCCTTGTCGTATGTATTTAGATTTTTATGACACTCTATTCACATACTTACTCTACCAAATACTTTACACCATTATTGGTTAACGTACTTTTAATTCAATTACAAAACATGGTAAGCGACAGTATGTACTTAGGAAACATTTGGAGGCACTCTTTCAAATTAACACCAATTAAATAGTCGATTATGATAATGTTATGAGAATATGAACAGATGTGATAAGAAAGTTCGTTATAAGTTCAGAGAAGCTTCTTATCGACACCGAAATCAATAAGTTTTAAAGTCCGATACTCTGTCCAAAGCACTTGAAACTTCTGCAGCTGCATAGTCTTACTCGTTAATTATATTTTTCGGAGATAGTGTTGTTGCTTTAAAAGAGTCAAATTACTAACTGCAATGTACAGTGTTGTACAGTTTTGGAAGATCAGTTATTATGAAGACATTGCATTAATGGTTGAACGTGATCTACCAACGGCTCTAGTACCGATTGGCTACCTAGTATTGCAACACCCACCTCCAGACAGCTAATATATGAGAGATTTTTTAGAAGAAAAAAAAAACTATTGTCCAATTCGGCCCACCTTGTTCAATAGCAATGGCAAAGGTGCTTATGTGTCAACCTTTCTGAAATTTATACATGATTTCGTCGATGTTTTTAGTGAGTATAATTTTTAACATAAAAACTTATTAAAGCCAAATAAGCTGGGCTATAAGATTCCTTTAAAACACCGTTAGAACCTATTCTGTCGTTAAACTATAAGTTCTCTCTGGCACATTTCAACACCATCACCTTTAACGGGACACGTTCTGTTATCCCATCTTTCCTTCGCAAGTAAGTCTGCATAAAATTAACACACACAACATAAGTGGTGTGAGAAACTTGAGGAATCTTGAGGACGATTGCTGTAGACTGTCCTAATGGGGAAGGTATAGCACTGGGCATTTTATAGTCACCAGCAGCAACTCGTTTCCTTACCGTTCGCATCTTCCCACTCTCTTTTCACCTTTCCTAAAAAACCTGCACAATGCACTGCATGAGTAGGGGTCATCCCCTGAGTGCTGGTTTTATAAAAAAAAAGTGAAATGCTTTGTTAGTCCTTCTGCAATGGAATGCTGCCGAATATATTACTTACGTCGTGCGTTAGCTTAATTATTACCATCAATGTCTGCATCTCGAGTAAACCAGAGACCGCCAGCAACCTTACAGAAGATGTATACTCACTTCTCAGCGACTATAATCGATTCCGCTGCTGCAGTCTCTATTTTCGAATTAACTGACAAATTGTTTCAGAAAAATTCCAAGAAAGATTGTTAAAAGAATTGTCACACAAAGTGTCAAAAAAAATTGTCAGAAAAGTTTTCAGGAAGTTAGTTAAAATATTTTCTTAAAGATTGCCCGAAAAATTGTTAGAATAATTGTCAGAAAATTGTATAGCAGAAAAATTTAAAAAAGAAGCAGAAAATTTGTTTAATAAATTTTTAGAAAATTGTTTAAAAAATGTCAGAAAGTTTGTTACAAAACTTTCCAGATAAATTGTCAGAAAAATTGGCACAAAAATTAAAAGAAATATAAGCAGAAAGATTGTTAAATTGTCAGTAAAATGACTGAAGTAGCGTTAAATTGTGTTTTCCTAAATATATGGGATACTTTCTATATAACGTCAGAAGAACAATGAAACACGGGCATACATCATATCCTTTGTCGATAGTACTATTGAGCTGAAACTTTCTTTGTAGAAAAAATGAAACTTCTTATCACATAATCAGTTTTTTTTACGTTTCTTGTACTTGATTAAAGAATACTCTTCGTGTCGTCCTTAATCTATTAAAACTGTATTAAAATTCATCTAAAATACGACAACCGCGATAGTTTATATTGTTTTAAATAATTAAACAATTTTTTAGAGCTCCCCCTTTATAAATTGTTGCATTAAGAATAAAAAACATTCTTTGTCTTGAAGCTTTTAAATTAATTTTATGTGTATTATTGAAGGAAAATGTTTTAAAACCTAAAAAGGCTGTACACATACTATTCAGAATATTAAATTAATTTTCTTCTTGAAAGGGAAAAAAAAAACTTTTAGAAAAAATAAAAGTTAAACACAGTTTTGAAACAATTAGCTGCGAAAGAAAAATAAAACATTTTCAGGGTAAATATTTATCAAGTACTCAAGTCTAGCCTTCACCCCAGAAACAAAAAAAAAATATTTACACAAACACTTACAACAACACTTATTTATATACGATATATCTATATATAATGTATGTATATGGAAAGAATGTATATATTTATATTTAACAATGTATGTATATATAATTCATTATACATACTCGTATCTAGAATGGCTACAGAGTAGAATTGTAGGCAGAGTAGGCCAGGCCAAGCCAAACAGGCACACAAACAGCCAGACAAGCTCTATAAAAGAGCCAAGAAATATATTTTAATATGTATATACTCTATATATATATATATGCACATATATTTCATATAAAAAGAATAAAATACAGAGTGAAGGCTATTAAAATGGTCTGCTTGCGTTTACAAGACAATAAAATTGCATTTTAACATTCAATGCCAAGAGCAAGTATGACATACACTGCATAAATGCAATATGCTATACGTTTTAATAATGAATTAACAAAATAAATAAGAAGTTTAAAGACAACAGCATAAATTAAATAAATCCGAACATGCATTAAAATTTAAATGAAAAAAAAATTGAATGTTCTTGAAATATGTACCAGCAAGCATTTATCCAATTATCATAATAAGGCTACTAACTAACCTTATATCTTTCTTTCTTTATATGTTTCAGCTACAACTCCATAAAGCCAATATATAACACATACATACATACATACATACATATGTATATACTTATATAGAAAGAGTAATGTTAAATATCTGATTATCTAATATCGGTGCATACCAGCAGTATGTTTGAACAGTTTTTGTGTATAAAAGCGAAAGAAGAACAATTCGATTATGACACGAGACGGTGAAATACCAGCCATTTTTAATCCGAAACAACATCGAGTTCGTACACCATCGGTTGTGGTCACTGGCGATTCACCGAATGGACCGTATGGTGGTGGCTTTACGAATATCCTAAACACAAGCAATCCTCAAATAGCCCACCAAGATTCTATTTCTTCTAGCCAAAATGATCCCAATGAGGTCATTACAATACATCCCGAATCAACCTGCCCAGTTGCATTAACCCGTGGTAGTGGCGGCGGCCCGGGAGGTGGTGGTACAGGAGGCGTCGGCGGTGGTGGTAATACAAGCGGTGGCAATGAGTCGGATACACCCACAGAGCCAGGACAAAATGATAACAATACCACAACCCGTTTTCCCCGCCTTAAAGCCTGCAAGGAGACCTGCTGTTCGGAATTGGCACAGAAAATGTATTTCGGCGTTTGTGTTACCATACTGGTGACAGCGTCCTGGGTCGGTGCCACCCATTGCATTAAGTTACTCTATTTAAATCGCAGTCCTTATATGACCGCTTTAGATGATTTCGATACATTGGCCGTAAGTGCCAACGATTTAAATTTGGTAAACAATGACGACGACGACGATACAGATAGCCTAGACTCACTTATACCCATAAGTGATACATCGATTAGTGTTACAGATGTTGAGGATGCAACGAAAATATTCCATGTGCCACCAAGTCCACCCATGCAATCGAATATCTTTAGTGCTCCCTTTTTTGCTGCCTGGTTTTTTACAAATTTCTCATTGTTATTCTTTCCCATCTATATTCTGGGGCGAGTTTCTTTGAGAAAATGTGATAAGCCAGGTGAGATATTGGGTGATGTCTTGAGGGGTTTTCGAGATCGAGGCTTTACTGTAGGTGAGTAATGAAAATTTTAAAGACCGTACATTTGTATTTCATTGAAAACTTTCTCAATGATTTAAGTTCCAAAGATATAAAAACAAAACAAATGATCATTATCTTAAGATGAAAGTCTTTTACAAAATAAAATAAAAAGAAAAAAGAAAACATTTCCTCAATATACATACAATAGAGTGTAATTTAACTCTATCTTAAGTTTTCTTTTGTTATAAAAAATTTTTCTTGTCATTTTACATCATACTTATCTAAACTATCCTATTTGTAACATTATATGGACTTGTTTTTGTTTTTGTTTCTTTTCTCTGGTTATCGACAGGACGTTTTCTCAATCGTTGCCTATCATTTTGTATTCTATGGCTTTTAACCACTTACCTTTATACATTATCTCTGCGTGTCTTATTTGCCACCGATGCTATGGCATTGTTTGCCACCAATGTGGCATGTGTTTACCTTCTATCCTGGGTTATATTGCATGAACAGTTCGTAGGCGTAAGGGTAAGTAATTAATATTGTTTCTATTACAACAAAATTAAATTAAAACATTAAAACAACAAACAAAAAATTAAAAAAACAAAACGCTATTTTGTTCTATAACTCTTCTCTCTCTCTCTCTCTCTGTCTCATGTTTCTTTATGTCATATTTATAATGTATAATATTTTACATTCACTATATGTGCGTGTATGTGTTAATTTTTATACGATAATACAGATTGTTGCTGTCATATTGTGTGATACGGGCATCGCTTTGTTGGCTTATATGGATGGCATTACAGAAAGTCGTACATTGAGTGGCGTGGTTTTGGCCACTTTGGCAGCCGCCTGTTATGCTGTATTTCGAGTATGTTGACATTTTTCGCATGATTGTGTGTTTCTGTGTGTGTCTATTTATTTATTATATTTGTTTGTTATTGTTGTTGTAATTATTTCCTTTATTAAATTTTTTTTTTTATTTTCTCTTTTTACCAAGGTTATGTTCCGCAAAGTGATGGGAGATCCGCCTGTTGGACAAATTGCTTTTGCATTCACCACATTGGGCTTTTTAAATGCTCTATTCATGTGGCCAATATGTGTGGCTTTATATTTGACTGGCACTGAAATAATGCCATCAGATCGTATGCCTTGGATTATATTATTGATTGCTAGTATATTGTTATTGGGTAAGTAGATACATACATACATATGTACACACATATGTATACATATTTATGTCTATCATAATATTTCATTCTTATAAACACATTATTCATACTCATATAATCATGTATGTATTGGCATATGTGTATTCCATTTACAAGATGTAATAATAATAATATAATCCTGTTTGCTCGTATAATGGGATATTTAATTACAGATATGTACATACTTATTATTATATTTTCGAACTTTAATGAATAATAATGAATTTGAGTATAAAAAAATGTATTTATAAATGAATACATATTGAATTTAATATTTTAATTTACTACTACTTTATTGCCGGGGTTCGTTTTAATTTAAACTGAAATGTTAATTTATGTATGTGCATACATTGTACGTATATAACTATGAAACTGTAAAAAATAATAATATTATGTACCATTACCAGCCTGTATTTCATAAAAGAATCAAACTGTTTATTATTGTATTCGATAAGTACACATATGAAGTGTTTTAAAAATAACAAAATACTGCCTTTTAGTCCTTAAACGTATGAGTTTCATAAATTTTTATGAAATCCTCGTTCAATTGTTAAGTGAACCCTTTAAAGAAGTACAATATTTCTTTATTCTAAACATTTGTTTCTCAGAGACTTCATTGACCTTAATTTTTCCAAATTTCTGCTGCTTTAATTATATATTTTCGATCATACTTATTATCTATGCCAGTTGGTTTCATAAATCGTTGTCAGAGCTTTCTCCAGCACAAACAAGTTCATCCTCTTCGCCGACTTCCGCAAATCGCTGCATCAAATACCAGTCTCGCCGGAGCATTTTTCTCGACTCGAAAGACTTGGCCGAGACAGTGCAGCCGCCGCATGTTAATATGCTGCACAACGTCCATGTTGTATCATTGCTAAATCGCACTGAATCGAATATCTGACGTAGGACTCTTCTCTTGATGATGTCAATGTCATCAGCATACGCAAGCAATGGAATTTCTTTTTTTTTTTTTGAAAATTGTATTGCTTTGGAAGGTTTAAAGTGGCCGATTTTTCCATTTTTTGTATCGCTTTATTTAGTAACAATTGCACTAAAATAATGTTAAAAATAGTCCTTGTTTTAAAGCAAGTGGTCTAGTGGGTAGTGTGTTGACTTATTAGACAAAAGGTTCGGGTTCGAATCCCAGGTCAGACATCAAAACCAAAAATATTTCTTTGGCGACTTCCTCTCAAAGACTCTTAGAGTAAAAATTGCCATGAAAAGAATGTCAAAAATCTGTCGTTCGGAGACGACTTTAAACTGTAGGTCCTGCCGCTCATGTATAAAATTAACGCACACAACATAAGTGGTGTGAGAAGCTTGGTCGTAATCCTGACTAAAGGGTTGTATTGGCCAATTATGTATGTTAAAGCAACTCCTTGATGTACACATACATAATTGATCATTACAACCCTTCAGATAGGATTTCGACCTTGCTTTCACACCAACAACGTTAATTTTATACATTAGTGGCGGGACCTACAGTTCGACATTGAACGACAGATTTTTGGAGAACTTTTTCATGACAATTTTTGGCAGAAATATCCTGAAAGGCAGTCGCCAAAGAAATATTTTTTCATATTTCATTTTGTGAGAGATGGCTGACCTGGGAGTTGAATTGTAACCTCAACTTCAATAAGCCAACATTATAACTACTAGATTACCCCGACAATAGATCCATAAAATTAACACATACTATGAGATAATCTCTCAACCAGTTCAGAAAAAGTACTCGTCGTTTGAAGTTAATAGTCAACGCAACATACTAGACTATAAAATTATGCAAGAAAATATTATTCAATATTTAAGAGTTTCCTAACCAAAATACATACATATAAGCCAACAGCTGAAATTAAATGCATGCTTTTAGATTAAAAATATACTCAACAACAGTGGAAAAAAAACCATTAACAAAATTAGTTGAAAGTATTCTCTCATTTACATCCATTATCTCTTATAATATGCAAATAAAATATAAATTTTCACTTGTTTTTCTATAATTTTCTTTACAGTTTTTCATATATTAATGCAATTTAGCTCAGCTGTTACTTACAATATGTTTGTGACCTTAGGTTTAATAACAGCAGTTCCTGTTTCAGGAGGTAAACAAAATCTTTTATTTCAATGTGAAATTTTGTATAAAAAAAAAGGAATTGTTTATGATTTTTGTTTGTAGCATTGGATGTTGTTCTTTATGGTGCTACATTTGCTGGCATGAAATTGGCTGGTGTGATACTTATTGCAGTTGGTTTCTTTTTGGTAATGTTTCCCGAAAATTGGCCAGACTATATAACCAGATTATTAAGGTAAGTTTGTTTTTATTATTCTCATTTTGTTAGTTTTATTAGTATTTTTATTTTATTTTTTATTTTTTTTTAATTTAATTTATTTAATATTCTTATTAACTAAAGTAAATATGCTAAAGAGATAATGTTTTATTATTAAATATTTATTGCTAATTTTCATATTAACAAATTTATGTTAAATATTTTAATATGTATTTATTATTACAATAACATTTTATGATTATTAATACATAAACAATTTTCTTATGTAATATTTTATAACTAAAAGAAAAAAACAACAAAACAAAATGAAAAAGCTAAAAAAAATAATTAATTTTCTTTTTTGTTTTCTTTTATAATATTTTTTTTTTTATTAACGATATATAAAAAACAAATTTAAAAAAAAAAATAAAAAAAAAATCCAAAAACAAATTAACTTCCTTTCAGAAAAAGTGGTCGTGCTATACTACGTTACCAATGTTGTTGCGAATTAGCCGAAATTCATTACACACACTCGGTAGGCCTTTAAAAAAAAAATTAAAAAAAAAAATTAAAACCAAAACAAAATTTTATCTGAAATCTACATGTATTAAGTTCTCGTTACTATGAATTTATTACAATACAACTGCTAAACATACTTATTTATATGGAAATTCTCTTATGTTTTCATATTAACTTACATGCAATGCACAGTGGGCTTAAGGCTTTGAGAATAATATTGAAATTTGTGTTTTCTTTTTTCGTATAAGAGAAAAACAAAAACATGAGATTAAACATCGTTTGCTAATCACTATTTGTTTTCTATTATACTTTCAACTTTGTTTTTAATACCTTTAAATGGCCTTTTCTCTTTAAATACTCATTCTATCCCCTCTTTTACAGGTGCTTGTAACATTTTTAATTCATATTCCTTTGACCATAGGCCAAAATTTTTAGAGATCTCTGCTATACGTCTGCCGCCTATTTAATGATTAGAGTCACGTCTACTTAATCGATTTTACAAAGCCCAAGACGTGATTCTGTTTGTTTATCACAAACAAGAAATTAATGATAGGAGATCTGAAGAATAAATATAGAAGAGTTAGATAGTCACATCCTAACAATATTTTCGAGATATTCAAAGAACTATCGGGTCCGTCATCTAACGTTTTTTTCAACTAATGCTTATTTCGTGAATGATAATACTTAGCTCATGTCTGATTTGACAGATAATTAGTTTTATTCTTCCGCTGAACGAATATGGTTGTGTATATGCGTTTTCGCTTCGCTAAGTGGGCCTGCGAGCGACTTACAGAAGATGCCGGTTTTGGCTAAAAAAAATCATCTTTTCAGATAAAGCTCATTTTGATCTCGGAGGGTATGTAAACAAGCAAAATTGTCGCATTTGGGGCATAGAAAACCCGCACGCATATATTCAAAAGCTGACGCACATAAAACGAGTCACTGTTTGGTGCAGATTTTGGCCCAGAGGCATAATTGTGCCATTTTTCTTAGAAAATGAGCAAGGAGTGGCCTTTACAGTCAATGGCAATCGTTATCGGACCATGTGGAAGGAATTTTTCTTCACAAAAATTGAAGAGGAGGATATTGGCAATATTTGGTTTCAACAGGACGGCGCTACGTGCCACAATGCCAAAGCTACACCCGATGTTTTGCGCCCTGTTTTTGAAAATCGCATTATCATCCGCAGAGCTGATGTCGTTTGGCCACCTCGGAGCTGCTATTTGACACCGTTAGACTATTATTTGTAGACTATTATTTGTCCGACAAGCCAGAGACAATTGACGCTTTAAAGTACAATATTCGTGAAGCCATTGCTGAAATACAGCTGCACATAATCGATAATGTGCTTAAAAATTGGACGGGTCGTGTTGGCAGCCATTTTAATGAAATTATTTTCCATTATTAACCGGAAGGATTGTACTTTCAAATAAAAAAGAAATTTAAGAAATTATTCAGTAGTTTTTTTTAAAGCATTTAAAATTTTTTGGCGGAGCTTTTATTTAAAGTTCTTGGATCTTTTTTAAAAGATAAATATCACCTCACCTCCTTTCGGTTGACCCGATATATACAATACAACTTTCATGTTCATATTATAATCAACCGCGTACAAGAGCAGCAGAAAGTGTTTATTAATCCTTTGATTCATTTAAGCAACGCTGCAATTTCACAATTTTATCGCTTTTAAAACTGAATGGGGGTTTTTGCCTTAAAAACTTTTCCTATCCCCTCATGATTGTTCCAATAAAAGACGCTACACTGTTTGAGTGTGGATCCTGATCCTGGTCTAATCTTTTTAAAATAGCCGATAACATATCCCAATTATTTCCATATTAAGCTATGATTTGTTTCAAACAATAAAATTGTTATTTTAAAACCAGATTATTGAAGTAAATTCTAGATAAAATATTAAATATGTTTTTAATTTAAATTGCATACATTATGAGGCTCTATAATTCTAAGTCCTTTGGCGTACAAAGAAAAATTATACCCATTAAGATACCTATCATCTCTTTATAGTAAATCTACGAATTAAAGAAACATATTGATTTCAATAGACATGAAAGTGTTTTCGCTCTTAACCCACTGTGCTAACGTTTAAAGCAATCAATGTCGTACAGCATATTTAAAACCAACTGCTTTGTTTTTTATAAACACCAACTAAAAAAGAAATTAAATTAATTAAATATTACAGAATAGTTGATAATGAATAAGATTTTTTACTGAACAATTAAACTGATTGATTGAATTTTTTTTTTTTAACGAAACATTTTCAGTTCGTTATTTTCAGTTGTTTCTTCAGCTTCCGGATTTTCCTACTTTCAACTGTCTTCAAAAGAAATGAAAAAAAATCAATACTTCTTGACTGTTTTTTCTCTTTCTTTCACCATCTCTCTCTGTCTCTCTCCGCTCGCTAAATGAAAAGTTTAATTTATAATTACTCGCCCTTACTTGAGTTTGAGTTTGAGTTACTTTTAAAGGCTGTTGTAAATTAATGACTATTTTCTGAATATTTACGAAAAAATAAAAAAAAATTATTTTAAATCGATACTATTATACTATTACTGCTGCTACTACAGTAAATATTTTGTAATTAAATTTGCTGTTTAATGACCACATGTTTAAAAACCGTTTCTGATGAATACTTAGTGTAAAAAATATTATGATGATCATCATGATGTGATGTGGTGTTATATTGATGTTGTTTGTATATGGAAAATCTTTTATGGTTTGGAAAAAGTTGGATGTTTAATTGTTGTTGTTTTTTATACCTTTTACAATGTATTTTAAATAAATATTCACCTTTAAATGGCGGCTGTTGTAGTTTGGAAAGTTGATTTGAAGTATATTTTATTATTGTTTTGACGTTTTTATATTTGTTTCCAAAAGAATAATTATGACATTTGTTTGTGGAAACCAAAAAGCCCTTTTAAAATAGTTGCTTATTTGCGTTATAATGTAATATATGTATGTATGTATGTACATATGTATGTATGTATATAAATATTTTTGTATATACTAGTAAAATAATTTTGCGTTTCTAATTTAAAAGTTTCTATTGGTTGTTGTTACATAGCACACCTGCTTTTCATGGTATTTTTAACAAAAACAAAAAAAAATAATAATAATAATTGAGCACCTTAAACGCATGTTATTAAAAAAAAAAACGATCTGAATTTTATTTCTTTCTGTTTTTCAAAAAAAAGGTTTTGTTTTATCTTGTAATTTTATTTAATTTTATAAATTTTAAAAATTAATTCCTTTAGGTTTGGAAATGGTGGCTGCGTCAACTACTAAAATTGTAAATAATATTTATTAATATGAAAGTACGGATTATAATTATTAAGGATGATTGTGTTTTAATTATTACAAATTGTTATACAACTTATGTTTATGCATAAATTGTAATTATAATTATTGTGTACATAGATTGTCTACACATTAAGAACATACGATGAGTTTAGCAGACCAAAATTCCCTTCTCCAAGTTTTAGACAAATTCAATGGTGGATGAATTAAAGGGTCCACCAAATAACTTTTTTTTTTTTAAAATGCTTTCAAAAAAAACTTCTGAATATTTTCTAAAATTTCTTTTTTTATTTGAAAGTATAATCCTTCCGAATAATAATGGAAAATAATTTCATTCAAATGGTTGCCTCGGCTTGCCATGCAGTAGCACCAATGGCTTCACGAATATTGTCCTTTAAAGCATTAATTGTTTCCAGCTTGTCGGCCATAGCAATTATCTTTGACGGTACCCCACAAATAATAGTCCAACTGCGTCAAACCGCAGCTCCGAGGTGGCCAAACGACATTAGGTCTGCGGCTGATAATGCGATCTTCAAAAGCAGGGCGCAAAACATCAAGTGTAGCTTCGGCTGTTTGACACGTAGCGCCGTCCTGTTGAAACCAATTGTTGCCAATATCCTCCTCTTCAATTTTTGTGAACAAAAATTCGTTCAACATGGCCCGATAACGATTGCCATTGACTGTAACGGCCACCCCTTGCTCATTTTCGAAGAAAAATGGCCCAATTTTACCTCTGGACCAAAATCCGCTCCAAATAGGGACTCGTTTTGGGTGCGTCGGCTTTGGAATATATGCGTGCAGGTTTTCTGTGCCCCAAATGCGACAATTTTGCTTGTTTTCCTACCCGCCAAGATTAAAATGAGCTTCATCTGAAAAGATGATTTTTTTTGCCAAAATCGGCATCTTCTGTAAGTCGATCGCAGGCCCACTCAGCGGAGCGAAAACGCGTATACAAAACCATATTCGTTCAGCGGAAGTATAAAACTAATTATCTGTCAAATCAGACATGAGCTAAGTGTTACCATTCACGAAATAAGCACTAGTTGAAAAAAAAAACGTTAGATGGCGGACCCGATATATACCCAGCAAAGCTATTTCAAAAATGATTTGTCTGATCTAGCTTTGTAGTGATGTACACGTCTTTTGTTAAGCCATTTTGGATTTTTTAGTTGAATTTTTGTTTTAAGCTCTTTGATTGCGGAAAGTAGAGACAGAAATTAATCGATTTGATCATAATCAAGGAAGCCCTTCAATTACTTTAATTTTCTGTAGCATACCTTTTATGATGTCAAACCTAGCTTTTCCACCATCTGCGATGCTTCGTTTACACGCTGTTATAGTACGTCATTCACTTTTTATTGCCCGAAATCATTCGGGTTTGATTTCGTTCCATTTGAGCAGTGAATCGCAAATATAATTTAATAATGATTTACGAATTTTATAATGTTTTTTTTAACAAAGATAAGCTTAAACTTACTAAATGACTGATGTAATCAATGTATTTTAAAGTTTTATTAAGAAAGAAAAATAGTTTCTTCTAATGGAATATTTTGGCAAGTTTCTCGTAATTTCACTTCGAGCAATGTCGTTTTCAATTTTTTTTTTTTAATTTCAATTTCTTTGGGTACCGATTAATGAGTGTGAGGCTGGAAATTCAGTTCCTATAAGACCTTCTGGTCTGTTAGTTAGAATTTGTGGATTATTACAAAAAAAAACTTAGCTCAACATCAATTTGATGCATATTAATCTCCCATTTTCTCTTCCCATAAATTACTTCGCGATATTGCAACGTTTTGTCCCGGTAGGATCGTGAGTGTTGATCTCAGTAAAAAAATTATCATCAGAATAGTGTAGGTCTTCCTTAGATTTCTTTGTAACATAAAGCATTTAAATAAATGGAGCCTAAGTTGACTTGCAAGATACCACAGAATAGAGACTTAATGAGATTAAGCTAAGCTTTCTAGGATTCAGTTCTTCACCCTGATAACCACGTTTCGAGGGACTTTAAATACATCTCCTAGGCTTTATGCAATTGAGAATATTAAAAAATTCAACAGGATACATTTTGTTTTTTTTTTTTATTTGAGAAAAATTGAACTTTTTAAATTAAATTGAAAAGAGAACATAATATTTATATGTATGGACTCGTATGTATACAAATGAGTTTGATGTTTAAAATCTAACATCGTATAGGTTTAGGTTTTCTAATAGATGATTGTTTTCGATAATGTAAACAAGGCGAACTGTACAATCTGTAGATTCAACTTGAATGAATTTTACAAATTTGGAAAGCAACTCAACCCCTTTTTCTGAATACTGAATTAATATGAACAAAATTCTTTTTTTTTTTTTTGTATAATTATGCATGTCTTTTGATTTGGTTTTTACAAAAAAAGATTTTATTTTTTTTTTAATTAATACAAGCAATTTTAAAAAAAAATGTATAAAATAAAACAAAAAAGCGCTTTAAATAACAAAAACTAAAAACTAAAAAATTAAAAGTAAAATGGAATATTTAACACAAAAACAATGAAAAATTTAACAATTTTACTCTATTGTTACATGAATTCTATTAAACAAACACTTTGTAAAAGACGAATTTCGATATTTCCATTATATTTACAGAAATATCATCTTATTGGGTCACAACGCGAGGTGAGTTTCTGCAAAAACCAAAAAAACGAGAAACAATTTTTTTTTTTGGTGATTAGGTTTCAGTTGAAGGAGTTTTCTTTCTTTTTTTTTTTTTTTTTGTATTCTCGTATAATTTAAATTCTTAATTTTTTTAAAAATTTTTTTTTTTTGTATAATTATGCATGTCTTTTGATTTGGTTTTTACAAAAAAAGATTTTATTTTTTTTAATTAATACAAGCAATTTTAAAGAAAAAACAAAAAAGAATGTATAAAATAAAACAAAAAAGCGCTTTTAATAACAAAAACTAAAAACTAAAAAATTAAAAATTTAAAGTAAAATGGAATATTTAACACAAAAACAATGAAAAATTTAACAATTTTACTCTATTGTTACATGAATTCTATTAAACAAACACTTTGTAAAAGACGAATTTCGATATTTCCATTATATTTACAGAAATATCATCTTATTGGGTCACAACGCGAGGTGAGTTTCTGCAAAAACCAAAAAAACGAGAAACAATTTTTTTTTTTGGTGATTAGGTTTCAGTTGAAGGAGTTTTCTTTCTTTTTTTTTTTTTTTTTGTATTCTCGTATAATTTAAATTCTTAATTTTTTTAAAAATTTTTTTTTTTTGTATAATTATGCATGTCTTTTGATTTGGTTTTTACAAAAAAAGATTTTATTTTTTTTAATTAATACAAGCAATTTTAAAAAAAAATGTATAAAATAAAACAAAAAAGCGCTTTAAATAACAAAAACTAAAAACTAAAAAATTAAAAGTAAAATGGAATATTTAACACAAAAACAATGAAAAATTTAACAATTTTACTCTATTGTTACATGAATTCTATTAAACAAACACTTTGTAAAAGACGAATTTCGATATTTCCATTATATTTACAGAAATATCATCTTATTGGGTCACAACGCGAGGTGAGTTTCTGCAAAAACCAAAAAAACGAGAAACAATTTTTTTTTTTGGTGATTAGGTTTCAGTTGAAGGAGTTTTCTTTCTTTTTTTTTTTTTTGTATTCTCGTATAATTTAAATTCTTAGTTTTATTTAACAAAAGGTTTTTTAATAATTTTATTTGATTTGTTCATTTGCAAACAAGATGAGTTACAGTGAAGCAACAGTTTTATTTTTTTTAGTTTGTGTTCAATTTTCCCAAAAAACCAAAAGGAAATTTTAAAATAGAAAAACAATTTTTTTTTCTTGAATTTTTATAATTTAAATGCGTTTCCTTAACATGAGAATTGTTACAAAAAAAAAAGAAAAAGAAGAAGAAAAGGAAAAAAGAGTGTCATTGTTGTTGTTATTGCAATTTATTGAACATACATTTTGATAGTCACGTTCTAATTGAACAAAATATTTTCGGTTTTCAAAATTTGTATTGAATTTTCTTTTATATTTTTTTTTCTAATTTTTTCTTTAACCATGACCTTTTTTTAAATGTTTTTAATAACGTTGTTGAATTCTTACTTGAATTTTTGGATATGTAATGCTCTCTTTTTTATAACAAAAACAAAAAAAAATACAAGAAACCAAAAACATATTCTTTTAACCTCTCAATTACAATTTTAAATGTTGAAACAATATTTTTTTAATTTTCATTTTTTTTTTATATGTGTTTGTGTGTATTGTGTTCTTTTTACTTCAACTTTTTTTACTAAACAAAAAAACAAAAAAAAAAAAATCAAAAATAAAATATTAACAAAATCAAATTCTGGAATATGGCAGATTTAAAGACTATACTACTACTGGTATTATAATAATTAAATATTTTTCTTAATTGTTCTTAAAAAAAAATAAAAAACAAAACTTCATTGCAAAATATTTTCTTCACCTTACTTTCTAAGCCTTTTTCACTCACTTTCTTACTTACACCTGCTTAAAGTAGTTAAAAATTTTTTTCAAATTTTATTTCAACTTTTTTAAATTAATTTCAATATTAAAATACCACCATATGGGCTTAAGGTAAGTAGTGATGACTTTTCTTTAAGATCTGCTCTGTTCAAATAAATCTCCCTTTAACACTTCTCCTTAAGAATGAAACAAAATTTAGAATTTAATTAAAGCACAAAGTATAGAGAAATAGTCATTCAATATTTTAAATGCACAATGAATGTCCTTTGTGGAACCTAATATTACACTTTGCAATTGCTGTTTTTTTTTTCTGTAAAAAAGTCCACTTTATTGTCCTATTTTTTTAGAAATTTTTTTTTGTTTCAAAGAATGGAAGGAATTAATACACAGGACATACATATATCCTGGTTATCACAACCCTTCAGTCAGGATTATTGACCTAGTTTCTCACAATCCTAAACACTATACTGAAACATGCTTGCGAAAATATTTTTGTTCCATTATGTGTACCATCTTCCGAACTATTGTATATATGACGCATGGCAAGAAAGGGTCACGTCAGCTCATGTTTGTTATCATTGGTTCGAATTCCGCTCTCTTCAAATTTTGACTCCTTTATCTACTTTCATTCGCTAATACTAGTTGGTATTTTCAAACTGTTTTGGATAATATTCTTACGTGGTGGATTCCAAGCCCTACGCTCAAGTCGAATTCAAAGTCCAGAAAATTAGATTAGTTAGCATCTAGCGGTATGCCATCTAGGAGTGGCCGCATGCGTGTCAATTTGAATACAGCAAGACAAGGATCGTCTCGGAGGTCGCCACGTTGAACAGAGTTCGAAACTTTACTTTGTTTGCATGCCACCCATCCCTCTCAGCTATTAAACACTGATGCAGCAGCCTTGTGAGTCAGGTCAGGTCGAAGCATTAGCTCAGATATTACAAGGCTCACTTGAGAACACATGGCGGTCCGTTGTAATGCCGCGGGTGAATGAGAGTCTTCGAGAGAAAAATCCTACGCAAGATCTTCCGTCCAGTACGAGTTGGCAACAATTTCCACATCCGATCCAACAGTGCGATGTATGAGCTCCTCAACGACATGGACGTTGTGCATGTCATTAACATCCAGCAACTACGCTGGCTCGGCCATGCCGTTGGAATGGTGGAGGATGCTCCGGCGTGACGAGTATTTGATGCGCTGAGCTTTGCGAAATCCGCGAAGGGGAAGGACCAGATCGAGAAAGCCCTGTCATCGATTGATATGACCAACTGACATGGGCGCACAAGAAGCAGAGGCGCCTGAAAGGATGTATTAAGGCAGGCCGAAATCGGTTGGTTAATGGCCAGTTAAGAAGAAGAAGATTTTCAAACTGAATTCTTTTGCAACGATTATTGTTCTGATGGTTTCCAATTTTTTTTTTTCTTTATAAAATAACATCGACAATAATCTGGTTGAAGCTTTGTTTACATAAAATCCGGTTACAAGAATTCGACTTTCTGTGCATTTTGGATTTGCTTTCGTTCATTGTTGGCAACGTGTTAAAGGTTACGATTTAAACAGCGTATCTCATCAAAAATTATTTCGAAAATTTGTATTAAAACATGCCGGTAGAAATGTTTGCTGCCTTTTGATCAAAGCGTTAGCTTGAATTAGTGTTCAAGCGAATCGATAAAGAAATTAGATTTCTTGTAATAGAAAAACATATAAATTCACCTAAATAAATCCAAATTGAACAATATAGTACGCTATTGATAAAGAACTTTAAATTTTAAGAATTTCAGTACAGTTGTTGAAGGCATCTGGATTGTGGACATATGTAGACGGTGTGCAATAGTTAATGGAATCTTTCAAAGCGAAAAAATTTTATAAAAATTAAGAAATAATTTGAAAGTAAATATTTATTCCTTAAATTAATTTCTAAGAATGCTTTGTATAGAAGAAGAATGCTTTGTGCTTTAACTGAATCTTATTCCCTAATTTGTTTTATTTGCATTACGCACAATATCTTTTCTTTTTTATTTAAAAAAAAAACACTTTTTCCCTCTTAAAAATCTAACTTTAATAATGACACTCTAAATTCTATAGAAAAAATAGAAAATTTTCTTTTTTATAATTTCTTTACTTTTTTTTTTTATAGAAAACTTTTCTTTAGAAACTTAAATATTTTGTTTCGTTTCATTTATACTTTCCTTTGAACACAATTTTTATACCAAAAATATTAAATTTAATAAAAAAAAAATTAACATTTAAAACAACACTTAATTAAACTATAACTTTGGCTTCTAAAAATTCTTTTCTATTTCACTTTTCCATACCAAAAAAAAAAAAAATTTCTTTTGAAATTTGAAAAACCATTTGAAAAACAAACCATTGGACAACCTATGCTTATAAAATCACAAATTAAACTAAAAAAAAAACGAAAAAAAATTCTGTAGTCGCCCTGCATTTTGTAGACGTGATGTGGTTGTTGCCTCACCACCAACAAGATAGGCCAGGTACTGAATGTAAGAATCACACGAACAAAAACTACTTTTGATAGCTCAAAAGATCACTATAAAAATAAAAACTATTTTGCTCAATTATTACAATAATTATTTAAAATACAAAAAAAAAGAAAATATTTTAATACCAATTACAACAAAAACAAAAAAAAATCCTAAAAAAAAATTAAAATTAAGCACAAAGAAAGAAAGAAAACAATGAAACGTAGTGATGGATTAAATTTTAAGCAGAGTGTGTGGTAAGTACAGATCAAATAAACTCTGAATACCTTTTTGTTTTTGATGAAAAATTTTCTTAGCCAAAGTGTAGGTTTTTTTTTCGTTTCTCACCAACAATATAGGCAGGCTTTTATTGTAAATTTTTTTGTAATTTTTTTTTTTTTCAATAATTTATTGTAAATTATTTATTTATTACAAAGTGTTATTATAAATTTTTACAGATGCCAACAAATTTATGCAAGACAAAAATATTATGCCGTTAATACTCATGCTTTCGCTTAAATTAAGAAAAACCGAAAATAAAATTAAAAAAATAAAATTATATACGTAAAGTTTCCAAATTTCCAATTTCTTAAGCCACTTTATAGTTGAGGGTGAGCTTTTTTTTATTTAATTTTTTTAATAAAAAAAAATTTCTTTCCTTAAACTTTTAAATATTAAAACGTGAAAAACGGCTTGTGTAAATATACTCTCTAAGCTTCAAATCTTGAACTAAAAAACTAAAATTAAGGCTCTATTTAGTTTCTAAACAATTCTTTTTAAATGTAACTGTATTTCCCGTAATCTATTTAGAGTTTTTCCCTAACAATGGCTCCAAATTCAGAATATTTAATATTTTTAATAATTTTTGTTTAAAAAGGAAATTTTAATAAAAAAAAAGAATTAATTTATTGCATATGATTTCATTAAAGATTTGTTGTCTAACTTCATATATTCACTGTAAAAAATTGAAAATGGACCAATATTTAAAGAACTTGGGTGAAAAATCTTTTCCTCGTATTACTATGCCTCCTGGCTTTGATAAAGGACCACATCCATTTGGTTCTGCTTTTATTCGTTTATTAGTTTTGTTTTTCTGCATGTTACTTCCTTTTGGGTAATATTTAATTCCAAGAATCTCTTTCAGTTCCCTAATTGTGTGTTGGCTTATTAGACTATTGCTCGAGAGAATGAAAAACCGCAAAATATTTCGCTCTAAGTCTTCTTTTATGCAATCTTTTAACAAAGGTTTGAGATTAATCTTTTGCATTTAGAAAAGAAAAAGTTTCTCAAATATGACGCTCATGTCCTATGTCTCTCGATCTATAGATAAAACAAATGCAAAGACAACAAATGTAAAGTGAAAAGTTAGGTTGTAATGGTGCCTAAAAGATTCTCCTGACTAATAACAGCCCTGTAAATTTGGTCTTTTTTTTGTGCAAATAAGATAGGTCCAGGTGTTTCCGAAGGCATATTGCACGCTAAACACGAATCTGTGTTCAAAACCCTGGGTTCACGTCAGGTTTTCGAGAAAAAGCGTTTTTGTTCATTTTTGAAAAATTTTAAAGCTAAACACTGACGTGCTAGAACCATCATTATTGTCAAAGATTGATCTTTGCTCTTTAAAACAAGCCTCAAAACCAAATAGATTGCATGCACCCTTAAAGTAGGGTGTGGGTTTATGTCAAGGGGTGCAAGAGAAAAGAAGAACACATTACCGAGGTCCTTAAAAACTTATCAGAATTACTTGAAAATTGCAACTCAGGGGTTTTTGGGGTCACTGATTACATGTAGATCTCAATTCAGATTTTAAAAATTTAAAATGACGGATCCAATTGCGATATATAGTCTCTTAAATGTCCGAATGTATAGAGTCTTCTCTGCTGGATGCTTCTAAACTACAGCAATTGATATTTTAAATTTAATCGTAATGTATTCTAACATAATTCAATCAATTTACTGTGTAAAGTGTTTATGGTGAAGCTGATGCCTGTTGTCCCAGTGTTTCTACGTAAAGGTTAGCTTTTAAGAAAGAATGTTATATGCTTTGACAAGGAAGCATGGCAATGGAAATTCCAATTAAAAACTATTACAAAAAAGTGTATGAAATGTCGAGAATTTCGCATTTAATTGAAGCTTCTGGCCACGCAGCATGAGTTTTTCTTAAAGTTTTATTTCAACTGTAATTAAAACTATGTACATATATTTATTGCATTCATCATTCCTGCTCGTTGTACAATGGGTCATTTCGACCACGGGTTAGTGTACTTGTCTTGATTGACAGGTACACGTCCTCTAACCTAAGCTAACCTAATTATTCCTGCTCACATAGAAGACAAACACCAGCCAGAACACTTTACATCATGCTAATATAACTTCCCATCGGGTTCCTTCTAGAGTTGCAAGCAGCTCTTCTATAACTTATTGAACGTAATTTCAAATAGATACAACTAGATCGTAAAGCCAGATGGTTTTCTCGATTCTCTATAAATATACCCCGAGAGCTCGATGAGATGGGATAACTGAGTGTTAGTGACTTCCCAACGGAAGTCATGGCTATTCTTATGATGATTAAAAGTCTAGGACGGACCTTATGTCCCGTTCAAAAGCAATATCGATGACTAAACTGGTCCATATTCCAAAGATTGGATTCCAGAAACTTTGTTACGGACATAATGACCAGGAGAGATGCCACACTGTTATTTGTAATTAGACTGGAAGTTAGAGGAAATTCGATTCCTTGGCTAACACCTACTGTGTAGGGTGTGCGGTGTCTTGCATTTAAAAAACATGAAACCAATTTTGTCATCATATCTTTAATGTTTTATTTTTGAATGTGAATAACGAAAAAGAAAAATTAAATTATTAAAATTTCCTTTAAAAACTATTCTACTTATTAGCGGTCTCTTCTCAGTGTTATCGATGATTTTTCTTCAATTGTATTGTACTTTGTAAATAGTTTTAAATTTTAGTAATTTAAATACAATAATTCTTATAGCATAGTATAGTATAGTATATAGTACTGTAGTGCATTCCTTTTGTGATGTTACTTTATGTCTGCTATAAATTTATTTTAAATTACAAAAATTATAACGAAATAATCTTGATACTTAATCTCTGTCTCATCTTCCTGTAAGTTTCGAAGTTTCTGTAAATCTTTTATGCTGAAATCCTTCTTAAAACTAACTTTCAAACTCTTTGTCTTGCTTTTTGTTAACATCACTACTATTGAATATTCCTTATTTTTTTTTTTTTTTGTTATAAAAATCAACACACGCGTAATTACTAATTAGTTTAACACTGCTTTTAGTGAATATAATACTTGAGCTTTTCTATTTTTAATAATTTTTTGATTTTCTCCTTTTAAATTATTAAAAAAAAAATTCTTTTTATTTTTAGTTTTTCGATTATTATTAATTATTAGAGAAAATATATAAAATTTTTTATTTAATATTTTATCAGTAAAAATCAGTAAAAATTCTATAAATAAAAATCAAAAGTAATCGTTTATTAAAAAATAAAATAATTTTTTTAAATAAAAATAAAAAATATTGAAATAAGTCGAGAAGAAGCTCATGAAATTTTATAAAAATAAATGGAAGCAGAAGTGGTTATTCTAATCGGAAATATAGAAAAGTGCGATTATTGGTGGGACCAAAATAAGTTGCAGGCGAGACGAACTCTGGTGCACATTTAAAGTGCACAATGACCGACGAACGGTTTGACCAATCGTTGCAAGATCAGTTTAAAACTAAAGACCAGACTGTATTCCATCATCAAAAAATATTTCATTGATCAACTCTTTACTTCTTTTTACCTTTCTTTTTAATTACTCCCCAGCGATTATTTGAGTCTTCAAAATATAACAATTTTAAATTGTTAAAAACATTTCTTAACACAAAAAAAAAAATTTAATAAAATAATTGAAATTGTTATTGTAAAAACTTAAGCCACTTTTGTTTTCATTTAATTTTTCAAGTGACTTATTTCAATATACATAAGCTTAAAAAGATAATCTCTAGGATCTCAACATTTGCAATGAAATAGCCTCTTAAAGAATTAATTTTTAAACAAAATAAAATTCCCAAAATTAATATTTTATTTGTTTTATGTTTAAAATTTCATTGATTTCTCGAAAAAACAAAAACCAAACAAAATGACATAAAAAAAAACAACATAACATGTCAATAAAGATGGGGTCGAGGTCCTCGCCACGGTTCGTTAGCCGGTCAGCATCCCACCATTATCGATTATCGGACGGGATACATAAGGTCCCATCTTCGGTCACCCTCTGGCCGTGTGAGATGACTGATCTATCGCCTACCGGTTTTATACAAAACAATCATCATAATAAACAGCAAACACAACAACAACATCATCATCATCATCATTTACAGCATCATTCTTCTTCCTCCTCGTCGGCAGCAGCACATCATCAACCACTTGTCCAACACTCCAGTCTATCACTGTCGTCATCTGGTGGCGGAGGTGGAGGTGGCGGCGGAGGCGGCCATCATACCAGCAGCCATAGCAGTAGTTTACGCGCTCCTCCAGTTGGCAGTGGGGGCGGTCGTCTATTTTCATATTTTGGCAATGATCATGAACATGAGCGTAAAAAATCTGAAACTTCATTCTTCAATTTGGGTTTTCGTCGTAAATCGACTGTGGTCTACTATGCCGCTACCGATTAATAACATCATATCACCCCACCTCCAAGTGGTTTGTCTAAATTCCATACAACCACACCTAAATACTATCAAATGGAAGTGGCCGTTAAGCATTCAAGAAATAAAGGTGAGAATATACAAAATAAATTTAAAAAAATTAAATCAATTTTATTAATTAATTTTAATTAAAAATAAAAAAAAACAAATTTAATCACAACATACAACTAAACAATTTGATGTTACTTGTTAAGATAATCAAACAAAAATAAATTAAATTACACACCAAATACATATATTTATAATAGCAGAGAATAAATTTGATTTAAAAAAAATTTGATTTTAAAAATATTTTTAGTTATAAAAGAAAAACACAAAAATTAAACCATATGCTCAATTAAAAACAAAAAAACATATTAACAGAAAGCACACTCTCATTCATTCATTCTCCAATCCATTCCATTTCAAATTATTGCACCAGTTACAGGAATCAGAAATAGTGTTGCATATCTTTAGGAGGCCTAAGGATATGTTCTTCATCCTTAAAAAGTATGCTTCAAAGGAGATTTCTTTTTATTATTTCAATTTAGTGAAATATTCGTTTTGTTCAATTCTCTCTTTTAATTAATGTTCTCTTGTACGACACGCATTCTAATAATCTTCTACTGTACATTCGTCAATCGCTATTATTATTCTTATTATCGTGAAAAGATATCGCAGTACTGCGACCAAGTGATCTAATGTACTCCCGTTAAACTTAATTGGTTATCATTGTAATGTCTCTTCCAGTCTATTGTCCGGACAAACTCCAGGATGATGCTCACTCAGTGCCAACAAGGACAATTCTCTGTCTGATATACCCAGCCGATTCCTAATGGGGAGTCTACAATAAACTGTCAAAAGAATGATTACTATCTTCTCGTATTATAATTTCCTAAAAAAATGTTAAATTGCCGAAAACCCATTTAGTTTGAGAATATGTATTTCCTCCCTTTATCTTCGCTTTTGTCAGTACTCCACAGTAAGGTTCTGTGGTCCCATATTTGGCGTAAATACATCCTCGTCCTTTGCAAGTTCATCTGTGACATCGTTGCCGCGAATTTCCACTTAACCTGGGGACCATTTTTTTTTCCTACCTAACTGATTCAGCTTCCCCAGACTGTCGCATACTATCTTTGATTTAACCTCATCCTATTCAATTTAATGTGAGCACGTCTTTCGACAGCACACCCGCGAGCTTTCTCATGGGTTCGAAATATTTCATTCTGGAACAATAAACTTCCCCTTCCTATTCAAAGATCCGCTTTTGGCTTAGCTGTAAACAATAAAATAGTATCTTTTTTCAAAGTTTCATAAAGTATCCTAACCAAAATCATAGAGTCCACAGGTTCAGTCCACGTGGACCCATTATGAATCCTTGGTTGCAACCCCTGGATTCCTCTGGTAGCCTTCTGCAGACCATTTTGACAAATCAAGCCGTTCCTGAGATCCTCACTTCACTATCCTGTGATATTCTTAGATATTTCACTACAATTTTTCTGTTATTATCTCGAAAATTTTCCTTCCATTTATGAAGTTTTATTCTTCTATTGTGGTCTTGCCGGGATTTATCCTCGGTCCCATTGCTCACTGAATGATGTCGCAGAGAGTTTCTTAAAAATTTTCCTTAAAACATCGAAATTCTACCATGTGTATGTACAAATCGTTCGATGTCCGTCTTAGTTAGCTTTACTACCAGTCGGTACATTAAAGGGAGGACAATTCTTAAAAAAAAAAAAAAAACTTATTTCTTTGCATTGAAAATTTGTGTAACTTATACCGGGTTATCCATTTTGTGGTTTCAAAAGTAAACGTAAATAAAATATTTTTTTCATGATATTTCTTTTTTATTGCAAAGTTTGAACGTTGACATTATCATGACCTCCACCTCCACGCGAAGTGTTGCAAGCATTGATTCCTGGTAATTTTCGACCACTTTTTGGCACATATTGGGCGGTATCTCAGCCATAACTTGACGAATGTTCGTTTTCAAGTGCTCGAAAGTTGAAGGTTTATCTGCACGAACACGGTCTTTCGCGTGGCCCCAAAAAAAAAGGTCTAATGGTGTCAAATCACATGATCGTGGTGGCCAGTTGATATCGCCACGACGAGAAATAACGCGCCCAGGAAGTGTCTTCTGCAATAAAGCCATATTCGCATGAGTTGTGTGGCATGGTATCTTGTTGAAACCACATATTCTCCAAGTCGTATTCTTTAATAGCAGGCTCCAAATTGAAAGTGGCAGTCGTTCCATCGTCGTTTTCGAAAAAGTAAGGTCCAATCACATCTTCTTGCCAAAGAGCGCACCAAACGAGCGAAACGATGATGCACAGGCCTTTCAATATTTGTAACCACTCCAGTCTCTTCAAATTTCTTCACAATTTTGCCAATTGCTTGTGTAGCTATTATCTCGTCTTAAAGCACGTTACGTGACTGTGGCAGAATCAACATTATTGTAGTAGGTTTTGATCATTTTTATGCGTTGTGTGATAGTTAAACGATCCATTTACGTCAATGTCAGAAAGAAAAGAAAAAATTGGCTTCTTAACTTGATTTGACAGATGCCGTATTCCAGCCCCATACTTTTAAAACCACCAAATAGATGATAACCCCCGTAATTAAGGAACTTATTAATGAAATGTAATTTCAATTTTTAAAAAATAAAATTCGAATTTTATTTTCCTCCTTTTATTAAATATACTTCATAGAGATTCCTATACATACTGTGCTTACAATCAAATCATAGTAAGAGAAGTTTGCATAAAATAAAACTCATTACAATCTACAAATTTTTGTTATAAAAAAATCTCCCATTTTAATTTGTATTCATTTCATCCACTAAGTTAAACATTTACAACCCAACTACATGCCAATTGTTTGAAGCAATTAAAAATAAATAAGAAAATAATTCTATTAAATAAATATGTACCATATATGAATGTATTTTAAAAACAAAAGAAAGAGTTAATAATACAAACAAAAAAACCAATTATTTAAAATAATATCAGCCTTATTCAAGTAAAAGAAAAAATCCAATAAAAATCAAACCAAATTCATTGGCTCAGACTGTACTTACTGAAATTGGGTAAATTATTACCCTGTCTTGAATAGAAGGAAGCCTTTCAAATGTATTTTATTTAGTACACTAAGCTTTATTTATTCCCTACTTTAATTATAATTTTTGTTTTTTTCAATAATCGTATCTCAAGTCCTTATAAAATAATGGAATAAGGCTGTTAAGACATTAATTTTTAAACATGAAAATCACTAATTAATTTATTTAAGGATTTTAAAGTATAACAAAACTTATTAGAACAGAAAAATATTAAAAATTATTAATAAAACAAAAGCACTTAATTTAAGTAAAAAATATTAAAAACAATTTAAAAAAAATTTTTTTTAAAAAATTAAGAGGGGCGGCATTCGTAAGTCTTGCAAAATAAAAATATCGTACATAAGCGCGCGCAACATTTATAATTAAATAGTGATAATGTTCTGTGAAGTCGCCATAGCTAGTGTGTTTATTAGACATAAAATCCAGGGTTCGAGCCCCAGGCCAGATATAAAAAAAAATACAAAAAGTATTTCTTCGGCGATTTCCTCTCATCAGATTTCTGGCAATAACTCTGAGAGAGTAAATAAAATTCCCATGAAAAGTTTCGCATAAAATCTGTCGTTCGGAGTCGACTTTCAACTGTTGGTCCCGCCATTCGTGTATAAAATTAACACACACAACATAAGTGGTGTAAGAAACTAGATGAATAATCCTGACTGAAGGATTGTAATGACCAATTATGTATGATGACGTTCTGCACATGAAAAGTTAATACCAAGTACGCTCGAAGCAATGCATATATAATATTTTACAATTTTCAAAACAAGTACTCAAAAGCCTATATTCCTTTGCATTCCTTAACATACATAACGCAAAACATCTCCTTTGCCTTCTTGGCATTTTCTTTGCTTAGCTTATATTCCATTAATAAAATTTATTCAACTATACAGATGATTAGTCTGCTGTAGCAAGTTCTCGGGTGATCACTTTTGTCATCTGACGCTGTCTAAAATAAACGTCTTCTATGATTATGTATGTACTTCCTATTATTATTTTCGTTGTACATGTTATTCACCGTCGAGTACAAGAATCAAGGAAATTTCTTGGAGTGCATGGATTTCGAATCTTGCCAACATTATATCCAGTAGTGTTGGCGAGCCGGAATGTCGTTCCGGTACTTGCTGTTTAGGCAGGAACGCGTTCCGGAACTAAAGATGATTTCTGATGACGAGAAATGGCTGACGTTTTGAAAAAAATATTTAAAAGAATTGCTGATTTTTTTTTCTAATTTTTAACGAATTTTTTTTTATAAACAAGGGTTTGAACCGAACTCGAACCGGTTTGTTTTTCGTAACCGTGAACGGGAGTCCGGCATACGTTCTTTTAAAAAAGAAATTAGCACAACACCACAGATTATATCCGACCGTAAATGAATTATGAATCGCTATCTGATGTCCATTTTCGAAAGCTTTTGACTGCGTTTAGGGCGATAGGGCAAAAGTTCTCTTTGATGGCAGTCCCGTCGTATTGTAATAGGTAGTCTGTTGGCTTATTCAGGGCATAATATGAAAAAATATTGTTTTTCGAAGCCTTTCTCTCAGCAGTCTGGTGACAAAAACTCTGAGAGTAAATAAAATTGCCATGAAAATGTTCTAAAAAGATCTATCGCTCGTAATTGACTATGAACTGTAGGTTCTGCCACTCATGGATAAAATTAACACACGCAACGTGGATGTTGTAAGAAACTAGGTCGTAGTCCTGGCTAAATGATTGCAATTACCAATCAAGTAAGCAAGTAAGGAGAACAAGGCTAATAACCAAATTAAGTTAAGTAAGCGGCATACCAGTTATTAGAGAATTGTTGCAATGTGTCTTGTGTTCTACTATTTTATCGCAACTCTAAGGCAATATGTTTTAATGAAATATTAACCCATAGTACTTGTCTTTCCATTCGCTTGCATTCTAAACTGATTCCTTAATACCTCCAAAAACCTATTTTCCTAGTTCCAATACATTATGTTCAAAGAAAATCAATGATAAGCTTCCTGTGATAAAAAAAAGTGGTCATCACTGATGTACATACTTGCAGAGATACTCTAACCCTACATACCTTGGTATGTTGGCTTATATATTGCTAAGCCGTAAAAAATTTATCAAAAGAGGCTTAGTTTTCAAAATCTCCAACACCTTTTCTCTGGCTAAACGAGCTGCTTTTCATGTGGGCGTTAATTGTTAATCTTTTGACATTTTGTGGGGTTTTAATTGTAGTTTTGTTTTTAATTTAAGCTTCTTAATATGTGTATAGCAATAGAGAGTTTTTTTAATTAGACAGAAATAACACTGCGGAGTTGAAAGTCCATTATATTACACACCATTTATTACATGCCGAAGAAAAATGTGTCTAGATAAGTGTTTGATTGGCAACATTTCGAGTGCTGGCCCTTGAATTTTTTTCTAATAAAATGAAAACAAAAAAAAAAAAAAAGTATTGCATTTAATTGAATACCAAAAGAAGAAATTTTATTCAAATTGTTAAATAAAAATAAAAACCGAAATTAATTTGCAAAACCTATTGAACTGAATGAAGGAAATTAAAACAAAAAACCAAACAATACAATAAATTAATTAATAAAAAAAAGTTATTATCAAATGTACTATTTATTTGTATATTTTTAATGTATTGTACAACCAAAAGTTTTTTATATGCAAAAATAAAAAGAGAAAAAAGAATTAAAATAAAATAAATATTTTCATAAAAATAAAATTACAATTTTAGAACAAGAGAACAAAAAGGAATTTAATGAAAATATTTATTTTTTTTTTTATTAAATGTTGTTAAATACTCTACTCATACGTATTAAATGTGTGTATTTGTTATTGAGTTAAGTTTTAGTAAAAAAAACGAAAAATTAACAATTAAAGTAAATAAATACTGTTTTTTTGTTATTAGATTTTGGTAAGAGAATTTGTTATTAATTTTGCATAAACAAAAAACAAAAAAATGAAACGGATTTGATGTATTGTTTTATAATTTTTGTAGAGATTTTTATTATTTTTTTTTTTTTAGATTTTTAAGGCAGTTTATAATCATCTCAAATTCCCCAAAATAATTTGTGATAATTTGGTATTAATTTTATAGAAAAATAAAAAAAAAAAAATTAAATTATTATAAATGTTAATCTATGATAATAACATGTACTTTAATAAATACAACCAAATACAATATAAACATACATAAATTAATAGTCAAATTATTAATTAAAATTATTTTAAACATCTAAAGAGAAATAATTAAAAAAAAAAATCAAATACCAGTCATAGTCAATATTATCATAAGAAAATAAATAAATTATTTTCAATTTCAAACAAGAGAAAAATGTTTGTTTTTTTTTCATTTATTTTAGTTACAAATCAATTACAAAACTTAATTGAAAATCGAACATCCGTTGCTTATAAATACGTGTCCGTAAAGAAATTCTGAGTTTTTCAGGTCTCTCGCAAATTTAATTTACTCTATTAAGATGGTTCTGCATGGATCGAATCAAACAATAATCTAAAGGCGTATAGTTCGATCTCTTTGCCTCAGACTTTCTAATCAGCTTTCACAGTTCCGTGGCTTTTTCATGATGTGTCACAACACATTTTATGTTGATTCATTTTGACCATTTCTTAAGCCTTCCTTGCTTCAGTCTCGTTAATTATTGATAGTGGAGATCATAGCCAATCGTCTGAACAAGTTGTAAAAGTCCATAATGAAGATTACATTTCTTGATATCAGTCCTAGATGTGCCAGCCTCTAGGAAATGTCAATTCATTACACAAACATCGGACTCTTTTTGTGTATCCAGCTTTCTTCATAAGGTTGGCAATTAATTACTGATAAAAGCATAGTCCTCTATCAACATTTACGCTGCTTATGTGCCAGTCTTTTTAAATTTTTGTTTCATAATTACATGGCATTTCTTAGTAATTGGTTTGACTAGCTTGAGATCCTTCTTATTATCGAAAACGACCAAACCATCTCCGTTTTCTATGTATCAAACTCCATTAAGTTTACAATTTTTTTCGGCAGCTTCTGATGAAATGTTAAAATTGAAAGTGTATCCACCAGCGTTAAATTTTGTTCCACAATGGGAGTACTCTTTAGGATATTGATAACAGATTTCGCTAAGCGAAAGTTGTTTTTGCATCTATGTATGTGTTGTACCTGGTGAAAGAATAAATAGTATCGAGCTCTCAAATAAGAAATGTTTAACTCGTTTATAACCTATTTACGCTAGCAGGTATATAACTAAAGTCTACATAAAATAATTCTTCAGAAACACTCTTAATATCATGTAATCTAGGAAGATTAATCACCAAACAAGGAGAGATTTGACCTATAAACAGTGCGAAAGAAATATGGTTGACTTGAATACACACATTGTGAAGGAAAACTCTCGCCACTACACATACTGCATTAAAATGGAATCCACAGGATGCTCGATAAACAAGCAGGCTTAAAACAACCTGGATTATAATATTATAGAAAAGGACGTCGAAATTTGCTATATTAAGATTAGGCGTATTGACTTCAAACGAATTTATTTGCTAATTATTGGGTTCTGCAGTTATTTTTAATTTCGTTAAAGCATCTGTAAATGTAAGGACTAGTTAACCACTTAGGCTTTGGGGTTATTAGGGCATTATATGGCTATTTCGTCAGTGTTCTATTTAAGCAATTCCAACACGATTACTGACAGTATACGAAAGATAGTCGATTTAGTCTATAAAAGTAACAACTTTACAGCTCCCTATTCGCGTATGGCGGCCATGGAGATTGCCCGTCATTCTCTAATATGGACTTATGCGAAAATGCTCAGTTTTCCATATAAAATCTCCTGTACAAGTCGTTATAATAAAACAGAATACAACTTGTAATCATTTTTGCAAATTTAAATACAATTTTGAATGAACTTCATAAATGTTTTTTTTTTTGGTTTTTTGAGTAGGCATTTGAAAAAAAATTAGATTTTCATGTTGAAAAATCAAATTAAAATTCGAAAAAAAGCTCATTAAAAAATTATATTAAAAATTCCAAAACGCTTTGAAAAATATTGTATAATAATAAAAAAAGATTTTTTTTAATCAAAATTTTGCCAAAATTTGAAAAACGCTAAACTTAGCAAATTTGGTTAAAGCGAACGAAATAAATTTCTAAACTACTACTAATTAGAGCAGAACTTTAAAAAGGGCCAATTAAGAACAAAAAAACGCCTACAGAAAAGTTGATACTACAAAAAAAAAAAAAAAAACAACAACAAGAACAACAAGAAAAACAATAAAATATTTGAGTGCAGTTTCTATCTCTCTCTCTCGGTCTTTGGTGTTATTGTTTTGAACATTTTCGTTGATTTATTTGAGATTTTTTAAAAAAAAGTAAGATTCGCTGGAGAAAAATATTTTATGATTTAATTATTAATAAATTATTTTGTATTTGTATTATTTTTAGATTTTATTTTTATTTTAACGGATCCATCTAATAGATTTGAAAATAACAAAAATAAATATCAACAACATGAATAAATATTGTGGTAAGTGAATGCAAAATATTTAATATTTTAACAATTTGACATATCCTGTAGACCTATCCATAACACAATGAAAGTTATTAAATTGATTTGTCAAGCTATTTCGAATATCATTGCATTAATTCGAAATTCATTTAAATTGCCGATATTAAATAAGTAGAAATAAAAATAAAAAATAATTTTTTTATTTCTTTCTGTGACAACTAGAACAAAAAATTTTACAATTTTTGAAAAATTATGGTCACTAGGTCCGCTTTAATACAGTGCCTTAATTATTTGAATATACCAAAGTATTGTTTCAAATCATATGATGAATAAACATTAATGTGTATGGATTTCAATAGTTGTAACTTCCACCAATATTTACTAATTCCATAGCATTACCTATATTTCCTAACAGTATTTATAAAAGCATTCATTTAGAATTTTTGAAGTGTGACATGCCCTAAAGCACATAGTTTTATGCAGAAGATGCTGCAATCTTAAATGTGGCCTGAGGACATCATTGCTATTCCCTCAATTGGTGTAAGGGTATGCCGCTTCATATTTCCTTCTGATTTCACTCTTACTATTGCTTTCATATTATCAATAGTTTATATAGTTGTCGCCGTAGTCTTATGTATTGGCTTACAATACCTAAGCTTAGGAGCCATAACATTTAAAAAAGGAAAAAAAATATTTCTTTCGGCGATCTCCTCTTCTGACAGTTTTCTGGCTTACATTATGTAAGCTTAGGCGTAATAAAAACTCGAAAAAAAAAATTTAAATTATTTCTTTCGGCGACCTCCTCTTTTGTTAGTTTTCTGGCAAATTCTCGTAAGATATTGGCTTACAATACGAAAGCTTAGGCGCCATAACATCTCTAAAAAAGAAAATTTAAAATTATTTCTTTCGGCGACCTCCACTTTTGACAGTTTTCTGGCAAAATCTCGTAAGATATTGGCTTACAATACGAAAGCTTAGGCGCCATAACATCTCCCAAAAAAGAAAATTTAAAATTATTTCTTTCGGCGACCTCCTCTTTTGAGTTTTCTGGCAAAATCTCTAAGAGTAAACAATTCAAATGAAAAACTTTCGAATTAAGATGTCTAATGAAGCAATTCCAAGATCCAATAGCGGAATTGTTTTGGAACTGTTGAATAAAATAATACCATGTTTAAGCCAGCATGGTGTGCTGCCTGCATATTGTTTTTCCTTTTTTCGAACATATCGATAAAAATTAAACCATTTTCATACCTAAAAATAGGTGCCATAACCTTGACCATGCCTGCATGTATAATTGTTTGCCCCCATTCCAATCCATTGCTTTGGCTAATCTTATGTCGCATTTCCAAATTGCAAATTTGATGAATCGGCGTAAAAATATTGAAATATATTGCAAGTAAAATTGTGTTTGTCCAATGAGTTTGTCTACAAATGGAACTGTGTTTGCATTTTAAAATTACAAATCTTTCCATTTACATACATAATTGGTCATTACAACCCTTCAGTTAGGGTTGCGACCTAGCTTCTCAACACCACTTAAGTTGTGTGCGTTGATTTTATACATGAGTGGTGGGACCTACAGTTTAAAGTCGACTCCGAACGACAGGCTTTTGAGAAGCTTTTCATTGCAATTTTATTTACTCTCAGAGTTTTTGCCAGAAATCTGCTGAGAGGAAGTCGCCGAAGAAATATTTTAATATTTTCGTTTTGCTGTCTGACCAGGGAATTGAATTCGGGCCTTCACAGTCTAATAAGCCAACATACTACCTACTAGACTACGACGTCTTCAATCTTTCCATTTACTAAAGTGAAAAATACTAATATCAGCTGTTTTTCACAGATGAAATGTAGTTTTGCCTTTTAAGCACTTATTTATTTAAAAAAATCATTGAAAAAATGGAACTAATTTTTCGGGGTAGTTATGGAATCTGATTGCTCTCGGAATCAGATTTGAAACCGATTAAAAATTGATTTTAGTGTCATAGAAACCAATGTTATTGGTTTCATATTCGAATCAGAATTGTCCTCAGAATTTGATGTCATAGAATCTCATTTTATCGTTTTTTTGTCAGAAATAATCCGATCAACTCACTGCTGCCAGATTTGCAGTTTCTTTTTTACTTTTTGTTTTGTTAGTGGAATACTGTTGGAAAATATAAGTTAAATAAATAAAAATAAAATAATTTATAAATATTCAATTATTTTTGACACAAATTGGGGCAAACATAGGAATACAATGCAGAATGTATTGTTGCAATGTTGCATCCAGTTCAATCAAGCAGGGAATGGTTGATGGTAACAAATGTTCTTTGACAATATCCAATGAATCTGTAAACCACTAAAGTGTTAAAACCACTGTCCCGCCAAGTCAAAATCACTACTTACACAGATTCTGACAGTTCGAATGGATTAATGTGATCCCTTAAAATTTTTCGATTAAGTCGTTGACGACTTTCTTCCTCTATCAATAAAAATCCAACTACTGCCTCAACAATTTGAATTTTTTGTAGAAATTATTTTTAAAAAATTTATAATACGCCAACAATACAAACAAAACTGCTGATTCGAATAAGGGATTTTGTTTATTTTCGAAAGTAGGCAAAATCAAGACGATTTCATGACACCTATTCAAATCGGAATTGATTATAATTTCTGATAAATTACCAATTCTGACTTGGATTCCATAACAGCCGTGAATATTTATAATTGTTTTAAAGTCACTTATTAAAATGTATTCATACGAGATCTCAGACTTAACATAATAAGGAAACAATTTTATCTTCTGTACAAAAACTAAAGTTTTAAATGATTTATGTATTCATAGGAGATCCAATTTCTTTTTAATAATTTCAAAATAAAAAGCTATTGACATTTTATAACTACCTTTACAGAATACTTTCTTCCTTTAAAATCATACACAAAATATTTCGTTAAAATTTATAAAATAGAAAATTTATTGTGATATGTTTTTTAACCGTTCGTTAAGTTTTTTTGTAAATCTTATAAAAAAAAAAATTTTGTAAATATGGATAATATATTCAAGGTATATGAAAATGTTATTGCTTATACAAGTAATATAGAGAATTGCAACTATAAAAATAAAAACAGACAGAATATTTTATATATTATTCTAATAAATAGAGAGATACAAATTTGAACTAAACTCAAGGGTAGCGAGTATGGACACAAAACTTTTAACATTTTCTAAGAAAAAAAAACTACCCAAAAATATTATAAAATGTATAAATACGTTAAAAATTTTTCTTTACTGCAAATGTTGTTAATACCATTAAAATACATGATACAAAATACTTTTTTTTTTAACAAAAATAAAATACGACAGACATCATTTAATAAAATGTACGTAACTTTATATACTAAGATTAACATTAAACAAGTCTAAACAATTGTTGTGGACGGTTTTAGTATAATAAAATAAATAAAATATTGAAAATATATTTAAAAAAAAAAAATTAAACAAGAACAGTAGGCAGACAATTACTACACTTCTAGTATGTTTAGTATAAGAGTGCTTATTTGCATTTTATTTGCGAGATATGGTATGTGATATTAAAAACAGCAGGAGTTTCTCTTTTTCTTGATATTAAAATCTTTAAGGATTTCTATTGAATTTTTTTGTTTGAGATTTTCCAAACAATAGAGGGTTCATTGTTTTTAGTTATTGGTCACTCTATAGATGATAACCTCTATGCTGTTGTCTTTAGGCTGACGATGAAAAATGTGTGAAAATATTTTGAAACAAACATTAGACAGCAGCCGTAATTTTTCGTTTTTTATTTATTTTTTTTTGGTCTCTTTAATTTCATAACTTTTTTCTTTTTTTTTTCTATGCCTTATCAAAACTGAATACGGAAAAAATACGTTTTTTTTTGAAATCAGAAAAAAATATGTAGATAGATTTTTTGGAATTTGCAATGACCAAGACCAAGTGGTAAACTGGTTTATGGCAAAAGGATCTCTTTTTTTTTTTCTTCTTCTAAGAAATTTTTATGGAAAAAGTTCTCAGGCTATGATAAAATAATAAAAGACGAGCATGATCATCGTCATCGTCATCAAAGCGGTGCAATAACAAAAACCCCTCTATAAAAAAAAAAAAACCACAGATCCTCAATGAAAAAAGAAACCCCGTCATTTTTCTCTAATAGAGGAAGTTCCTTCTTTTTTTTTTTTTTTGTTTGTGGCATCATAATAAAAAATCAAAATTAATGCACGCACGAAATGTAAAGGAATAAAAAAAAAAGAATTTTATATAAAAATTCTTAACGGTCAATGTGTTGCGTTGCGTTGTGTTGTGTGGTGTGGTGGTGACCATAGAGGAAGGGGTTTAAAAAACGAATCCAAATAACAACCCTCCGCTCACTCAAGGCTGCTGCTCATAATGTGTTCGTGTACCTCCATCCAGTCGAAAGCTTCTTGCTACTTGTATTCATTTCCTTTTGCTATCTTGAGATACTTTTTGATATTAACAGGTTTCGTTGTCGTTATCATATTTTACTTTTCCTCTCCTCGATTGTAGCTTTTCTTGTCGCTGTTTCGCAATCATTTTAATGCTGCAAAACTCAAAACTACATACAATAACACAGCTGTTCATTTATGCTCAAAAACTTCATGGATATTAAAAACAGATTTTGCAGTCTTTTCTTACATTTTCTTCTTTTTTTTTTTTTCAAAGAAAAGAACGACGAAATATTTTTCGAAAAATTTCTCTCATTTTTTTCAGAATTTCCGTTTTGCGCTTTTTATTGTCTCGGCAGAAAAAGCAACAGAAACAGACAGACAACATATGATAGATATTGAAGTAATACGAGCTAAAGAGAGGCGTTTTAGGTTTTTTTTTTTATTTTACTATTGGGCTTTTTTACTATTTCATTTTCTATGAGAGTTTCTACAGTGTGTGCATAATTTTGAACATAAGTTATATGATGCCTTGACAAGAAAAAAAAAAAACAGAAATCTTTCTAAACAAAATTTGTTATTGCTTGCGTTTTTTTTTTTTTTATAATTATTCGTTTCATGGCAAAGCAAAAAAAAAAAAAGCATGACAAATAATGAGATTCATTGTAATAGATTGTGTCTACAACTTAATCGCTTTGGATAAATGATGACAATGTTCTTTCTATTTCAAATAAAACTTATAGAGAGAAAAAACAAATATTGAAAACAACAACAAAGTTGTGAAGAGAACAAAAAAAAATAATACCGATCTCCTCATCTATAGTGTGAAGGTAAGGCACATCATGAGTGACAAGTTTTTCTTTCTTATTTACTCTCAACTGTTCTTGTTTAATAATATATTTTCGTTTGATACTTTTACTTGATATTTGAGATAGTTGCATGATTTTTTTTTTTTGTTTTTTTTGTTTTTGGACGGATTCGTTTCTTACTTATACTCTAAATAAACTACAAAACTACATTTCTTTTTCTTTTGGAAATATTCTGCATAATGCAAAAAGAATTAAAATAAAACGTTTTTTACCATTAAAATAAAGCTCTGCTCATCTGAATTTGTACAGTAAAACGAGTGTCAAGCCAAATAGAGAAATGATTAATGATGTGGCTGCTTGCAAGGCAGAAGCCCCGGCTAAACGACATTGGAACATATCATAGCGCGTTTCTTTATCGTTAACTAAATTTTGGAATTCAGCTTCTACCAATTGGCCATCGTAATATGTGATTAAATCTTCGAAAGGATATTCGTAACCCTGTAAACATTCACATTTATAGCCTCCAGTCTCATAGCCACGGCCCATTATTGGTACACACTAGAAAAAAATTTCACAAAGTTAGGAAATAACAGAGTGTATTGCGTTAACAGCTTACATAAGAAGTTTTCTCATCACATTTGTGGGTATTTTTAAAGGCATTCGGCTTCATAATACCAATCCGGACATTGATTGATATCCAATTGCATCATATCCATTGATACAGCTACTACGCCTCTGTAAATTGTAAACACAATCCAATGTTTTGTTTAAAATTAAAAATATTGAAAATTTTTATTGTCTGCTTTTAAAACAAGCAACAAGAAAAATTCTCTGCAAGTCTAAAGGTTTTCTTTTTAGTCTAAAGCATTCAGATTTTAATACAGTTGTACGATCTACACCGATCCATGTACATTCATACATATTTTGGATTGTAAATTGCAATTTTGTACTAAATTTCTGACATAACCTTAAAATTTTTAAAAACCCCTTCTTCTTTATAACATGAGATTATGCTTGCTAACTTATCTTACAAGTTTTTCGGAAATAATAATTGTTTTTTGATTTTAATAAAGTCATAAGTTGCTAATACTGTCATCACTATGATAATAAAAAAAAGGGGACCGACCCCAGAAAGGATAAAAACAAACCAGCATAAATTATGTTCCATACAAAACTACGAATGGCTGTTGAATATTTATGTATACCCCGCTGAAAACTATTAAGACATGTACGCGAAAACAAATTAAATTGAAATGTTCCAAACAAACTTGAAGAAAACAAAAATCCTCTTAAAGAATCATAAGCATACGTATAAACTACACAAAACAGGACTACTTTGATAGATAAACAAAATAAAATAATAGACAGACAAATAGAATTAGGGATGACTTCAAACAAAATATCATAACATCAAATCTAAGTATGCAAACTAGAAATAGTTTTCAATTTTCCACTCTTTTAACTTCAAACAATAGTTTTAAAAGGGACCGACCGACACGACCCTCTTCCTTCTAATATCTAAAGGAGTAGAATAGATGATTTTTTGTCATTAACATAACAATACTTACTTGAATTCCAGTTTAACTTTAAGGCTATCCCAGCCAAAAAAGGGTGCTGCATAGGTCACAAGCCATTTCTTAACATAACCATCACAATCAAATTGCGGTTGAGCCCAATAGCCGTGTTTTAAGCTGGCGGCACGATATGAAATAGGGTAGTGTTCGTATTTTTGTAGATATTCACCTGTTTCATTATGTCTGATTCGCATTTTCATAAAAAAGGTTTCCAAATCATCAAAGTTTGTAGACCAGCGTTGTTTTAAAAACTTGAAATATTTCCTTTCCGTATAACGTTCATGTGTTTTATTCAAGCGGGCAATATCTTCGACCTTAAATTTGCGTGTATTCAGTTCAGTCTTGTAGGCATAGGGTGCAAAGTAGGTACGATTGGTGAATTTATTACGTTCCCAAAGTGTGGCAGCCGACCAGACTTTTGTGTCACCCAAAACAATAGCCAATGTTTCACCAATCATTTGATCTTCCGTAAGTGGTTTATCGGCCACACGTTTACCCGAATATACTTCATTGGGATCAGAAACCTTTTTGTCAAAAGAAAAAGAGGAAAAAAAAGATGAAAATATGACATAATAGTACAGCAGAATGTATAAATAAATAGTAGAAAGTAATAAAACGTTTGATAAAACTAGTCTATTAGCGTGCATACATTTTGAGAGTGGTATTGTGTTTAATAGCAACTAGTTTTTCTAGATAATAATAGCGATGAATATTGTTGTTATTGTTGCAGCAGCCAAAGGATCTCAATTTGTAAATTTAGGTTTAAATGTCGTTAAGTTTCCGTTTTTATCATCATCTTTTTATTATTATAATTATTTTCTATACCTCCTTTTGATTTTTAACATTTATTTGCTTAAAAGATTTCCAACAACTTGTGCAAATATCTCTCCAAAAAAAAAAAAAGAAAAAAATATCTAGTTTTACGAGTATTCTTTAAAACAGCAGTAGTTTCTATTAAACTAAATAATTTAGATTTTTTTTTATTCTTATTCGGAATTTTTATTGTAGAAGAAATCATTTGACACTGAATATTTAACTGCCGCAAAAACAAGTTGTTTAACATGAGATTACGCATAGACAAGATAAAAGGCGAAGAGGATATTTGAGTATTTCGTTCTTTTTCTTTTTTTGTATTCTCCTCTAACAAAGGATAAAAATAAGAAAAAAAAGTTTTTTATAAAGCGTGAAAAATTTTAATTTACACTTCAAGAGTTTTGGGAAGGAAGTGGCAGCATAAAAACAAGAAAATCAATGAAATTATTAACACTTCTAAACTATAATTAAGTGTTGAAATATGAAAATGATAAAAAGTGAAGGTGAGAAAGAATTTTTCTTTTTAAATTTCAATTTTCCCATTGGCAAACGCAAAAAAAAAAAAAATATAAATTAATAAAATAACGTATTTATCCAAGCATGCTTTGAATTTGTATACTGCGGCTTACCTGCAGAAAAGCACTTATAAAGTTAGCAAGACGTACAGCCATTTTAGCTTCATTTTCAAATTGTTCTTTGGCACCAAAACTAACATCACCACGTAATATTAAATCTTGTGGATGAAAACTGTAAAGAGTTATATTAAATTTAGTAGGGACCACTAGTAAAAATTAGTCCGTAAAACGAACAAACTTACTCTTTACACGTTCTATAATTAACGCTGTGAATAAACTTCAGGGTTTGATCAATATTTACATATTTTGCATGTAATGCAGCCGCTCCTGTAGAATAGTTGCGATATTCTTGATGTAAATCTAAATACTTTTCACGCACATAATACGGTGCCTTTGTCCATTCTATGGGTACTTTTTGAACCCCTTTAAAGGAAAAAGAAAACCAATTTAAATTGTTTGTATAAAATTTGCTAAAAACAACAATAAAATAAATATGCACTTACAGCCAATTTTTAAACAATCATAATCATTATAATACTGTTCGGCCGAAGCTCGTTCCATAATTTCACCCAAATAGGGTCGCCTTACGACGTTAGGCAAACGGAAGCCAGGCTTGCAACGGCACTGATAGCCACCTCGTCTAAAGCCCCAACCGTGCAGTGGTTCACATTCTGTCGTCTCTTTTTTACAGCGTGCAGTATCAGCAAAATGATTGGGTCCCTTATTACCCTCACCCTTTGGACATTGATTTATGTCCAGCCTTTCGAAATCCATTTCTAAAACAGCAATGGCAGTATATCTAAAAATCGAAATAGAATACGTTTTTACAAGTGATGTGGCATCTGTAAGCCATAATATATTAACTCACTTTGGATATTCAATGTGTCTGAATTGGGTATGTCGTGGATAAATATCAGCAATTGGCACTACTGCAGACACCAGCCATTTATTCGAACGTCCACAGTCAAAATAGGGTCTAGTCCATTTAACGGGGCCTGGATCTTCATCTGCGCCCGGCGGTCCATGGAAAGTATACGTTTCATTTGTATTATTTGCATAACGTATCTCCACTTGATATGTAGTTTTAGTGTCATGTCTCCGCTCTACATTATCTGGCAACCATTGCTTATACCATTCATTTATCTTATACAACTCTGATGTATAATCCTTTGACACGGATTCTGGTGGATGGGCACCCAAATCCCTGACGTCAAACGTATTCCAAGTAGAAATCTTTTGCAAATGTATGGGATCATTGAAATCATCCTGGCGATAAGTACGTGGTCCAAATCTAGGGAAAGTCTTATTGAAGAAACCTCTATAAGATGATGAATAGGAACTGTTGGGCGCAAAATATATAGCCGAAGCATTAATCGATGGATTTGCAGAGACATCGGCCACAGTTGACAAGAAATAGTACATCATACCCGGATCATAGGTGTCATTGATGGCAGGTCGTATAAATCTCGATTGCAGAATGTAACTCCAAAAGAAACTACGGCTCATAGCCATATTGTGTAAATGCAACAGGGCGGTACGATTTGGAAATATGGGATTTATATTGATTTCCTTAATGTCCGGCCTATGAGACACTGTGTTCTCTGGCAAATACAAATCACTAACATGCTGTATGGGACAATTATCGCCATTAACTTTATCGAATTTTATTTTAATTTCATCGAAAGCATCACGAGCCTGCCATTCGAACTGAGCGAACACACCCACAAGTAAGACCAGCACAAAAAGCAACAGACTCTTGGCCAGAGCACTAGTTGCAAACATTTTCTCCCGTTTCCTCTACTTCAGTGTTTGCTTAATAAACACTTGCGTTATATAGTAGGCAAATAAAATACAAATTTTTTTTAGAAATAAATTAAACGAAATAAAAAATAAGAAAAACTAAATTAAAATTGATGCACCAAACAAGAAATTCTTATTGAATTTGTACTGATTGACTCTGATTAATTCCGAAATGACAAACACCACCACTGAACTACGCCCTCGAAAAGAATGACTTGAGACAGCATGGAATTGAAACTGAATTGTGGCTTGAAATGGAAAGATAAACAAAAACAATGATGTAAACAAAACAATTAAGCTAGGGTAACCAAGGTTTCAACGTTAAAAACAATAGTAAAAGCTGAATTAAAATGTCCGTTTAATTAAAATTTAATATAAATTTTAGATTTCATATATAAAAACCGTTATTATTCTTATAGAACGCAGAAGTACCAGCCATTGGACAACTGCCATTAGTGTAGAAATAAGTAAATGATACATGACACTTATTTAATTATTTATTGTTTTCAAATAATATTTGTTAATAGCGTTCAAAATGTTCATATTTTTTTTATTTCCCTTGATTTTATAAATCAAAGCAACAGACATAATTGCCTTGTGCGTAATAAACACATCTCTGCAACAAGTGTTTGAAATATTGTTCCATTCCAGCATGTCGCGCCAAAACCAATCGAAAAATGTTATTTAGAGATGCCAATATATTTTATGTTGTTTAAATATGAAAAACATAAAATTTGTTATATTAACGTAACGTCATATTATTAAAGAAGCAAGGCTTACTACTTTAGGGTAAATATTTGAATATTTAACTAAAAGCCCGAATAAATCTATTGTTCCTTTACGTTAAAGAGTTCGATGGTTGTTTCTTGCATTCATTTGTCTTAAAATAAACATGGCAGCACTTTTTAAATATTGTTGGCGGCATTGCCAGTATGAAAAGTGTGGGTGTTTCTACAACGTTCCTATGAAAAGTAATACAATATTCCAATGCATTTATTATTGTGAATGATTTACGAATGCCTTAATAAAACGAAACAAGAGAAATACACGGTTTAATTTTAAATGGCCAACTTTTTAGTGATTTTTTTTTATTAAATAAGAAATTACAATTAAAAAATATTTAAAAGTGGTTTGTGTGTGTAAAAAATAAAATCAAAGTTGTAGTGTATTATTTGTAAAAATCTTTAATTGTTAAACATTACATATTGCGATTCATCTATAAAAATAAGGTATTTATGAAAATTCGTTTTCTTATTGAATTTGTAGTCCGTTTTCAAGTAAATCTTTTATCCTCCATAACGGCACATTTTCCTAATTGTTGGCATTGATTCCCCCTGTACTTGTATGCCAATTGGAATACTGGGATAGTTCTTGTTGTTTTATTGAATTTAGGACACAATTTTTATATCATTTCGCTTTGGTGTTATTTTTTCCCCCTTTTCAATCCATATTTTTTCCTTCTTTTTTTTTGGCTTTTGCAGGTTTGTAAACCTTTTTGACTATCATCGGCTATCAATCTTGTAACACTGACACTATCAACTGCACTTTTTCCAACATCTCGTCCGAAAATGTTGGTACTGCAGCCGCACATTAGCGGTTTCTGCATATGAGTGTGTTTATTTCGCTTCTTTTTCAAATGTAGGAGAGTTGGGTTTTTGCTAGTAGTTGGCCTTTATATTACATTTTATGCTGCCATACATTTTATGGCTAAAGGATTTGGGTTATTGGGGTCAAAAAGAAAAAAAAAGAGAAAAATATATCGTTTCCTTTTCATGTTTTGCTTTTTTAAGATTTTTATGCATTGACTGATATTTCAGGGGTTTTTTATTTTTTATATGCGATTCGAAAAAGAATCACTTGATTGTGGACAATAAATTGTCTGACCTGTATTTTACTTCTTTTTTTTCATTATTATTGTTTAGATTAAGTTTATAAAATATGAATATTACAAATATGAAATATTTATGGATGGTCATAAATCAGTGTACTTTGTAAAGTGCCAGGAGTGTTTTCAGTTTTGGCAATGTGCGAAATATTAGGTGGAGTAAGGGGAAAACCATTATTTGTCCAATTGGTGATGGTTTTAGTAATTTGTAAATAATGTATGTCTTGCGTTATATGATAGCGATAATGGCGCACAAAATATCCTTGAAAAATAAGGATAAGGATAATCAAAAGAAAAATACATTTTAACAAACCTCTACATAAACTTTACATAATTTTGTAAGGCTCAACAGCATCAAATAACACTGGAACTATTTATTTGACTTCACGAAACTTGAAAATAGTAGAAGAGGTTACGCTAAAGATACTCTTCACTATGGATAAGACGTTCTTGATGACATTCACTTGTGTTGACGACAAGTTTAAAAAACCATAATCATATCACATTTAGGTGGTTAAAGATGTGATCCAATCAGGATCAAAATTTAGAAACTTTATCTGCGCCCGAGCTCACAACTAAATCACCTGCAAGAAGATGGCTTTGGCCAGTAGCAGAGTAATTGATAAGACAACATCAGGCCACAAATTCCAATAATACCTACGGATTGGGATATTCTTATATACACAGGTCAGGTTTTATTCTTGTCTATGACGATTGACCCATTTTTTCCCTATGAGTGAGGCCTAATATAAGCTGTATTAAAATGCACTACAACCTATATTTTTTTACAGAAAGATTTGTACAAAACACTAATAAATAATAAAATAAATATCTCCATTCCTTTAACCTAAAGAGTTTACTTACTAAATGAAATTTGATAAGGCTATCTAAGGCATGCACAAAGTGTCCTCTCACGGACTTTGATTTCATGTTTAATGAACCTCTTTTCTCTTCTAAAGCTGAGGAAGATGACACCGTAGTGGCACAGACTAGAACAAAGAAATGGAGGAAATCCACTAATTGACATTGGTTTAAAGTCAGATTCCCTACTTGCATAAAGACAGGGGTCGAGATACCAAGGGCCTTTCATAGCGCCCATAATGGATCTTATCATCCTTCAAATTCTCTTATCACTATAAAACGTTTTCAACAATCAGAGACTGGTTTCAGTATAGAAATGCGATAGATTGTATGACCTTGTATCAGTGGATGTTTTTAATCTCTATGAGTACATTATAATTATTTCCCTTCGTTGATTTAAAGAACATGGAGCTGTCTCTAAGCTTCGGTCACATCGAAATATTATTTCTTTTCTTTCTCTCAGTTTACCTAATCAAGTTTACTTGGTCTCGATTTTAGTAGGTTCATTAGAATGCCAAAGCTAGGGCTAATTCCAATTTATTGATTTACAACTATTAACGTTTCTTTATGCTGTTTTTATGCATTAATTTTTTAGAAGTCACATTTGGTTGATTTAATGCCATTGGAAAGTTAGATCTCTGAATACTGTCAGGTCATTCATACGCTATTAAGTGATCATACGAGGAACTAAACAGAGGGATTGAAATTATTTTTCATCCTCTCTTATCTGTCCTATCTAACCTATATATTTTGATAGAGCACATTCATTATAAACTATTTATTCAAAACCTTTTGTAATTTACGGCATTTTTAACTTTATATGACGATATTTTTATAAATTTAATGCCTTGTATAGCAAATAATGTAATCTGGGTTTCCAATAAAAAAATGGTCTTCTTGTTATTGCTACTTAATTCGAATATTAAAAGGCTTAAATTAAAAAGACATAAATGTCTAGTTGTTGGAATTTCGTGAGATTCTCTTAGCTAAGGAAGACTACGTATGTATGTATGTAGTTTTAGTCAAAGTACAGTTTTGCATTAATTAACACGTTCCCTGCCAAGCTGTTTATGAGAAGGTGTCATTTCTAGGCCACGTGTACCATTTTCGGTACACGACAACTACTTTTATAAATCTATAAAAATACATGTTCTTTTTTATTTTTGAAAAAATGTATTTTATTTTCAAAATTATTACTATTCAAAGGGCAAAATGCACAAAATAACAATAAAAAATTAAATTTATTTCATATAGAATAAGGGACATAAGGGCAATGTACAAAAAAGAATATATATTTTACTCAAGTTTGATTACATTACTATAATTTTTCATACTTTCTGCATACCATGGAATGGCTGCATCCTTTTTACTGGTCTACCATTACAGTTTTGTAACTCATGGTGTAATTCTAGAAGGTAGGACATGGTCATCTTCTTCAGAAAATACGTCATTGTTTGTATTACATAAATGTGAAATCAGTAACTTTCTATATTTTAAAAGGTGAAATTAAACTATTGTTTCTTGTATTATACAAAATCGATTCAGTTACAACTGTTGTATTCAATAAAAGTTCAAAAGTGGTCCGATAACTAATTACCACGCCACATGTACCGTTATCGGTACATCACTCTAAAATTGCTCTAAACATCATTACGTTACATAAAATAGTCCTACTAATAATTAAATTTTGGATATAAACATTTTAAATTAAAAAATTCAGCTTGACGTAGAAATGAGGTTTAGCGTGCACCGTAAACGGTACACGTGGCAGGGAACGTGTTAATGTACTTAAACGAAAATTTTACGTAGACATATACAAATATATACCGTAGTTAGGAGAAAAGGCTTATTTTGAATCAACTCAAGTAGGGTCGTTTTAATTTAAATTATGTTAAGCCTATTATATGTTGATTTGAAGGTTTTAAATTGGCATGGGTATGCTATTTATGTATATTTAATCTACGTTAATAGTTAATTTATTGTATATTTAGTATGTTTTGAAAGTGTTGTAAGATATTAATTAAATAATATATAAACTTACCCTGGATCTCCATATTAATTTAATTTAATTCATACAATAAAAAAACTTATAATATTTTGTACTTTCTATTCAAATAATGATCATTCTAATAGAATTTTGCACCGTTTAACTAAGCCATACATACCTACATACATATAGGCTTATGTCTGTATGTATATAACTATATACAACAAAACAATCGTTCATTCTTGTATTTGCTTACTTCAGTTTTTACCCTAAATCAGGTTTCTTTTTTTTAAATTAATTATGACATCTTTTGTCTGTGGACATTATGATTTAATTGAAGTCCCAGACAAACTGAAGTAAATAGAAAAAAAACACAAATAAAAAGTAAAGTGTATTATGTCATGTCAAAGCGGCAAATCCCAGTTGTGAAACAACCATACATGGGAGTAATTCATTGCATCATAGTGTCTCTTAGAAGCTCACGATTATGAATAAATTATAATATTTACGATTATTGTTTATTATATTTCGGCCTTTTTTATTTTATCAAGTATAATTTATTATAAAACATTGATAAAATTTAAATTTATTTAAAATATTGGCTATCGTTCTATTTTTTCCTTGCCGAAAAAACTGCTCAGCCAAGTACGAAGTTAATATTGAATATCTTGTTCAAGCGTTATTGAAATGAATAAAAGGAGAAGTAATATAGCAGGTACAATAAAATTTTACAACAGTCAATGTTTTCTAAAAGTTTTAACCAGTGTTACAACATCTAACAATTTAAATGAATTGATAGTCGTTCGTATAGGTCATCGACTTGTCTGATTACAGCAGATTATGTCAGGTTCACACAAAATAGTAAGCATTACTCACAGCCATGCTTCGTAGCATCGTTTAACATAAAGATTTCTTGTTATTCCGATTGTAGTAATCGAACCATTTTTCATGGTAAGCATCGTTTAACATACGATTTCTTGTTGCTCTGATATTGTAGTAATCGAAAGATTTTTCATCTTTTTATGGTCGTGGTACCCAAATTCCAAGCTTCTGCAGCTTTTAATTGAAATTTCTACTTGAATTTTGCAAGTACTTGGATTCGATAACTATATTCATGGAGTAATTAATTAATCACCTTAAATTTTTTTTGTAGTCTTGAACATTTTTTCCCCATCAGAATTACCACTTCAAAAATTATGCTTTTTGGCCCAAAATTCGATTCTTTCTTTGTGAAACTCAAGCCAATTTCGCTAAATGTTACAGTGGGAATTTTTTAAATACATTTATTTAAGGATAAAAAACTTGTATAAAAAATAAATCATTTTTAAGTTAATTTCGTAATTTGAATCAATTTTTTTATGAAATGAAAATCAAATTTCTAACGACTATTTAATGGTCAAGCCTTGCCATTGCTGAAAATAATGCTGATAAAATTCTAATGCTAATAAAACATTCCCAAGTATGGATATAACGAAATACCTTCAGCACTTAGTAAGCTGTTCTGTGACACATAAAAGAAAAGAAAATAATAATAAAGAAATACGTCCATTTATAAGCAAAAATAGCTATAAACATGACATCGGAGACACACATTTAAACATTTCAACAATGTAGAGAAGGACCTATGTTTCCTGTGTTCTGTTCTGTTCTGTCGTTTGCTAATATTCCTTTGCAAAGGCTAAGAAAAGAAGGAATCCATATAATAGGAAATAAAGTAAATTACTTAGTCTAGATGAAATATAAAGTAAAAGAACAAAAAAAAAGTAAGTTGCAGAAAAACTTTTATATTTCCCTTCTCTATTGGCCATTTGTGTGCTATTTTTGATAGAGAATATCAATTGTTCTTCTCAAATAAACACTAGTTCCAAATGAATTACAATAAAATTTACATTTTATCTATTGATGCTTAAAAAAAGAGTAATAAATACCATACAGAGTAGCTTTTTATTAATCATTTACTATGTTTATTTGATATTTCAGATTCTAAAGCCGTTAATCTGATCTTCCTTTCTATGTGATTTGTAATCGAAACGGTGTACATATACTAAGTATAAGAGGAAATACATATCTATCGTAAAGACATAGTTTATCGTAGCTAACTTAAAAAGTTAACTTCACCTGTTTTCTTCTTTTTGTGCTTTTTTCTTCCTTTACGTTTATTGCTGTTGGCCTGAAAGTAAAATAACATGTTTTCAATTGTACACATGTCGACAAAATGGGGAGAAAAAAAGTTTTTTTTTTTTTACAATTTTTATTGGTCATCATCTGTCTGCAGGTTTAACTATTTTCATTTTGCCTATTGTTGTTATAGTTCAGAAAAATTGTTTTTTATATCTATGTATGGTTGTTTTTGTTGTTGCTATTGTTGCTGTCCGTTTGTTGTCCTATTCGATGTACGAGTATGTCCTGCCTGCACCTTGTGTGACTTTTTTACTCTTAAGGGTGAACATTAAACATGTATGAACATGTAAAATTTTGTTGCAAGTAAAGCATAAAAAGAAGAAAACAAAAAGTAAAATGGCCCAACAGATATGTATGTATGTACTAAAGTGCCTACGTTTACACAGTAAACACTTGCTTGCATATTTAAATGTTGCATGCATTCAGCTGTTGTGTGCATGTCTTGATATCAATGTTTCTTTAAGGGATACGTAATAGAAATGGAAGGTGTTACATGCTTGAGAGAGAAGGATGCTTAGAATAGTTCTACTTGTTCTTTAATTTGTTTTCTTAGCACAAGTAAACTTTTTATCAGAACGAACTAAAATGTACATACATGCACAATGATAACAAAGAAACAACAACAACAACAACAATACAAAAACAAAATTCGTTTAGCTAAACAACCGGAAGTGAAAAACATCTGTTTCATTATAACCAAAAACAAATTTAGTGTATAGCACAACATAAACTGTAAACTAAACTACACTACACTAGTCTCATCTAGTAAAAGTTCCTCAATTTAAATGCATACATACATATATACATATGTATGTGCAATTGTACAAATTTGCCAGTGTTGTCATTTTCGAAAACTAATATTCTCTTTGGAACGTCTCTTTTAATTACTTGGTTACAGTATATGATTACAAATCTGCAATATAATGCCGGAATTTTTACAAAAGTTTTTATTTCGATTAAAAGTTTTATCGAAAATCTTTATTTAAAGCTTTTCTTTGTATTTGAATATTTAAAAATAGTAATAAATGTGAATTTAATTGTTTTTTTCGGACATACACACATGTGTCTGTAATACCCTGACTTTAAATCTCCATGTAAGGGAATATTATTTGTTTATCCACTCAAAACAAAGTCCTCTGATTCTGTAAGTAATAGATGAGGAAACAGAAATGTGAAAAAGTTCTAAATACAGATTTTTTTTTAAATACTCACTATAAATTGATAATTAGAAACCCAATAAAAAAATTAATCGCAATTAGCCGATAATCTGCAGATACGACTATAGTGCTCAAAGTAATTAGAATATAATTTGTAGTTTGCTCCAACAAACAGCTAGGTTCCTCAACAAATGTATACTAAAGGGTCCAACAAAGAACTTTTTTTTTGAAAATGTTTAAAAAAAAACTACTGAATATTTACTCAAATTTCTTTTTTTATTTGAAAGTACAACCCTTTCGGTTAATAATGGAAAATAATTTCATTCAAATGGCTGCCTCGGCTGGCCATGCAGTAACCTGCACGATCGGTCCAATTTTTAATTTTTTTTTAGCGATTGTGTGCAGCTTTATTTCACCAATCGCTTCACGAATATAGTCCTTTAAAGCGTCAATTATCTCTGGCTTGTCTGCGTACACTTATTTTTGACAGCACCCCACAAATCATAGTTCAACGGTGTCGCAGCTCCGAGGTCGCCAAATGACAACAGCTCTGCGGCTATAATGTGGTCCTCAAAAACAGGGCGCAAAACATCGAGTAAAGCTTCGGGTGTGTGACACGTAGCACCGTCGTGTTGAAACCAAATGTTGCCAATATCCTCCTCTTCAACTTTTGTGAACAAAAATTCGTTTAACATGGCCCGATAACGATCGCCATTTACTGTAACGGCAAATTCTTGCTAATTTTCGAAGAAAAATGGCCCAATTATGCCTCTGGACCAAAATCCACACCAAACAGTGATTCGTTTTGTATGTGTCGCCTTTTCAGTGTATGCATGCGGGTTTTCTGTGCGCCAAATGCGACAATTTTGCTTGTTTACTACATACCCGCCAAGATCAAAATGAGCTTCATCTGAAAAGATGATTTTTTTTTTTTGCCAAAATCGGCATCTTCTGTAAATCGATCGCAGGCCCACTTAGCGAAGCGAAAACTCATTGGATGGTCAATTGTTCAAGCGTATACACAATCATATTCGTTCAGCGGAAGTATAAAACTAATTATCTGTCAAATCAGACATGAGCTAAGTGTTACCATTCACGAAATAAGCACTAGTTGAAAAAATAAGTGTGTTTCAGACCCATCTAATGTATGACAATTTAGTTTTAAAAAGCTGTTCAGTTAAATTTTTAATTTTTATGCTTAACTAGTGGTTTAATGTGAATGTCGATTCTATCTACCTTCATTTACATAATCGTAGTTTCTGCCTTCTAAGTGATCTTGGGGTATGGTCCTAGTTGAAATTCTTGTCAAGTTATTTGTCAGGGCACGTTTGTAGGTTGCACTCTTTGAGAAAGCAAAATTTATCGATCTATTCTTAGCCCATTTCTACTTTGACCTGCCGATAACAGGAAGAGTACATATCTCTAATAAACAGATAAGAGAATAAAAAATCTAATCTTAAATAACCACGAAAGTAGAAATAAATTAGAGAAACAAAACAAAAAAAAGAAGTTCAAATTTATATTTTGTCAGATATATCGGGTAAATTCGATAAAATTTAAAATGGTGTCAAGAATTCCGGAATTTTTTATTATAGTATTGGAGTACCAAGGTAACAGCAAGTTTTGGACCAATTTTAGCCACACGTGTCAGCAAGTTCACCTAGGAGGTCCTTTGTTAGTAATCTCTGCGAATGTGCATTACACAATCAATATGCAATTGAAGACAGGGGATAAGATATATCCTTGCAATATGACATTGTTGATGGTAATTTGGTCACTTAGTTAGTTTCTGTAAGTACCCAAAGTACAGGTCTTCTAGGAGGGCGCTCAGTTTGTTAGGTTAATGTGTTCTATTTAGTGTTATTAATAGAGGTTGTCAAAAGTCTACGCCAAGTCTTTAAATGTCAGGAAAGGGTATCTCCACATTAACCATTATTTTGAAATTTTTTTCGTTCCTAAATCGCAAGAGAATGAATTGGTTTTATAAAACGTGTTAACAATCTTATTTAAATGTCCTATCCTTGGCACATTGGCTACTGTTACAGCTATGTTTTTAAATTAGGACAAAATATTATATGACAAGATTACAAGGACGCGTAGCAATGCCGAAAGATATTGCTTAGGATTGGAAATTTTTTGTTTTTGGTTATTAGGCTTAATATATTTTCAAGAGACGTTTACGTAGTCATTAGACTTGATTGTGGATTTAAATGCCTATACACTATTGCATTGCTCAAAAAAGTTGTAAAGGTAGACAATGTATTCACAAAAATATTAATAGATGACCAACTCGTATGGTGCTAAATATTGTACTCCTCGGGCAAATAAATGTAGGAAATTTTTTTCTGAAACACGTGCGGTGCCAACGAGAAAGTTAAATGCACTTGTACTTGTTAATAATTGTTGTATCTGTTCTGCGCTGTATCTCTTCTGTAGATATTCTCCATTATTCTCTGGATTTTTTTTTCTTTCTCCATTTGGAATATTTCCTGTAGCAATTACAACATTTTTGCTTTGTTGTTGGTTTCTCTGTTGGTGCGTTTTTATTTTTTTGGCCATAAACTTTAGCCGTAATTGGGATTTGTTAAAAGTTATCTAGATAATATGGCTGAACGAACAACTTGAAGAAGGTACGAGTTTGTAGTGCTTTTGTGTGCTTAGAAAGATTCCCTTTGTTGTTATTGTTGTTGTGTTGTATTGTGTAAATGCATTTTTGCCTGTCTGAAAGTTTGTTTGTATCTCTCTGTCTGCTGACGGTCTGTCCATTTGTCTGTCCATCTAGTTGTTGTTGTTGTTATAACTTTCTAAGGCTGTTCATTTTCAGATTTGAAAACTTTTTTACGTCCGTTTGTTTTTTTTTTGCATTCGTTTGTGTTTATCGAGTTTTTAAGCATAATTTTGGAATGAGTTTTTGTCGAAACCAAAAAAAAAAAGAAAAAATAAAAATTAAAAACGGGAGGAATAAAATAATTTTTTTGCGGTACAATTCGGTTCAGTATACTCGATCAGTCAGTGTATGGATTGGAGGGGTTCGTCGTTTAGATAACGTTGTGGCGGCTAAAATAATAATAACAACAGAACAACTAAAATGCCAACAGCGTCTAATTCCAATGATGGTGATGGTGATGTTTTGAGGGGGATGATGACTGCCGCTAATGCTGCTGTTGATTTGGTGGCATGTTGTGTTGTCGTTGTTATTGCTGCTGCTGCTGTTTGTTCAAATGCGTTGTGTTGTGTTGTGTTTTTTATGCTATGCAATGCTTAACGTTTTCATTCGTTTGTGGTGTTTTTCAATTTTTGCGTTTTTTTTTTTTGCATTTTTTGTTGTTGTCTTTTGTGGATTCTGGGTCATTAACCCTTGACAAAAAAAAATTATAATTTTTGTTTGTGCTTTTTTGATTTTGTTTTGTTGTCGTGTATGTGTTCTGTGTATGCTTCTTCTTCCTCCATATTAGGCTTTTTTTATTTGGCATTCTGTTTCGTTTCTTCATACACTAAAATCCGATTTTTGTTTGATTTTTTACATGTTTTTTGGATTTTTGCGTTTTTTTTTTTTTGTTATAAAGTGTGGTGGTTTTCATGTTGTATTTTGAAATTGTGGTGTTCCATTGTTGTACAGAGCCAAAACAAAACTTAAATATTTTTTTTTTTATTTATTGTTGTGATTTTTTGGTCTGTATATCTGTTTTATTTCGCCTGTTTTCAAGTGTTGTCTGCTTTAGCTGGACAATAAAGTTTATATATTGGCCGCTTTTATGATATTATTGTCTGTCTTTCGGTCATTGCTTGCTCAATTTGATTTTTTCTCCTTTTCTTAATATATGTAGAGTAGAGAGTTTGTTTTTTTCTTCTTACTGTCTAAGGATTTGAATTGGGTTTGTTTCATAATAGTAATGCCAAGGAAGAAATGTTTTTTTTTTTAGGGATGAACTTGTTTTCAAAACTCTCAATCTAATTAGGATGTTTGAAAAGTTTTTGGTTTAGATTAGATAATAATGGAAGTAAATTTAAATTTATTTAGGGTATTTTTAAAAATTTATTCGTCGAATTAGGCCATCCTCCTGGTGTATTCAATACTTTCAGATGAAAATAAATAAAAATTCGATTTTCTTAATTTATATTTTTATTAACATCTTATCAGGAGAAATAACCATTTTCTTACTTTATTTTTGTTTTTTTAAGGCTTTGACAGCAACGAGTATTCAAAACGGTGACTAGATTCGAGTCATACTTATAATTTCTCATATTTATACGCATTCATGCCTATTTTAATATCATATTCATACTACTCATACTCAAAGTTGGAAGTACAGTAAATTTTGATGAATGATTCAAATCACTTGAATCACTTATAAGTATTATAAGTATTTTCTACATTTATAAATTTGAATAATTAGGCGTATGAATCAAATGTATTTCGAATGTCATTGCAACCTATACTTATAAATCAGCGATACGAATAAATCATAGTAGTTGAATTCCAATACAGTTGATTCACTCATACTCAATTGCATGAGTAATTATGAACAGCAGAAAAACGATTCATTGCTGATCTCTGTTACTTATGTACGATCAAAAATGAAAACAACTTCTATAATAGCTCGATCTGACTCTAAAAATACAATGTATTTAAATTTTATAAAATAATCATGTGGATAATATGTTAATCTGAGTGTCGAGTCTTCTTAAAATTTAGAAATTATTATAAAAAAAGAAAGGATTATGAAAAACAGATCAAACAAAGCCAAATTGTTGCACTTTTCCTTTTCCTGAGATTCGCTTTCCGATATTTTAACTTGGTCTATGGCTTATGTTAAAAACAATTTATAGGCAATAAGCTATCTCAGATGGTTCTTAGTCCCTGATCTTCTCACGGAGGATTACGTTAACACATGAAGTCTAGGAAAGTCAGACAAAGCGAATTCTTGAGGGGGTATACAACAACAATAGCAACACAACTTATTTTTAAGAAGAACGTTTTGTCTAGGCAATGCCAGAAGATCTGCTGCAACAGATGTTTTGTGACAATCCTAAAGGAAAAAAGAACTTAAAAATAGTTTATTATACTCCCTTTTGATAGACATTCAAAGCTCTGTTTACAGAGCTCTTTTGCTATGGAGCGGTGTGTTGAAGTATTTTGCTTGCTTACCATCTCAGTAAATAAATCAACAGTAGTAGCCAATGAATTACATGATTGCACGAAGTTGCTTGATTCTTCCAACATTTGGAACAAGGAAGACAGCTAAATATATGCACAAAAATGCATTTTTCTCTTGTACACAAAACTACACATAATAAAATGATATGCTGTTTCAACAAATTCTAACAGTTTTAAAATGTTAACGTAACCTTTTCAGACATCCTATGATTCTATTTTTTATTTTTTTTTTTTAGATTTTCTTTTAGTTTCACTTGTTTTTGTTGTTATTTTACGTTTGTCAAATATCAAAGAGAGATGAAGACAAATAGAGAGAGGAGAGAGAGAGAGAGGAGTTTAATATTTGTCTTTTTCAACTTTTTGTTTTTTTTTTCAAACTCCATAGTTTTGGGGTCTAAAATTTCATGAAACCTTAAAAATCTTACAAAAACCCCATGCCAATCATTTGCATTTTTCTGAAGGCAGTACTCAGCGAGCGAACCAACGAACTTTTTTTGTTTTTTTTTTTAATTTTTTTCATTTTCAAAATGACTGTGTGTCTGTCTCAATGTCTGGCATTGGATTTTGATTTTCGCAGTCGTTTGTCTTTTTTTTTATTTTTTTGTTTTTTGTTTTTGTTTCCACTGGATAAAGCATTTGTTTTTCGCTTATTGCAATATTTTTTTTTTGTTGTTGTTTTTGCCTCATTTTGGTATTTGTCTGTCTGTCCGTCCACTTGTCACTTTGCTGGGTAAGTATGCTGTCTGTTCATGTTCATCTGTCCCCCTGAACGTCCGCCCGTCTGTTGAGCTGTGTATGGCATGCCATGATGGTGGAAATGGTTGGAATATTATTTTGGTTTACTTTTTTGTTTGGTATCATGCGCATTTTGTTAACTCGCCTGACTTTGCTTGCCTTGCCGCCTTCCTTCATCTTCTTCTGTCATTTATTGTTTGTTTGATTGTGTTTTATGCTTTTATTTTTTCTGAATTTGTTTTTGTCTTAATTTCAAATTTTATAGTATCTTTCACTTTGCGTCTACTGTGTGTATTTATCTAAGAGGATAGATATATTGAGGGTAAATACACATTGACTCAATGCAAGTTCAGTTGTGCTTTTTGTTAGTGCTCCTGCCACTGATACTGATTTTCAATGATTTTATTTCAGTTTTTTTTTTATTCTCTTAAAAAATGGTTTGTTATGCGATTTTCTATTGTAGTTTTTTGCCAATCAAAAGAAGAAAAAAAATTATAAAAAGCAGTTGCCAAAATATGGTTTTTATTTGTTAATTGCTTGCACACAATTTTCTGACATTCAATGCTGCTGCCTTTCTTTCATTCTTGCCAAATATAATATTCAATATACATTGTAGGCTAGGCTAGGCTAAAGAAAAATGGAGTCACATGTCTGCCGCAGGGCTGGGTTAGAAGGAGGAATTTCCTTTTTAGAACATTTTACTGAAAATATTTTGACATAAAATTGAAATTGAAATTGGAATTTTAATCTGCAATAGAAAATGAAGAGAAACGGAAAAAAAAATAAAAAGAGAAATGTGTAAACATTGTGTCTGTTAATTTAAAACTTTTGAAGATAGTTTAAGTTGCAAATACGAAACTGTATTATTGAAAATGTATTTTTGTTTTTAATTAATTAAAAATCCTTTGGATTCATTTCTAAGTAAGACAGAGAAAATATTTGTCTTGATTAAATTTATTTTTATTGTTGGACTGAGTAAAATGATGAAGAACTTTACTTGCTGAATTTGAACGTCCTTTGAATGAATTTTTTGTAGAGAAAACTTTTTCTGTGCACTATTCGTGTTCGTACTTGGGATGCTTGGGGTTCTGGTTACGCGATTTATTTACTACACCATGCCTATGGAGCTACATAATTAAACCATTGTTTATTGGTTCAAATTGTCTTATCGCCGCTTCTATTCTATAACGTTCTAAGTGTACTTAGAACGTTTTTAATTTACTTGCGCCGATCTGTTCCGAAATTATAGGGAAAAATCTACTTAGAATACACATAGTCTTATGTCGCGTGAAAACTTTGAGAGCTTATAAATCAAAACACACTTTGTCGACTTGGAATGTTATAGAACGGAGGCGTCGACTTCATCCGAACTTTTTACTATTTACACTTCACACAGTCCCAGAAAAAGTTTACATACGGCCGCACACAGAAGAGGGAACATTGGCTTGTATTTTGCTGTTATTTTATCGCTTCTGCAATGGATTATGCTTTATTGAAATATATAGAGATTTGTTCTTGAAAATTATATATTTTTACGGATATTCCTCGTTTTTCTCACAGGGAACATCCGTTTTTATGGTTGATTAGCCAGTGCATCGCACACTGCTTTATAGACAGAACTCTTCCTTAATCCATACTATCCATATGTGGAACTGGCTTTATGCAAAGGTCTTTGCCGTCACTTACAATATATAAAAAAATTCAAATCTACTGCCCACAAATCCCCTCCCTCGTTCCTCCTTCCCACAACATATCTTTCTAGTTCCAAAAAAAAAGTACTACATAAGTAGGTTGTATAAAAAAGTACAGAAGCCAAACCGTGAAGATAAAAAATCGTTTAAAAAGACTTAATAAGGCTGCATACAAATGGAAAACATTTTCCAAAGTACAGCTGTTTGATCCTGTGGGAGGAAAGAATGGTTACACTGTACTTTAGAAATTTAGTAAGAAGTTTTCGCAATGCAGAGCCTACTAAAATCGGATCTACGCGAGATGAATTCTTTGAGATCGATGTAATCGATCAAAATAAAGTCCTAGTTTCTGACAGAAGTCATAGAATGTCTGCGTATTTTTTCATTTGACAGCTAAAGCTGTTCTTAGCTCTTGCAGAAATTTTCACATTAAAAGGAAACATGGAAGTGTATATACTATTTAGGATACTGAAATATGGGATCCTTCTAACTATTCAAAATAAAGCCTTAGTTTCTGACAGAAGTCATAGAATGTCTGCGTATTTGTTCATTTAACAGCCAAAGCTGGTTCATAGATTTTCCAGAAATTTTCACATTGAAAGGAAAGATGGGATTAGGATACTGAAATATGGATTTGCAAACCTATGTGTTGAAATATTTTTAGACGAACATTACTTTCAATATATATGTAGTATGTGTAGTTCGGCATAATTTAGATGTCCTTCAAATTTATTGTCATTGCACCCTAAAGAAGCCCATGTGCATATAGAAGTTTTGTGCTTTATTCAATTGAAGAAAAAAAAAGAAGAAAAATAACAGAAGGAGAATAATATTTGTTATCACAAAAGAAATGATTTAAGATGAATAATAAACGTCGGCACCAAACTGGATTGATTTAGAACTGGTTCTTCTTTTCTTTCTTTTTATTTGAAAGGAATAATTGCCGCAGTCCATCTATAATTGCATTAAAAAAGTATTTCTTTTGTGTCTATTGTGTTCATTTGATTTGAAAAAAAAAAATGAAAAATTATATGCATTTTCTATACAATATTTGTATTTCAGATATACAAAGTGTTTGTTGTCTGATATTTGTTTTTTTTTTTATTATTAATATTCGTAAAATTTATTTCAATTTATATCGCTCGATTGCATATGCGGTGTATTTGTTCAATGTCAGCCTGAGCAAAGGCAATAGAAGCAGCTACTGATGCAAAAGTATGAGCAAATATCAGCATCATATTTCAATTGGTTGGCAATTGCTTACTTTATTCTTCTTTTTTTGTTTGTTTTTGTTTGCATTTCTTTGCAGTTCTTTTAAAAAACTATATATATACGAGGGTTGATGCTCAAAATGTAAAATTGTTGTGTGTTTTTTAGCAATGCGTGTTGTCATGGGTCACTATTTTAACATAGGATTTCGAGTCTTTCTCTTTATATTGAAAAGTTTCTCTATAACTTTATCTAGTTTTTAAGCCATAATGTTAACAGAAATTCTTTGATTTTAACCTCAATAGCCACAAAAAAACAATCAAATAATGAAGTATCAAAAGAGATCAATATCACAAACCTTTAGAATTTGGAAATAAACTTCAAACCTAGTGGGCCTACAGATCTGTCACTCTAAAAGTAGAAAACTTCTTAACATTTTCCAACTACGATCGGGATAATAAGTCTGCAACTATCAGTATTATTCCATTAGAGAAAATGACAGAAAAAGATATGAAAATAAATAAGGTCGAACCTATCTCCTCTCTGGTTGAGTTTGTCAAGATATGCCCATAACCCAGTGTTCGGCGACCTCCTCTCAGCAGATTTCTGGTAAAAATTGTGAAAGCAAATGAAATTGCCATAGAAAGCTTCTAAAAAAATCTGTCGTTTGGAGTCGATCATGGATAAAAACATCACACGCAATATGGGTGGTGTTAAATCTAGGTTTTAATCTTGGCTAAAAGGTTGTAATAATAATTGGTCAGTCAGGATTATTGATCTAGTTTCTCAGACTACTTATGTTGTGTGTATTAATTTTATACATGAATGGCGGGACCTACAGTTTAAAGTAGACTCCGAACGACAGATTTTTAAAAAACTTCTTCCTGGCAATTTTATTTACTCTCAGTGTTTTTGCCAGAAATCTGCTGAAAGGAAATCGACGAAGTAATTTTTTTTTTCATATTTCGTTTTGTTGCTTGACCGGGATACAAACTCGGGCTTTAGGTGTGATAAGTCAACACGCTACCTACTTGACTGCGGCGATTGTAATGATCAATTAATTTAAGTAAGAATTAGTTGCATTAAGCTTTTGCTAGAAAACTATTAAGTGGGGGGTTAGACGAAAGTATAATGTATTTAAGTATTCTTTTCAAGAGCTGGGATTTAAATTTGAAACCACCGCACTATCCACTAAACTACGGCGGCCAAATTATAAAAATAAATTTTAATCACAAAATGTTGGTTATAAATGCAATAAAATACTCAAAAACTTTTGTAACTACCCTCGTTTTATTTGTACATTTGCAGTTGAAGTGAAGTGCAGGAAAAAGAAAAATTGATAAAACCAAATGAATGGCGATAATTTATCAAGGATACCTTACAATGCGCAACTAAAAACATGCCAAACATCCTTCTTATCTCTTGAATGTTTTAAAATTTTCTTTAAAATTTTTTCCATTTTATTTCACTTTTTTTTTCTCTTTCCTATATGCATACATACATACATAGGTGTGTATATGCGTATTAATTTCATGTTGGAAACGACTATTATTTCCTGTTTTATTTTTGCCTAAACTCACTTATATGCAAAATGTAAAATTGATAAAAAAAAAAATAAAAAAGAAAAGAATAAGAAATTCAAAATTGAAAAGAAAAAGTACGTAAATCTTTAATTCAATTTTTATTGTTTGTCATCGCAATAATGCTGATGCTGATGATCATATTCATCGTGTTCATCCCCATCATCGTTATGCATTTTTGATTTCAAAATAAAATGCATTGAATAAAATAAAAGGAATATTTAAATATGATTTCGAAATCTGTATCTCGTTTGTCATGCATATGTAGTATGATGTGCCTGTGCAAATCTAAATGTTGTATGTGCACACAAATATGCAAACGTTTCGAAATAGTTTTGCTTTCAGCTTTTTTTTTGTTTTTTCTTCCTTCTTCTGGTTTCTTTGCTCGCAATTCACAACATAAAGAAAGAAAAGGATTTGCATTGTTTTAAATTCTTTTTGATTTTTTTTCTTTCTTTCTTCTGCACAAAAATGCATGACGGTTTTTTTTTAATTTATTTTTATTATAATTTTTTATTTTTTATTTATGTTTTAAGAATTTTATTGTGTTGGTTCTTGATTTTTGTGTCGCTTTTTTGTTGTTTTACTGCTCTCCTGCATGTGTTTAAGAATTATCGAAACAGAATATTGTCCATCCACTCCCAGTATTTATAGTAGAAGAAGAATGTTCAATTCTTTTTTTCTTCATTTTAAAAGATGAATGTTATTGCAGTTTAATTTTTGTTTTGTTTTAATTGTAGTTTTAATTTGAACCTGCCGGAATTTTTTGTTTTTCATACAATATTACAAGCACGCTACAGTGCATTTGTAGCGACTTTTAAATTACTTCAAATAAATTCTACTTTTTTGCAATTTAAATTCCACATACGTACAGTATTTTTAGAGTTTTTAGAAAAGAATTTGTAGAAACAAACCTTCATAATGGGTGATTTTTTTTAGAGCCAGAGGAAAATTTTTCAAAAAAAAAACACGTAAAATTCAGAAAAATGCAGTATTTTTAGAGTTTTTAGAAAAGAATTTGTCGATAATAAAAATTAAACATATTTTAGTGTAGAAAAGAAAACAGATGGAATAGATAGACAGAGATCGCTTACAAACCTTCATAATGGGTGATTTTTTAAGAGCCAGAGGAAAATTTTTCAAAAAAAAACTCGTAAAATTCCGAAAAATTCATGTAGTCTTTATTTGAATCGATAGAAGGGTCATATAATTTAATGTATGAAGATTATTTCATGTTGACCGCTAATGCGACTCAAATGGTCCATCCGCTTAGTCGAATTTTGGCATACTCTTTCCAACATTTCTGCCGGTATCTCACGAATAAATGCTTAAATGTTTTCTTCCAATGCGTCAATTGAAGCGGGCTTGTCTGTATAGACATGAGTTTAAACATAGCCGACCCACAAAAAATAGTCTAAAGGCGTTAAATCGCACGATCTAGCGGTCAATTGACCGGTCCCGAACGTCAAATAAAATGTTCACCGAACTCGCCTCTCAATAAGTCCATTGTTACGCGTGCTGTGTGGCATGTGGCACCGTCTTGTTGAAACCACATGTCATGCAAGTCAAGCTCTTGCATTTTGGGCAGAAAAAAGTTGGATATCATCTCACGGTAGCGCTCACCATTCATAGTTACGTTACGATTAGCAGCATCTTTGAAGAAGTGCGGTCCAATGATGCCACCAGCCCATAAACCGCACCAAACTGTGACTTTTTCTGAATGCATTGGTAGCTTTTGCAATGATTCTGGCTGATCTTCGCTCCAAAGTTGACAATTCTGCTGATTTACGTATCCATTGAGCCAAAAATGAGCTTCGTCGCTGAACACACATTTTCAATAAATTAGTGGATCTTCGGCCAACTTTTCAAGAGCCCATTCACCAAAAATTCTGCGTTGCGAAGGTCGTTCGGTTTCAATTCTTGCACCAGCTATATTTTGAAAGGCTTCGCACGTAAATCCTTCAGCAAAATTTTCCATGTTGTTGAGTAACAGAGGCTCAATTGCTGCGAACGGCGACGAATCGATAATTGCGATGAACTTTCTTAACAGAGCACGCATATTGACAATAAAATTAAATGATTTGCAGGCGTTGTTCATTTGTAAGACGATTCATGATTAAATTATAGAACAAACTGAAAATGTTTGACAGTGAAACAAAACACGAAATATGAGTGAGCTGTTTAAACCAGTGTTGCCAAAAAGATAATGGCTAAAAAATCACCCTTTATGAAGCTATATTAGAGCGCCTCTCTGAAAAGAATGTCGTTTTTGATTTTGATTTAATCGATTGGGATTTAATTGTCTAGCCAGTCGTCCAGATTATGCTGATGATATTTGTCTGTTGTTACCAACTACTCAATGATATGCAATCGAAATTTTATGATTTAGTGGTTCAAAAATGACGACTTTAGTCAGTCATCTTAAAGATGTAATAAGCAATAGAGGCTTTATGTTTATACACAAGCACTCACCTAATTAAAAATCTTGCAAAATAAAGACGATAACAGTCTGCAATAATCAATATAATAGGCCTTTAGACCCAAAGCGCAAACGGGTAGGAATTTATGTAATGATTCGAGCAGAAGCCAAAGCTGAATTGAACAATGAGTTTAGAATTGTTCAACCTAAGAGTGTGTTTCTTTCAACTTTGATCATAATCTAGACTGTAATGAAAATTTCAATTTTCAATTGTGAAATTTCTCTCAGCATGTCATATTTATACTCTAAGCAAACAATCGACAAGTTTTGGTTTTGTGTACTCAGGAAAACAGAAGAAAGGCCCATCCAAAGACCACATGAATACAAAGAGCAGCGGAACATGCTGCAGATTAAATGAATTTTCCTGTCTTTCTAAAATTCGCTTAATAGTACTATAGGGTACCAAATAAAAGTTGCTTTACACACCATTAAATTGAAATACATATCTCGAGTTTTAAATTCCATTTTGAAAATATATTTGATTTTTTTTTTTTTGTTTTCACTTGAATATATAAAAATAAGCAAAAATAATAACGAGAAGGAAGGGGTTTAATTTATTTTATTTTTTCTTATTAAGAAGACAGATTTTTACTTTCTGTGAATGAGGTTAACGTTCAAGTATTTAAGGAAAATGTTTGTGTTTTTTTTTCTCTTGTATTTTCGAATCTATACTGGTCGACTGACTGACTTACTGGCTGAATATTGCATTTTAACTACAACAAATACTACTGGGTTGTTTGTTTTTGTTTTCGTTTTTAATTTTTTCACTTTTTTTTACAATCTTTTTGATCTTAAACGGAAACACAATATACATGGTGATGATGACGGAGAGAGAGGGGTTACCCCTACTGGTTCATTTCATTTACGTTTGAACTTTAAATAAAAGAGGGAACACTGGATTACATTTTATTCGTAATGTTTAAAACACCCGCCGTTCTACCATCATACTACGCTATTGACATCTAAAAACGTAATTTTGCTGACTTGGTTGCAATTAATTTGATAAAATGAATGAACACAGAATGAATGCTGGCAATAGTCATAGTCTTTCGTCAGTAACCAACAATAATCAACGACGTAACGTTAGCATTGTCATCAATTTTTAATCTAAAATATTGTATTCGACTGGAAATTTCTTTTATAAACTACGGCGACATTTACAAACTTGGTTCTTCCTATTCCTGCTCCTTGTTCCCTGCTCCCCGCTCCTCTACTCCCTACTCCTGGTGTAATGCTTTTAAAGTTTTGCCAGCTTCTTCGCTTTCGTTTTACAGTTTTTTTCCCCCCAATTTTAGTAGAACTGATTAAAATCTTCCACTCTTTACAAGCAAGCAGCAGCTAACGTTGGCGGATGTTATGTCGCGTCATCGTTATTATAACGATGGGAAACACAATAAAAAGAAAATCTGTTGCCACGTAACATTTACATGCAATGCTAAAACGTCGTACACATAAATGCTAAAAACTAAAAAAAAAAAAGAATTTTAAATGGGGAAAAAAAGTCTAAAGTAGGCCAGTGATTATTTTGTGTTGTTGGATTTTATGTTCGTATCGAAAACAAAAAAAAAGAGGTGAATTTAGGGAATTACACAAAAACAAAAAACTGCAAAAAAAAAAAAGTTGCTATTGCAGTTGCATTCGCTGCTGCACTCGGTATTAGTAGCAACAATTGCAGCAGCTGTAATCAACTGCACGGGATGATATCATATGTATGTGGACGTGTATGTAATACAAGCCTACTTTTCTGTAAAAGTTTTTAGTCGTTCTTTGTAATGATGCACTAAAAGCAAAAACGTAAAAGAACGAAAACAAAGAAAATGAGAAAAAAAAAACTAAAACACTCTCCCTCTTCTACTGTTGCTGCTGCTGCTGCTGCTGACTGTGCTACAGGTCGTCAAATAAACACAAACAAATCCGTTTGTAAAGACTAAAAAGGAAATGCATTTTTTCGCCATTACAAATAAAAATTTACCGTAGAAAAGAAGCTTTTTTTTTTGTTGTTTTACTCTCTGTTGTTTTGTTTTTATTGTTGTTGCTGTTGCTGTTTCTGTTGCTGTTGTTTTAATCCATATCCACATTTGTCGTACCATGTGCGTATTATATTACCACTGACAATGCGATTGTAATTGTGAAAAGTATAATTGAATTGTTAATAGCGCAGCAGGGGATGATTGCAAATTCACAACGTTTTAAATATGCCAGAGACGCTCATTTCAAAGGGATTGTGATTCACTACTCATGATGATGCAAGCTTTTTGGTTTTCATTTTCAATGCGAGCAATATTAAATGCTGATTTGTAATGCATTATGAATTTATAAAAGTGCCTCGTAGTTCAATAATCTATTTGAAATTAAATTATTTCAAGGTTTTTTTGGTCGATTGCAAACTTCTTCTTCTGTATTCACGATTTGTGATAATCATATGCAATTGAGTGTTTTTTTTTCTGCATTACAAATCATATTATAGCATGAGTTCATTTATTTTATTTTTCATACATAATTTTCATAAATGATGTTCCAACTATTTCTATAAATATTTTGTCTACTATTTCTAGAAAATGTATACGAAAATTGTATATATTGTAGGAGGCAATATTGTGATCGTGAAACTTTATTTATTTTTAGTCCAATAGGGCAGATAATTTCTCGACAATGCTGGTACTGTGGTTACAAACAAAAGAGATAGGCTTTATCAAAACATTCTGGCAACAGGTCAAGGTGCTTTGGATTTAATGGAGATACCATCTCGGACCGCACGCTGCAGGTTCTAAATCTAATAGGGAAATGAATTGCAGATGCTGAACTTTCGAGAATAACTTGAATTCCTTTGAATCAAAAAGACAAAAGGCAGTACCTTGTCGCATAAACAATATTCCATTGAGGTAAAAATCTATCTAGCTATCATACCAGAAGAGCTGGTCACTATGGTCACAAGATTATTCTGTACTATCTTTCGATTCGAATCTCAGAAAGACATTGATTTTGTTTGTCAACTTCGGGTTTGGCTTTTGTGCATTCATTCATAGATGTTTACATGGTTAAAGGTTCAAGAGATAACATACGTACATACATACATAATTGGCAATTACAACCCTTCATTCAGGATTACGACCTAGCTTCTCACACCACTTATGTTGTGGCGGGACCTACAGTTTAAAGTCGACTCCGAACGACAGATTTTTGAGAAGCTTTTCATGGCAATTTTTACTACTCTCAGAGTCTTTGCCAGAAATCTGCTGAGAGGAAGTCGCCGAAGAAATATTTTTCGTTTTGATGTCTGACCTGGGATCGTGAACCCCCGCTTTAGTAATGGGGAATATTGAATGCGCCTTAAGCCACAATATTGTTTTATCAGAAAAGCTATTTGAACCATCAAATGTCGGCGATTAGGCTAAGTTATCGATTATACACATACATAATTGGCCATTACAACCCTTCAGTCAGGATTACGACCTAGCTTCTCACACCACTTATGTTGTGTGCATTAATTTTATACATGAGTGGCGGGACCTACAGTTTTTTTTAAAGTCGACTCCGAACGACAGAGTTTTGAGAAGCTTTTCATGGCAATTTTTACTCTGAGAGTCTTTCCCAGAAATCTGCTGAGAGGAAGTCGCCGAAGTAATATTTTTCGTTTTGTTGTCTGATCTGGGATTCGAACCCGAGCCTTTCGTCTAATAAGCCAACACACTACTCACTAGACAACGGCGAATTTGAAGTTATCGATTATGGAGGCAACAAATTGCCAGTAATCGATGAAATGAACGAAATCACTTTAAAAAGCTATTTGTAAGACTGTCTGAACCATTAAATGTCGGCAATTAGGCTAAGTTATCGATTATGGAGGCAACAAATTGCCAGTAACGAAATCACTTTGAATGAAAAAAAAAAATCTTTACGATGCCACGTCCTTGTTAAGTTTATACAGAAGGACGGTGGAATATATTGCATTATAAAATTTAATCGCGAAAGTTGTTTACTTCATTTTCAATCTCTCTCTTCCTCTCTGATTTCTCTTCCCTTTTGATTTATAATTCAACAAATGAAATCCCAGGAAGGGTTGATCGGCATAGAAGATGATTAAAAAAAGGTAAAACATACACACACACATAGGCAAATGAATGCTGAATGCAAATGGATTACAAATAAATGAAATATTGCATCGATGGGGATGAGAATCAAACGATTGGATGGATGGTTTGTATCATTGTGCATGCAGCTGCAATTGCAATTGCGATTTCAGATTATTCGTGTTGCTATTATTGTTGTGTTTACAAAAGCAAATAACATACAACAACAACCATAAATGTATGGATCCAATCAATCAGTCAGTCATTCATTCAGTCCTTCATTCAACAGCAGCAGCATCAATATATGTATGCTGTATGCACAGCATATACTCTTCACAAGCTGACCTGACCACAGTGCGTATTATTATTGTAAATGTTTGCTGGTGTTGTTCGTTTTGTTGTTATTGTTTTTATAGCCTGTAATCAATTGTTATTTCTGTGCCATTTCTGTGCTAATATTGACGAAATGAACGAATAATAAAAACAACAACTAAAACGCACAATAATATTGAATAAATGAATGCGAACAAATGCTGCCAGCAGTGTCTGTCCGTGTCCGTATTCACACACGCAATCGTAACAACGTTTGTGCGTACGTCTCGTCTGTATGTATGTATGTAATGAAGCTGCTCCGATTTAATAAAGTTAAGGGTCGCTCGATTCGTTTATCTAGAAATATGCGTGCAAGTCGTCTTCGTATTGAAAGCGAGTTTTATTGCAATCAAATGCATTTTTCATCCATTGTTTGTTGTTGTTTGTTGTACAACTCGTCAAACGCAGAAATAAGGGGAGGTTTTTCGTTTTTCACTATTTTACATACACATGCACATGCACATACATACATACGTATACTGTGCCTAGTTTTAACCGATATTTTTGCATTTCCTGAGTGAAAGAGTGGTGGTGGTGGTGTTGTCTGCATTCGGCGAGAATGTATGCATGAGTGTGTCTGAGCGAGTATGGTTTTGTTTATATCGCAGTCCAGTATTGATGGTGAATGAACTTTCTGAACTTTAATAAACAAATGTTTGTTGTTGCCCATGTTACGAGTATGAGTATAAGTGTTTTTTTGTTTTTTGTTTTTGTGAACTACATATTGTACAAGCAAATTGGTTGTTATTGCTTGAGAACATACATAGAAATATGCACCCAATGCACAATGGATCTTCTAAGATTTCAAAAAAAAAAATTTTATATTCTCCTTTAGTAGCTAATGGAAGTATACCATGATATATATTGATTCTTAGTATCAGTCGCCGTGGTATAGAGTAGGTAGTGTGCAGGCTTATTAGACGTAAAGCCAGGGTTCGAGTCCCAGGCTAGACATCAAAATAAAATACAAAAAGTATTCCTTCGGCCATTTCCTCAAAGCAGATTTCTGGCAAAAAACCTGCCATGAAAAGTTTCTCAAAAAAAATCTGTCATTCGGAGTCGACTTTAAACTGATTCCCGCCACTTGTGTATAAAATTAACACACACAACATAAGTGGTGTGAGAAACTAGATCAATAATCCTGACTAGAAGGATTGTAATGGTCAATTATAGGCAGTATCAGGAATTGCGATAATTTGTTAAAAGTCTCTTCAAAACTAGACCCTTGTAAAGCTCGTTCAGTTTATGAGAATAAAATGTAACTGCGCACAAGCTTTCTTTTTCCAAAGGTAAAACCATTAAACCTGCATTATTCGTGCTGATTTATTTGCAGAATTCACTCATAAAGTGGTACAAATTGACTTGGTTGGCCTACGTCATATAATGAAAGTATTTAGATGAGAGTTTGCTTTTGTATTACGGAACACAAATCATGCGAAGATACATGAGGAGGTATACTGTGTAAAGGAGCAAGTTTGAAATAATTCCAGCCTTGGAAGACTTTCGAATTAAAAGTTAGAGAAATAACGTTATGGAGGCGTAGCGTTCGGCAACCTTATTTACTGCTTCTCACACGGTATATTATCATCTCGTCGTTACTTGCTATCTGGTAATAACACCAAGGGCACCTTGTAGAAATTATATACAGCTGTGTGAAATATAATAGTAGCGCTACAACATAAATTTAACTTTTCGTTTCTGCAGTGTAGTTCGGTTAAGAAATCAAGTACTACCTATGGATATAGCATCCCTAAACCTTCACCATAATGATCAGAAATATACTTGTCTCTTTCTTAGCATTTTTAAAAGTTACAGTTATTTTTTGTAAACCATGCCAGTTTTTTTCTGTGCAAATTAATAGTAGCAAGCGTGTGTGAATTCTTACATAATTAAAAAATGTTCCCCCACGATTATTGGAAATTGTAAAAAATTTGAACTAAGGCCAGAAACTCGGGGACGCAAAGCAAAAATTTCTCCCAACGACTTAATAAGAATGAAACGCATTGTATCATCAGACCCATTTGTTACTCCAACAACATAAAACAGGACTTGGAGCTTGATGTTCATACCTCAACTATTTGTCGATATCTAATTAAAGGTAGTTTATGTGGTAGAAGCTAAAGGAAAGTACCATTGCTGAATTCAAGACATGTCTATAACCGACTTAAATTTACTAGACTTCGCGTTGATTGACTTTAGTTGAAATGAGGCAATATTCTGTGGACAGATGAATCCAAAGTGGTTCTTTTTGGTAATCCTGGCACCAGAAAATATGTAAGAAGACCAAAGAACAAGGAATACGATCCTAAATTTGTCATAACGACCGTGAAGCATGGCGGTGCTAAAATTAACGTTTGGGGTTGTTTTTCTTATAATGGTAGAGGACCCATATTTTGGATTAAAGGTAACATGAACTCCTCAATGTATGTGGAAATTTTAAAAACTGTCATGCTGCCTTATGCACAATATAATATACCGCTTAAATGGGTATTCCAACAGGACAACGATCCCAAACATACCAGTAAAATGGCAAAAAATTGGTTTTCTCAAAATAAAATTAAAGTATTAGAATGGCCGGCTCAGTCCCCAGACCTAAATCCCATTGAACATCTTTGGGGCGATGTAAAAAAAATGTTTTTAAAGATAAGCCGGGAAATGTAGAGCAGTTGTGGGCGTCTGTGAGGTCAGCTTGGGAAAGTATTCCTATCGAGAGGTGCAGATCTTTAGTTGACTCAATGCCTCGGCGTTGCGCAGCTGTAATAGCCAATAAAGGCTTTTCAACTAAATATTAAGGTATATCGTACAAAATGAGATAAAAAGAAATCACTTGTGACAACATTTTTTTTTTACAGATACGTTTTCTAATGCTACTACTATTTTTTTGCACACCAAATATTTTGGGTTTTTAGCAATTTTGTATCGTTTTTTTTTTGGAAAATTAATATTTGTATTGAAATTTTTTTATTTTTCAAAAGTTTAGACTGGTGGTAATAAAATGCAACAACAAACTTTTTTTAACTTGAATAAAAATAAATTTTTTTACTTTATTAAAATATTTTCAATACAGCGCTACTATTATATTTCACACAGCTATACATAACCTAGTTACATCGTAGTTTGCCACACCACTTATGTTGTGTGTGTTGATTTTATATACGAATGGCGGACACTACGGTTTAAAATCAACTCTGAAAGAAAGATTTTTGAGCAAACTTTGTTGGCAAGTTAATTAACTCTCCCAATATTTGCAAAAACACTGCTGAGAGGAAGTCGCCGAAGAAATATTTTCTTCAGATTTCATTTTGTTCGTCTAATAAACGAAGTCGCTATCTGCTAGACCACGGCAACAAAATCACAATGCTCTCAATAATATACGAGCATGGACAAGGATATCTTGGGATAAACACTCACAAACGTTGCAAACAACAAAAAATAATGTAACCAGACTCATTCAAACCGCCACATCGTATTTAAATCCTTTCCATAGTTGTGTTCGGAAAGTTATCGACTATGGATGCAATGAATTGCCGTCAATGAAATGAGTGAAATTACTTTGAATGAAAAAAAGAAATCCTTACGATGCCACTCCCTTGCTAAATTTATACAGAAGGATGTGGAGTATATTGCATATACAATTTAATCGCGAAAGTTATTTACTTCGTCTTCTCTCTCTCTTCCTCTCTAATTTCTATTCCCTTCTGATTTATAATTCAACAAATGAAATCCGAGAACGGGTTTTGTCGCTTTAATACGGACATCCATCGTTCCATTGGACGAGGACTGATTCGTCAGAATTAGATGTGTAACGAGCATTGCATCAATCGGCAGTTTCAGAAGCCATAAATTGAGACTCTCCCGCTATTGCGGATAGAGAGAAGCAGTTACACATACTTGAACAGCTGAGATCTGACTAGTCGAGAATCAATTATCAGCTATCGAGAGAGGATTATTCCCTGATTATTTGAGTCTTAAAAATTTCCAAATACTTCATGCGTCGCATGGTCAGATTTTTTAATACTCGTACTATGTACTACAGCCCATTGTGCAACGTTTGCATATTCTCATAAACTTGTACAGTTTTCTATTTGTATTGTTTGTTGCTATTGCTGTGTTGCTATCGTTGTTGTTGTTGTTCTTATTGTTATTGTGATTGCCGCTGGTTGCTCTATAGCATAGTTTGTTCTTGTATGCGATACATGTGTACACAAACAAATACATTCACATGTACAAATACATTCGTTGTGTGTGCTATGTTGTGTTCATGTGTTGTAGTTAAATTTACGATTGTTTGGCGTTGTTTGCTGCTACTATCGCTAGTTGTGTTGCAAGTGTTATTTCGTTGCATACTCTCGTCTAGTTTGTTGGTTTGTTTGCATTCGTGTTATTGCATGTGCGTTTGTGTTTGTGTTTGTGTGTGTATTTGCGTATGTTTGATGTTTATATTTTATGCTATTTTTTTTTCTTATTTTTATTCAAACGTTGCAACGTGTGGTGGCTTGAGAAGAATGATAGTGAGAGAGAGAGAGAGAGAGAGAGAGAGAACTTTGGTGTGCTACTAGCACAGCCGTAGAAATGTAGTAGACATACTCACTCTCTACCTATTATTATATTTTGTATTTGCTATTGTCGTTATTGTTCATATTGTTGGTGATATTGTTATTGTTGTTGTTGTGTGTGTGTGTGTGCATGTGTATGAGTGTTATGATGGCCTTCTATGCAGTCATTGAACTCTACTTAAAAATATGCAACTCTACTAGGGGATTGTTTTTTCGAGTGTGTCGTCATTATTTGAGCCCTAAACCATTTTATTTTACTTCATTTATTTTAGTTTTTTTTTTCTTCTTATTTTGTTAAAAATAAAAAAGAAGAAAACATTAATTTTTTTTTCGGCTTACTGTTGTTGTTGGTGTTATTGTTGTTGTTGTTGTTTGTAAAGAAAATACTTGAAACTTAATATGCACATATGCAAGTTTGGTATATTGTTGCTACTGCTACTGCTGCTGTTACTGTCGTTTGTTGTCGTCAAGAACTGACCTATTCCTATAGAAACTTTAGTACGGTATGGTATGGTTGTAAATAATGCAGTTGCGATTATTTTTTTTTTTCATTTTATTGGTTCATTCTTGTGATTGTTTGGCCATTAAAAAAAAAAAGAAAAACAACAGCAAAATAAGTTATTGAAGTTTACAAGAACAGATTTCAATTGAGGTGTGAAAAATATTGCAAACGCAGCTGTTACGGCCTTTGTTATGAAACTTTTTTTTTGTAGATTTTTTTCGCTCTACATTGCATGGCAATCTTTTTTTTTCTCTCTCTTTGTTTTATGAGATGAATTAAGAACGTAGGGGTATTGATTTACAATTAAAAAAAATAATAAAAAAAAAACCAAACAAAAAAGACCATACTATGCGTATAATAGTAGTTCTATAAGGCTTTTAAACCATATTAAATTATTATTAAAAACAAGGAATGAAAAAAAAAAACTTGGATAAGTATAATAATAAATCCACATAACAATTGTTCTGGAAAGTTTTTAGTTTAGTTCGAATTTTTTTTTTGTTTTGTTCTAAAATAGAGTACAGTCTGTTAAGTTACAAGTAGTTAAAGAGCATTATGCTGCTCTTCAATTCAACTGTAAAAACATTCACTTTCAATTTTTGTTCTTATGAAATTAATCCATTTTTAAGATTTAAATTTTTTCTTCTTCTATGCAATTTATTAAATGTATTGCAGATAGAAAATTGTGTTAAATCCATATTTGAAAATATTTTTGTATTTTGTAATCCAAAATTATAAAACCAACCAATTATATATGTATAGACACCGAAAAGAAACCTAATAATTGTTAACATAAATACTTAAACGTGTTTCTCCTAATTAGAAAACATGCATTTCAAATTATTTGCACATGAAAAGGTTTTTCTGTTTTGACGCGGGAAAGGTCATGGTTCATGTGGTATTTAAAAAAAATTGTTACTCAATATGAAAATATGTACATACATACATCTGTATGTGTATACATTTTGTTACTTTTTTTTTTAATTAAAGCATTATACGTCTGGTACTTGGGGAAAAAAAAAACGTATACATTTCAGTGAGTTGCAGTTTTGCAATTTTACTTTAAAACTTTTTAAATTTTATTCCTATCTGTCTAAATACGGGAGTCATAAATTGCTTCACCTTAACGGTACAGTATATTTGAAGAAGAAAATTAAATTTCATGCAAAAATAGCAAGGATACATGAAAGTAGTAGCCCCTACTCACTATCTGAATTTAGTGAGTGATATTTTCTTGCTTTCAAACTTGAACACGTCCGCGGAAAGTTGTTTGATTTTAACGATGATGCCTATTTTAATAAACTTAAGAAATCCTACTTTTTGCAGGGAATATGAGATTTGGATGTGGGAATTATAAACAGTTTACTGTACATTTCCTAGTTTATATTTCAGAAACCCTTTCATAATATTATTTGAGAAATCTTGACCATGTACTGCGTAATTATTTAACGAATCACCTCAATGTTGCTTGTGTTTTGACTGTTTTCTTAAGGAACTATAATTAAGATTATGTTCAGCATCTTTGAGTCATCCATTTTTGCAAATCACATTTGGTTAGTCTTGTTCCACTTATGTTGTGTGTCTAAATTGTATACATAAGTGAAGGAATCTACTGTTGAAGGTCGTCTTCGAACGGCAAATTTTTGGCGAAACTTTCCATTACAATTTATGCCAGAAATCTGCTGAGCAGAAATCGGCGAAGAAATACTTTTTGTATCTAGTTTTGATGTCTAATAACTCACTACCTACTAGAGAAAAGCGACTTTACTGTCGGTAAATATATGTACAGTAGAGCGACTCAAGTTGTATGGAAGCGAAATTCGTGCAAAGTGTACCCCCATTAAAATGAGCCTTACACTTTTTTAAGATAAGATTTAAAATATTTCGGCTCCAGATTCGACCTCTCGTGAGCTTGACCATTTTGAAAAAGAATCTATTTTTCAATACTTTGTTAATTTGTGGATCTGTTTCTTTACTAACATATACAATATCTATATCATAAGAAGGTTTTTTTAAGGTGCGTCCAACAGTATATACAATTTGTCCAAGAACGATCATCCATGTCCTTTTTTTAAAGATATTCAGTAAAAAAATATGGTTTTTGAATTTTTTGTTCGGGATTGTCGATTTAATTAAATACGGGTCTCAGCTTTTTTTTAAATTCGCACAAGTTTGCGTTTTATAGTGGTTGTAGTTTGTAGTTTTGTAAATATAAACAATAAAATTTTATAATTTTTTTTTAATTTGGTAAACAAATATGCCTCCAAAAAGTCGTGGATCATTTCTTTTTTTCATTATTTAGTCTTATTTAAATCCATACATGATCTAGAAACTAAATCCGCTATCAAATTATAGTTACCACAAAATTCCATTTTTATATACTCTAGAGCACCCTGTAAAATCCAGCTAATACCTGCCAAAAGAAAAAAATTGATACCCAATTGACCTATTTACAACGAAGGGTTACCACTCCATTGCATTTTTTTCAAAACGCGAACTTGCGCGAATTTCAAAAAAAGCCGAGATCCGTATTTAATTAAATCGACTAAAGATTAAAATATGTTAATTTGGCATTTTTATTACAAACAACCCCGAACAAAAAATTAAAAAACCTCATTTTTTTTACTGAATATCTTTAAAAAAAGGACATGGATGATCGTCCTTGGACAAATTGTATACACTGTTGGAAGCGCCTTAGAAAAACCTTTCCTATGATATAAATATTGTACATGTTAGTAAAGAAACAGATCCATAAATTAACAAAATATTGAAAAATAAACCCTTTTTCAAAATGGTCCAGCTCACGAGAGGTCGAATCTGGAGCCGAAATATTGGAAATGTTCTCTTAAAAAAGGCCAAGGTTTATTTTTAGGAGGATACATCGAGCACTTTTTTTGGTGAGTCGCTCTAATGTACGTGTTAAATTGTCTCGTTTAACGCTGTTTCGTTTAGCTCTGGAACTTATTGCAACGTAATCCCCTCGTTAAGCGGGGTCTTACTGTATGTATGTATGTATGTATGTGCATACATATATCAACATTCGATATACTCTGATAACCTGATTCGCATAGCAGTTATCTTGGTAATCATTTTTTCGGCCTGAAAAGTACTACAATAATAGGCTAGACCAAATGACAAGCTAAGAATTCAGCTGTTTTCTAAAATTCCAGATCTGAGGTTGTAGCGTTAGTAAATATTTTGATAATTTCTCTTCAGAGGTGTAAACCATTATCATGAAGGGATTTATGGTCTTTGTTGTAAGACCAAGATTGAAAACGCGCCAGTTATCGTATAGTCAATAGGTCAACTACAACCAAGATTTGGGCATGACCATGCTTCTCTGATCGTGATAACGGGGCTTACAGCTTACTGGGTAACACAATGGGAGTGAAATTGCTTTCGAAGCCACCCATTAACCTTACCTTACCTAACTTAACCGTAGCTTCTACATTTCCATGCTTTTGTGGCTTTTTTGTTGGCACTTGTTTTGCGAAATGTTAGTAAACAATGCCTAAGATTTACTCTTTATTGTGAAGGCAATCATATTCTAAGGTTAACCGCCTTATTACTTCTTCTGGATTGTGTTTTCGTGTTCCAGTTTGATTTCAAAATATTTGGGGTTAACTAATAGTACCAGTAATAATAGTAATTCATTAAAATTGAAATACTCTGCTATATTAGCTATCCTTGCTGTTGAAATCTATGAAATGAAATATGCATTTATAATTGAAATTCTCGTACATCTTTCATAAATAAAATAAATATTTTGTTTGCCCACAGATGAGAGAGAAGTTTTAAATAAATATCTAATCAATTATAAAAGCCTCTGCTTCGGCTTTTCCCAATTACCAATCAATTATGGCTAAAAGCAGTATTTGAAGAGAGAATGAGAGTCTTGATAAATAAAATTCCACTCTGCAATATTTGTGTACATTTTGTTAGTAGTTTACTTATACTACTACTACTACTAGTTGTTGTTGTTGTTGTAGTTTATGTGTTGTGCGTATGCAGTAAATAATATTTAATTTCCCTTGAGTGTTCTCAGTGTACAAAAAGGTAAGGAGAAAAGAAAATTTATAATTTTCCAATTTACCTGTACGTACTTGTTTGTTATACACTGTTATTGTCTTCTATTTTTTTAAATAGTTCAGAGAGCAGCATTTAACAAAGACAACAAATAAAAACAAACGTATTTGTTTTCTTTCTCTTTTAAATGTCAGTGTACAGTTTGCACCAAACATAGCCAACAAGCAGTCGGTATTTACACTCATCCTCACCGTCATTCTTACATTCATTCATTCATTCATTCATATCCTTATCACTTTTATTTGAAAAATAAATATAAAAACAACGACAAAAACATTATACAAGTACGTGCAAACATACACACACACACACACACAAATCAGAAGAAATAAAAAGTACTTTTACTTTAGTCCTGCTGCTGTTGAAGTTCCTTTAACGTTTAACTCTTGACGTATGAAACAAACAAACAAAAAACAACAACAACTACAACAACAAGAACAACAAAACAACATAAAAGCTTTGGATGCACAACAAAACAAATATTGTTGGCGTCTGATCCAAATGCATGCTTGTGCAAGAGTATAAATATGAGTATGAGTGTGTATGGCGTTGTCTGTGTGTTTGTATTGCAAGTCTTTGCGATTGTATTGGTATAGATGCAACCGGAAACCGCCATTAAGCTGAATATACATACTAAGTACAATAATACAGGGTTTCACATGAAAATTGTTACGTTTTATGAAATTTTTCTATGAACGACATGACATTTCTTTTATGCGGACATGTTTGAATCGAACGTTTTTTTTGGTAGACTAAGGGCCGTTATTATTTTGGGTCATTTTGTTGAAATATCCACGCTACTGGCATATTCTCGTCAGAACATGGCATCATTGTATTGCTAAGGATTCTTACACATTGGAACTTGTCCATGTTTCCGTAAATTTTGTGCAGCGGCACAACACCGCATGACGACATAACACCGCTAAGTGTAATAGAATCTCCTACATGCTGTAAAGTGGCCCGAGTGTATCTTGGATTAAATTTTTTTAACTTCGGCTGGCGAACATATTTTTTTCCATCAGGAGAGACTCTGTTGTTTTTGTTTCATCCGAAAATAATACACTTTTCCATTCCACAGCGGTCCAATGGTGGTATTTTTTTCTGTACTCTATTCGCTTCTCGCAATCGACGTTTTGCGATGGTTTTGCTTCATTTTCACCAAAGACTGCTATCCGAATTTCATTCGCTGATTTATGTGGATTTTTTTTCGACTGGCGGACAATCAGTGCATCTTCACCAACAGACGTAATTCGGCTTCTTTGTTTACGACGCACCTTTTCAACTGTCGAATGCTTACTGAAATATTGCACCGCTTGGAAAACCATTGTTTTAGAAACTTTTAAGGCTGTTGCGATCTCCCGATAAGAGGTTCCATCCTGATGGATTTGAGTACTGAGGCCATTCCAACCAGTATATGTGACAATCTGATTACTTCGCTGCCTCACAGATGTCAAGCTGTTATCGACAACAATGGTTTTTCAACAAAACATTGATTTTTTTCTAATAAATACATGTTTTTCATAAAGTTTACAGTGTGTACTTAATTATATGCACTCCTGAAATCAATACTCTTAAAATTTGGCTCACAGCTTTTAAAGTAATAATTTATTTGCCACAATAAGCACTTATTTTCTACTACTAAGAGTTTACTTAACTAAACTTGGACAAATTTTGACAATATCATACAACAATTTGTATTTTTTGCTTCAAGCTCACATGTAAGCTTCGTGTCCTTAATTAGTTGCACGCAGCTGTAAGTGGTGTGAGAAACTGCGGGATTCTTAAAGACGATTGCTGTAGACAATCTAATGGTGAAGGTATAGCACTGGCCATTTTATAGTCACCAGCAGCTACTCGTTTCATTACCGTTCGCATCTTCCCTCTCTCTTTTCACCTTTCCTAAAAAACCTGCACAAATCACTGCATGAGTAGGGGTCATCCCCTGAGTGCTGGTTTTATAAAAAAAAAAAAAGTTGCAATAATGGAACTAAGAATACAACAAGAAAGTGTACCTTAACTTCCGATTTGCCTGGCTACTTGTTCTTGTGTGACAAATCGAATGAATAAGCAAATTGAACGCAAAGGAGGACTCTGTCATCGAGTATAGAAAAAACAGTTCATGTGCTCAAATCATGGCGTTAAAATAAAATGAAATCCTATCCCTGCAGAATTATTTTCTATGAGTATATTTACGCCCTCGCCGAACGAGGTATACAGAATTTAAATTGAATTTCCACACGTCACCCTGTATATACACTCTTGTACTTTGCTAAATGCATTCACATAAAAACGAAAAGAGTTTTAATACTTGAGCGTTTCTTCTACACACACATGCCGGACACATACTCATGTGCACTCGCGTTTCATTCGCTTTTAGGAAAGCCATTGTATTGTTGTTTATTGAAAATCATACAAGGACTTCATCATACATATTCTCGTGCATTATTGTATTGTGTTGTGTTATGTTTGAAGGAAAAGAAGAAGAAAAAACAACAACAAAAAAGGGAGCAAAGTTGTTTCCCCATTTGTTTTAACACGTTTATTTTTGTAATATTTTTTGGGGGTATCCTGAGTGTTGCTGTTTGCTGTGTTGTGTGTGCATCACACTCATGTAAATATGTATTCGTAGTCCTGTGTATTAGGTCCTAGCCGTTGTCGTCAGACGTTGTGTTGTAATTTAATTCTTTTCAATTTAAAACATAATTATTACTGTGTGTTTATGTGTGTGTGTATCTTAGGTGTCGGAAATTATATTTTTTTTTCACTGCCTAAATGCCTGTTTTATTTTGTATTTATTTTTTTAATGCATATACGGAGAATACTCTTGTAAATATCGATTTTCTCTACAGTATTTAAGATCTCTTTTTTTAAATTTTGCTACGCTTTTGCCATTTTCTTAAAATGCGAAACAATAAGCGTTCTTTTTAAGGTGACATGAGTTTATTTACAGCTTGTTTTCGTTTCTTATATTGTGTGTATATATGGATGTTTATATCTGTATATGTATGTATGTGTATGTATGTTACATTTTGATTTTGTAAAAGAAAAAAAAAATTGAGGGTTGTTAATTAATTTTATGATGAGTTGATTGCTTGTAAAAATTATTGAGGTGTTAAGTGTGAAATTTTATATTCATTCTCATCAAATTACCTGACCTAACTTACGATCTTCACCTTCATTAAAGGGAAAGTATGTATATGCTGCTCATGTAATTGGCTTTTAATATTTAACTTATGGTTCTTGCCCCATTCAATATTTATGCTTGATATCATAAAATTAAAACGTAAAACATTTTGAAAACAATATCTGCATCTGGGTTTCGAATTTAGAAAACATCGTTATATTTAATAGTAATAATAATAGTGTAGGCAGTATAATTACCATGAATTTTGTCTGAAATTCTATACATAAGAATATCTAAATGCATATGAATAATAGAAATTAACAAAATGAAAACCGAGTACTACGTAAAATTGATTGATCTTGATATTTTTTTTTCTTTTGCACCTTGCCTTGATCATTCTGCACCGCCAAAGAGATAGAAGGAAAAAGCCAATTAAGCAGAGAGTGCGATATAAACTCAAACTGTTAGAATTTTTTCTTCCGGATTCGCATCTGGATTGTTTGGGGTTTTTAGTCAAGCACTTTACCTTTTTCATTACAACGTGTCATTAGTATTCTTTACAGTTCATGCACTAGACGTAACTTTTCTGATGTGTTATTTTAGTAGGATTTGTAGTGGTATTAAAGCTTAGATATTGGAAGGACCATCTTTCGGATTAAATATGATATAAATATAATTAAATGAGTGGGTATATGTAGCCTATGTAGTGTAGAAGTTCTGTCATATTTCAATCTCAGCCATTTAAATGCTTCAAGAGCTTGACTGATTTTTTTTTTTTTTTTGTCTTTCTTATGAAATGGGTTCTGTAAAATCTCTGAGGCTTTCTTGTTCAGCCTGAAACGACGAAATCTAATACAAATTGTAATCTTATATTGACGTCTGACAAATTTCCACACTGCAGTTTTTTTTAGACATTTTCCATTCAGGCTTATAACCAGACGTCGGCACCAATGTTCCACAGGGAAAGATCATCTACAGCTTTTTACATATATAGGACATGAACATCAATACTGTTCGTTAAAAAGAGCTTAAAAATGCATTCTGTTGCTTGTGAGCTTTCAGTGAAGCAGGTTCTCGTCGTTTCTTTTTGAAATTTTTTTTGTATATCAATGATACACCCAAAGAAAAATTGCAGTAAGATTCACTTTTTTCAGTAAAGCAGGTTCTTTTTGATTTTTTTTTTTGTATATATATGATACACCCAAAGAAAAATTACAGTAGGATTCACTTTTTTCTAATGGAAAATGATCTCAATTTTTGAAAAAATATTTGTCATGTTAAATACGCAGTCTTTACGGATTTAGCGCTGCACATTTTCCATTTTCACTGCATAAACACATTATTAGGTTACACTTGAAAATATTATTAAAATATTAGAAGTCGCCGTGGTCTAGTGGGTAGTGTGTTGGCTTATTAGACAAAAGGCTCGGGTTCGAATCCCAGGTCAGACATCAAAACGAAAAATATTTCTTCGGCGACTTCCTCTCAGCAGATTTCTGGCAAAGACTCTGAGAGTAAAAATTGCCATGAAAAGCTTTTCAAAAATCTGTCGTTCGGAGTCGACTTTAAACTGTAGGTCCCCCCACTCATGTATAAAATTAACGCACACAACATAAGTGGTGTGAGAAGCTAGGTCGTAATCCTGACTGAAGGGTTGTAATGGCCAATTATGTATGTATGGAAAATATTACTAACAATTTTCCGCTGGGTTATTTCTCTTTGTGTGGACGTCTGCAGATAACACAGATTCATAGACACTCTCTTCTGAGAACCTCTTGTGCGTGCGAACCAGTTTTCAAAGCGATATAAATCATTTAGAATTAGAGAGCAAGTAGATAATATACTGGATTCCAGATCTTTTGAAAATTCATGGAATGACTGGACAGAACAGCCTGCCAGAAGGGAAATTTCCACACCGATGATAGGATCAGATTTTTTCTGTGTATTGGAAGTAGAACTTGAAAAAGGGACTTTTCTTAATCCGAACATTTGTGTCTTGCATCAGAAAATTCAGGAACAGTATTGTAAGCGAACTACAGGAATATTTGTACAAAAAAAAGAGCTGCCTTAATCGCAATATATATGTAGATAAGGTAATGAGGAGAACGAATCATCAGAATATATACTTGAGGCGATATTTTCAGAAAGAAACACTAAAAGATCAAAGGGTTGGATGTGACATTAAGGGCACCTCTATATATGATTAAGACAATACAATAGATAGTTTGGCTTGAACTCATGAACTGATTTAAATAAATATGATCTTAACGATCGCCTTAAAGTAATAGAGGGTGAATATTTTTTCAAAGGATTTAATTTTTGCATTGCATAACTGTTTTTTTTTATTTATCTACGAAGAAATTAACATTTTTAATTATCATTTTTATTTCCACACCAACAATCGCTGATATCATATCAAACAACTGTTGTTTTCCTCTTTAAGTTTTAATAACTAACTTATGAACAAAGAGGAAAATATTGAAATTTTATTACCACTAATTAAAAAAAAAATGTTGCCTCCCTCAATACAAAAGTACCCCAGATGAAACTACTCGTCTAGCGATTATTTTGCAAGCGTAGGAATATTGTTGTTGTTGGTTGGTACTTGTTGTTGTACTAGTTAAACACTTACGTTAACCTAAATACGCATAAAAGTTTAGTTGCGTTTGTTAAGTGTTATTATCTTCTCTTTTTCTCATTTTATTTTATTTTTTTCTTTTCGGTCTCGTTCTCTGTGCGTACCGCAGCAATTTCAAATCATAATAATCGGAAAGAAAAATTTTCATAGTTTTTGTTTTCCTTCATTTGTGTGTGAATCCCCATTTGAAATGATGAAAATTAAGAAAAGCATAGAAGCACTTTAATTAATTTTGTTCCATTTTTAATTTATGGAATGTGGATGATGTATAGAATCATTAAATTCAAATGTCTTCTATGTACGCGTATGTATGTACGCATGCATAGACGATATGAATGATGAATGATGATAGTAGTATGGTTGCATTTGAGGGTTTTTTTCTACTTTATTCCTTATTTTTAATAATTTAACATATGAAATAAGAATTATACCACCAGCATAATGTATAATTGACGACGACACATATATTTCATTTGCTTAGCTGTACCTGTTGCATTTCATTTGAATTTCCATCACACAGTCAGAATTGTTTGAAAAATACTGGGAAATACTGGGGATACTTGGTAAAATATCCTACTTTAAATAATAGTTAAAGCTACCACTTAGACAGAATTCATTAAATGCCATAATGTTTGCTTATTTAGTCTAAGTAGTGATTTCGATCCATTGAAGCAAACGAATTAAAAGGACATCATGCTGTTTACGAAATTCTAAGATAATGCCATGGCTTGTTTTCTTGTAAAATATGAACTCTTATCCGAATTGCAGAAGCTTCACATTCCATTTACCTGTATTTACTTTTCGATCCTTCACTGTTCTGCTGTCGATATCAGTTCATATTTGGCTTAACTTGATAATTTCATTGTCGATGTGATTTCTTTAAACGTGAAAGGATTGTCTTCTTTGAGGATTGCTTTCTACTATAGCAGTTCAAGTGTTTTTAAATCCAATTTTATATCATTTAAGTATTCACCCTTAGTGGTACCTATACATGCATATTTCAGAGTTTTTGACCTTGGTTTATAACTCTGCCTAAGTAGTTGAAGGTGCCGTAGTCTAGTGGGTGGTGTGTTGGCTTATTAGATATGAGGCCACGGTTCGGACCCCAGGTCAGACACCTCCAACAAAACGAAATATGAAAAAAATGAAGTTAAACCTTAAACTGTAGATCCTGCTACTCAAAAACATAAAACATAAGTGTTGTGAGAAACTGTAATGACCAATTATGTTATGTGTGTAAGTGGTAGAAAGCTTTCAATGAACTCCATTGTCATATTGCGTATTACGAAAGTTCTAGAAATGTCGCTGTCTGCCCACTTAGTACTAAAATCCTACTGCCTATTTGGAAAATGCTACATCAACCTTACAATTCAGACTCATATTTTTGTTTTTTTTTTTTAGCTTGTTTCCATTTTTTAATCAGAAGCCTGTCAGTAGAGGATCCTCATAGTTGGACTAGGCTATAACGGCTAGAGCTCGTAATTTTGGCTGGATTTTGAAAGTTGTTCTCATTCGAGCAAGAGGCAGGCTTTTGAGAGAGATACATTTACCTTAAGCATAATCTTTAGATTTGTAAATCTTAGTGTTAGTGTTCGAACTTATTCGTAGTCGCCACAGTCTAGTAGGCAGCGTATCGGTTTTTTAGACGTAGGGCCTCGGTTCAAACACCAGGTCAGACATCAAAATTACTTTTCTTCGGCGACTAGCTGAGAAGATTTCTGGCCAAAAACTTAGAGTAAATAAAATTGCCATGAAGAGCTTCTTAAAAATCTGTCGTTTGGAATTGTCTTTAAGCTGTATGTAACTCATGTATAAAATTAACGCCCACAACATAAGTGATGTGAGAAGCTAGGTCGTAATGCTGACTAAAAGGTTGAAATGACCAAGAATGTATGTTCGAACGTTTTCAATATTCGCTAGTCTTAAAATACACCCAAGTTCCTCTAAGGGTAAGGATACTACTCTATGGATACTCTTGCTGGCAAATAAGTACTTTATTCTCGAGCTCAATGCGCAACAGGAATGCTGCTAGTGAGCCCTATCTTTAGTATTTTGAAATAACTTGTTTTCTTCCTGTATCCACTCACTCTAGCCTTTCAAATGAAAAAATTCTCTTTTCTTTATTACTTAACTAACGAGAATTAATTGATAAAAATTGTAAATGCAACAGAAATATTGTCATTTCACTGGAAATCGATTCGATTTTTTGAATATGCATTCTTTCTACCCTTGACTTATGATGTTCAATGTTCTATGTTATTTTTATTTCTGATTATGATTTCATTACTAATTAGTTGTCATTAACTGTATATGTACATATATTTTTCATATCTAAGGCATATGATTATACATAATATGTATGTAAGTATGTATGTATGTATGAGTATGTGTGATGGATGGATGTATAAAACAAGTGCAGCAATTAGTTTTAATTGAGCCTGCATGAGTTAATTTTTAACCAAATATTGCACCAACCGACATCGACATACAGAGAGAAGTTACATTCAGTTTTTTAACTACTTCAGTTGCTACAAGCGGTAACAACAACAACAGCAGCAATAGTAATAACATCAACAACAGCAACAACAACAATAATGATAATGATGGCAAAAAAAAAAGGAAAAAAACGGTTACATTTCTTTCTGCTTGGGGAGTAATTTGTTTAAGAATGAACAGAAAAAAAAAAAACGAAAAAGAGGAAAAAATAAGTTGCAATTGTCGCCAATGTTCCAAATGTTGTTGCTATTGCTGTTGGTGCTGCTACCACTGCTAGTGTGTTTTTGTTGCGAGGCACTATTCTACTAAAAACATGAAGATTGTGTGCTGCTTCTGCAATTTCTACTGCTATGATGCGCCTCTATCTTCTATTTCTCTCCATCTTGTCTTGCTGTTACGTATTCTTTGGATCGTTTTTGTTGCTTTTTAGAAAATTTAATTCATCTTTTTCCCTTCATTTATTTCCAAAAGTGTAATTGTGGCAAAAAGATGAGCGAACAGCAGAAATACAGGAAAAACGAAACTAAAAACTAACGTTTCGTTTTCTTTTCTTATTTTTTTTATTTTTTAATAACTTTTTAGTATTTTTACATATTGCTGTCGATGTGTATGTACAGTGGGGAGCACAAATGAGTACATGTTGGTAACATGAGTAATTTTAATTCCATAAAAATAAAAGTGATGAATCAATTCAAAAAAATTTTTTCGTTTTTTATTTAGTATTTAGTACTTCACAAAATAATATAAAATTCAAAACTAAAATTATGAAATTCTAAGAAAAAAAAACAGTCAAGAGGAAAATAACTCAGATATACTCAATTTTGCACAATGCCAAAATTTTCCCAAAAAAAACCTCATTTACTTGGCCACCTAGTTCTCTATAATTTCTTGCGGAATATTTGTCCATTCCAGATGAATCCGTTGCCAAAGCACATCTAAATTGATTGGGGCTGATAGGTACTGTCACAACTGCCTCTTCACGATTGATCACAAATTCTCAATCGGATTGAGGTCGGGACGTTGTGCTGGCCACTGCACTAATTGAAAACTTTACACACTAAGCCATTCTTTAACGATTTTGGAAGTGTGTTTGGGGCCGCCTGCGGGAAAAGTACTTTTTGAGCAGGACAGGCGCTCTTGTCGACAAAATCGGGAAGATGGGTCTACAAAATTCTTAAATAATACTTTTTTTCATAATATTATTGATGTTTTGCAGTGGTCCAAGGCTACATGGTGGCAAAGCAACCCCATACCATGACGTATCCTCCACCGTGGTTCAGCATTTCTTTAACATGGTGTCTTTGAATGCTTTCTCCATTACGATGCCAGCAATATTGCTTACCATCAGACTGAAAGCGGTTGAATTCTGATTCGTCTAACCAGATCACATGTTTCCAGTCATCGCTTGTCCAATTTCTGTGTTCTCCGGCGAACTTTAGCCGTCCCTTTACATTTTTAGCCGAAAGTAGAGGTTTTTCTTTCTGACTGCTGAGGTATAGCCCATATCTTAAAGAGCTCTACTTGCCATCCATCGACTAGCGGTTTCCCCAATAGCCAAAGAAACTCCTTTTGCTGTTAAAAATTTGTCCAAAATTTGTCCCTTTCCCTTTTTGCTACCATTAGCCGAGCATCTGTATTAGTTAGTAGTTTTTTACGATCTTCGACTTGAGGCTTGGGGACAACAGAAGGACGTTTTTGTGCTCTGATGAATACTGACTGACTAACTCCCAAGTTTTTTAGAAAATTGCCTGGTGGAATAGTCACTTCCAGTCAAATCTACAATGCTATCTTCAGTTGATTTCGAGAGTTTCTTCATTTTTTAATAGAATTTGGTTTTCGGTTGATAAGTTGCAAAAAATATTTGCTTAACGAAATTAAATAATTAATATTTAATAATATTTCTTTAAAAACGTCAAAATAGTGCAAAAACATGAAAAAATTACGATAGGTTTTGATTTCGTTTCGTCATAAAAAGCATAAGTGCAAAATTGAGTACATGCGGGTTGTCTTTGGTTTGTTAATTTTATTCTTAGCTTTCTATTTTAAATTTTATTTTATTTTATTTTGTTGATCACTAAATGCTAAGTAAATGACTTTCAGTTTCATTGAATAAAAAGCGTTCAAAGTATAAACATGTACTCATTTGTGCTCCCCACTGTATTTGTATAATCTAGAAAAAGCAAAAACATTTAGGTTAATTGCTAGCTAAACTTCAAAAGCCCCAAATACATCATTCTCATCATCATCATCATCACCGTCATCGTCATCGCCATCGCCATCGTCATCATTATCGAGTACAAACAAGTACAAGCCTTTCATACGAATGTAAGGTTATAAGCGAATGAAAAAGGAAAAATATACTAAAAGAAAATTTGTAACAGCATAGCAGCAGCGATTGCATGAAGGAGTGAAACTTAGCCATGAGGCATATTTAAATAAATAAATATTATTTGTATTGTTGTACGTCTTTAATTATACTGTACTGTATACTGTACTGTATACTGTACTCAGTATATCGTATATTAAAGACACAAGTGCACTTTTTCTTTCTTTCATTCATTTATTCATTCTTTTGTCTTTTTTTGTTTAAGAGACTTGTAGCTGCTGCAAGTGGATATTATGATTGGTCCACCACCCTGTGGCTAAATCATGCCCTGTATTTTATAATGGCCTTAAAACAATATTCATAAAAAAAAAAATGTTTTGTTTTTAGCCAGAACTAATAGTTCATAAATTTTATGCTAATTGAAGTGGGCTTACTTACCATAGGAGCTAATTAAAGCCTAATAATGAACAATTCAATATTATGCGAAAATTTCTCAATAATAATTGCAAGCCAAAGTCAGTCCAATGAAAATATTCGTATCATTAAAGCCTGCTGCGTTGTGTCTTTTGTACATAAAATTTAAATGAAGGATATTCGAATAAAACAACACCCTGATCTGCGTGAGCGATTTTACGTTTCACTCCTTTTACTGAGGTAATGAACATACAAAGAATATTTTAATTCCTGATGTTCATTTTTGAACTTTAGAAGGAAGGAAAGATTTTCCTATCAGTCTTTTGAAGGATTACACGGCTAAAGAATTCATGAACTGATGCAACTGCTTTGCATTATGCTTTATGAGAGTCTTTAAAATAGTTTAGCTGTGACTGTTACTAATAATAGACGAGATCGGCTCCGATATTTCACATGGTCACATGATCATCATTGACGCTAAAATCATTTTTGTAAAATTATTTCCGCTTCATAAGCCGACATCATATTCCTTTGCCTGATTGAGTTGTCATTATTTACATTTATTAGCATGGTAGTACATTCCAAAGCATAGATCTTCATGACCTAATGCATCGAGAGGCTCACAGCTTCCTCCTTGACTTTCCTTTAGACAGAACCAATACACTGAGATGAGTTTGGAAAATACTTTGCATACAAAAACTAGACTCCTATGAGGCTAATGGAAGACAGTATGGAACTGAAGTAGCCGTAGTCTAGTAGGTAGTGTATTGGTTTATTATTCGAAACAACCACGGCGACTTCACCTCAGCAGACCTCTTGTAAAAACTCTGAGAGTAAATAGAAATTATTTAAAAAGTTCCTCAAAACCCAATCGTTCGGAATCGACTTCAAACTGTATGTCCGGCCGCTCATGTATAAAATTGTCACACACAACTTAAGTGGTGTGAGAAGCTAATTGGTAATCCGGACTGAGGAGTTGAAATTACTAATTACGTATATAGTATGGAGCTGTCAGGGGAAGTTGAATCAGTTAGATAGGGAAAATTGGGTTATTCCCTGCTGGAGCTAAGGTCATATAAAAATTCACGGCAATCTGCAAGCTTATAAGCTTGTGAAGAATGGTGGCCTAAAAGTGCCACAGCTTTCCTGTTTAGTTTGAGGCAAATAAAATTATATTAAAAGGAATTTGTGTCATGCCTTAGGTTATCCAGAAATCTCTAAGGTTAGTAACAGAGATCAGCAACGAGTATTCAAAACGATGAGTAGATTTGAGTCATACTTATAATTTCTGATACTTATACGCATTCATATCCAAAGTTTGAGGTAGAAAATGTAGCAAATGCGTAGGAAATATCGTGAGGAAATCTGATAGTATCAAGAGGACGATGTTACAGTGCCGAGATCTGCAATGAGTATTCAAAAAGATGAGTAGAATCGAATCACGCTCATAATTTCTAGTAAGATACATCTGGGTGCATATCGTTGTTGGCAAAGGAATTATCCTTGTTGCTTTCAAGGAACGTAGGACTCTTTCAATTTGTTATCGTTCGCTTGTTAATCAAGTTTTTCAAGTTAAAAACAATGATCTTCAGCTGCCGTTGTCTTGAATGAACGCCCTTACTCAACTTGTACTTTATTTAGGTGTTAGATTGGGTTGGGGCAGCTTACCCTTCACATACAAGATCATTCGATGGCTCGTTGTGGCGTATGTATTGAGTTTACTAGTGATCACATTTCTTGGAAGTTGGGTTGCAATAAATGGGCGTCTACTTAAAAAACCTATTTTACAGTAATACTATCTGAAGAGAGTGAAATTTTTATAATTAAAATTGAATTTTGAAGCATTTCTTACGATTTCTAAAACTAAAACAAATCCATTTAAATTGCCGTGCAACATCAGCAACAAAGGCAAGCATCATCCCCATTGAAATCCGTTTCTTTTGGCACTTCCGAAAGGCTTCAAAGAGAAGTGCATGCATGTATGTATGTATGTATTTATGGCTTAATCGTTATATTCAAAGTGCAATGCAAATCTAGATAATTACTAAACTTTTTCCATTTTTTTCCTTTGTCTCGTTTTTTGCTCCCCATACAAAGGGGGGGAAATGCATAAATTTCATTTCATAAACATCTTTTAGTTTTCTTTTCTTTTCATTTTGTAGTTTCTTTTAGGCGGTTCTATACAAGTACAAACAGATTTGTATTCTCAAGAGTTCCTTTTTTTTGCTTTTTTGTGCATCAAAATAAAATGGAACTGCAAAACAGCCGCCTCAGAGAGGAGGGCAGACGAGAAACAGAGACAATCCAGCAGCCACCAGACAATGTACACACATTAAATCAATTTTAACTTGGCCTACTTTTCTCGAGTCTGTTTATATTTTCGTATTCCTTTTGTATTGATTTAGAAGGTGGAACTCAATTCAACCTCAACTCCAACTCCAACTGGTCTCCGGATGATATTTTTTGTTTTGTTCCGACTCTAAAGGCTTTTCGTAAATGATGAAAACGAAACGAAAATCAAGTTTTATTATTCGTATGTATGTACGTACGTACGTAATAGAGGATGTGTATTTAAGCCATTGTTTTGCATTCTGTAATGCGTTGTAAGTCTCCCTTGATCTGTTGTTGTGTGTTATTACTGTCTGCTGTTCAATATTTATTCTTCGTAAACGATTTACCTGGTCTGCTCTAAATTCAGGAAAATGCAGCTTTTGTTTTAGTTTCATATGTTTCTTCCTTTCTTTTTTTTTCTTATTCTTTTTTTTGGTCTACAACTTGTATTAAACGGCGAATGCATTACACTTTTTATTCCCTTCTTTTTCGAATTGCTAACATTTGGTTTAAGAACTAACAACAGCAGCTTTACACATGACGGAAATATCAATAAGGAGAGCTGTAGTAACCCTGTGCTTAGAGGGATATTTAACGAAGACTGTCATTTAAGAGACATAAACCAGGATACTAGAATTTGATTAAAATTTATTGCCAAATTATGAAAGTTTCTGAAGATTTTACATCGTTTTAAACGATTGATGCATTTAATATAAAAAACGGTAGTCCCCTGCTTAAGTAATTGGAGAAGTTGTTTGTGTTGCCATCGTTTAGTTTAGAAAAATTAAGATTAAAAAATCTGATTTTAAAAAAAAAGTCTGTTTGTTAAAATTCCGCCTCTTTCTAGATCCGTTCGGCTTGAGTAAAATGTAAGGACAATAAAGCAAGAATTAACAGTATGTACTGCACCTGATGCACATAGGATCCATAGAGCACATTGTAGTGGCAAACATGTTCTAGACTCTTGATCAAAGTAAACTAAGTAAATCAAAACACAGACAATAAAAATAAATTTTTGATTTAAACCTTTAGTTTTTGACGCATTATTGACATTATGTCTGAATTACATACTGCATAACATGCTGCAGAATTCTTTTATTGGTAGTTTTCAAATACCATGAATTAAACAGGGTTGTCAACAATCTTTTTAATGCACTTGTAAGAGGGGCTTGTAAAAAGCACACCATTACTTTTCATCTTGGACCAAGACAATATTAAGGTTTTTATGTTGAAAATAATCTGTAAATCGCGAAGATTTTGAAGCTTTTCTTTTGTGTATTCCACTTTTGAACATAGGGGGATCTCTAACTTGACGAATGTGGTTTTAAGTGCTCATATATCGCATGACGTCTTCGGTAGCCCCACATGCCATGGTGTCAATCGCTTGATCTTGTGCCAGTGAACGAGAAATTACGCGGCCAGGAAATGTCTCTTGCAATAAAGCCATATTTGCTTGAGTTGTGTGGCATTTTGCACCCTCTTGTTATGATATGATCATAACGCTCCGAATTGACGGTGACAGTCGTTCCATCATCGTTTTCGAAGAAGTAAGGTCCAATCACACTTTCGGACCAAAGAGCGCACCAAACAGTGACTTTTTCTGAATACTTGAGGATTCTCAGGACCCCAAATACGAAAATTTTGTTTATTAACATACCCACCGAGTATGAAATGTACTTCATCGCTAAAGAAAATTTTGTTCAAAAAATTGCCGATACGTGGCTGTGGCAGAATCACAATTATTGTAGGAGGTTTTGATAATTTGTATGCGTTGTTGAAGGTTTATCTGCATGAACACGGTCTTTCGCGTAGCCCCACAAAAAATGGTCTAATGGTGTCAAATCACATTATCTTGGTGGCCAGTTGATATCGTCACGACGACAAATAACGCGGCCAGGAAGTCGGTTATCATCGTTTTCGAAGAAGTAAGGTCCAATCACACCTTCGTGCCAAAGGGCGCACCAAACGAGCGAAACGATGATTCACAGGCCTTTCAATATTTGCAACCACTCCAGTTTTTTCAAATTTCTTCACAATTTTTAAAATTACTTGGTTAGTTGGACGATTATGTAAACCATAATCTCCTCTTAAAGCACGATACGTGACTGTGGCAGAATCGCCATTATTATAGAGTAGGTTTTGATCATTTTTATGCGTTGTGTGATAGTTAAGCGATTCATTTTCGTCAATGTCATACTTTCAATTGAAAAGATAAAAATTGGTTTCACAACTTAGTTTGAAAGACGTCAAATTCCAGTCCCATATTTTTGAAACCACGATATGGATAGCCCTTTACATTTACAAATCTTTGTACTATGATTATTATGATCAATATCAATTTGAGATATGTTATCACATTCGCGGCTATATTATCTAAAAATGCTAATTATTTTTAACTTTGTTTTCATTATTTGTTTCTTTTTTTTTCTCTTTTCAGGTAAGTCTTCTATTTAAAAATAAAATCTTCCAATTAAATGTGAGGGTAAGTTTGAAGTTAACGTTTGAAAAGTAAAATATCATCATTGAACTTAGCAATATAATCGAGATTCTTCAAAAAATCCCGGTTATCTGATAAAGCAAATAGCTTACGACAGCCTTTGTTACCAGAAATCTTAGGTAATTATCATGTTATCATATCGCTCCTTTATTGCAACATAGTCATATCTCAAAAAATTAAAAATTTATAGTCACTTAAGCAAAACTGCTCTTTTAGACCTTCTGTAGATGTTGAAAAAAAATCCCAATACTTTTATATCCCAAGCTGAACCGAAGTTATAGCAAAAAGTGTTTGCGGCAATTAGATCATAGGACTTATGTCTTGAAAACTTAAATCGCATTTTGCCAAGTTCAAGTTTTTTTGAGATAGGACTATGTTGCAATAAAGGAACGATATGTATTGACTTCCAAAGATTCGTTTCTTTGACATAGAGACCATGATGTTGGATCCTCTGTGAAATAGAGTATTCATATTAATTTTATCCAAAATGCCATCATCAAGAAAAACATTCGATATACAACAGATACAGGTGATAATCAATTCATGTTACCTTGACTCTGTTAAGTGAAGATCCTAGTAATGCAGGTTTCTGGTGCTTCAAAAGACTCGCTATGCGTTCTTCTGACAGAACTTAATTCCTCTCCTGTTAGGCATTTATGGTATAATTAAGTTCTACTCTTATTATCTGTTAATCACATCAAATGCGTGGCAATATCCTATTGAATAATAATTCTCTCCTCAATAACCGCTTACGCTTTTCATCTCTATTTCATCGTAACGCAATGTTTGCTTTATATTTATAGTAAATGAACCACTTTTACCAGTCACCATTCCCTGCAGAAATCATACAATTTTGTTGTAATTTTATAAACGTAATTTTGACCCATAAACGGGACGTTTCGTAATGTATTTGATGCAATTAGCGGGGAATAATACGAATATGGACTGGTCCTCAAAAGAAAATGTGTGATTGTACCAAAAGTACGTGGTTTTGTCTTTCCATTTTACTTTTTCAATTTAAGTTGATGTGATGATGGTGATCGCCAATAGCTTAATTACCTTTAACTGCCACTTGGATTCACTCGAACCCTACAATCATAAGATATTGAGGAGGCGGATGCTCTTGATGTTCTGGGCATGAGAATTAGTTGTGATGCTCGTTGGAACGATCACATTTTTCGAGTGTCGAAGGAAGCATTCAAGTGCCTTTGTTTTGATCCATCCGACCTTCTTACTATTTACAGGACCTTTATCCGACCCCGGATGGAGTACAACTCTCATGTATGGGCCGGTGCTCCAAAGTCTATTTTAAAGCTTCTCGACCGCATACAGGAGAGGGCGAAGGTTCTTATTAATGACAGTAAGGGTATCCAACTCTATTGATTCGTTGGAACATCGTCGCAATGTGGCGTGTGTTTCATTGTTCTATCGGTACTATAATGGGAGATGTTCTCGAGAGATAAGTGGCTTGGTTCCCGATAATCACATATTTTTACGTGGTACTCGAGCTTCTCGCAGAGCACATCCTTTTGTGGTTGATTGTCCAGTGAATCGCACAATGCATTACAGGGAGAATTCATTTTTTGCCCGCACTGCTCGCTTGTGGAATGATCTACCTGCGGGAGTTTTAAGAGTCAATTACGATATTGGTGAGTTTAAATCGAATGTCCACAAACACTACTCCCTCTTTCCTCCTTCCTATAACCTATTTTGCTAAACCTGCACAATGCACTGCATGAATAGGGGCCATCCCCTGAGTGTTGGTTTTTATTAAATAAAAAAAAAATAAAAATCATAAGATATTCTTTTGAGGACCGGCCCATATCGTATGATTCTCTGGCAAACACATCAATTACATGACAAAACTTCCCAGATCGTTAATTCATTCTTTTTTAAGATTAACACTAGCTACTTTCGCCTCTAAACGAACCCTAGTGCCTTTCTCTTTTTGTTAAAACAGAACTGTAGCGCCTATATGATTCAAAATAGCGATTCGAAAGACTCGATCTACTATTGGTAGGGGGCAAAGGTAAATAGTCCGTTAAGATATACTTTCCACATAAAACACTTTCGATTGCAGCAGGTTTATAAGGACCTTTTTGAATATTTTTAAGTTTAGAAAACGAAAATAAGTGTTGTAATGCTTCATTAAAATTTACATCATGTTGATATATGCAACTTCGAATGATTTTAATTTTTGAAAGTACGAGTACATAACCATACTTTTAATTGGCAATTAAAAAATCAAATCAAAAATCCATGGTTTGGTTGTAATAATCCACGTTTGACGACGTGCTGTATGAGTATGTATTGTGCAAGAGTGTATTAGTGAATGTAAGAGTAGTCAGTTCAGTTCAGTTCACTTTCAGGTACAGTTTGACATTCACTTAATAAATTAATAGTTTCTGGGGTCTTTTCTAAAATAGAGAGAACTTTCAAATGATAGTGTGTAGTGTGTGGTGTGTGGTGTGCGATGTGTGTTGTATTTGTAATGCATAAAACCTGGTTTAGCCTCAGCCGTCGTTAAAGCTGTTTATTGTGTTAGTTGTCGTCGTTAGTCGAAGTTTTTACTTTTTTTTTGTTTTGCTTGTTGATCAGATGGTTTCTATATGCACATACATGTGCCCTCAGCTTTAAATATTGTCTTGTTACTAAGCCAAGCAAATTCAAACAGTCATCGTATACAACAGCACTGTTAACCAAGTTCTAAACTTAGTTTGAGTAGTCGAGTCTATTCTGTTGTGTCCATGTGTGTGTTGTGTGTACGGTATATTATGGTGTGATATTGTATATCTAGAATAGAGAATTTAAATTCAAAATAGATACTCTACTGTTGCCTCTCTTTTTCTCTGTCTCTCTCTTTCGATAATGTCTTTTCCTTTTAAACTTGATAAAACAGAAAAACGAAGAACTTTAACTAAAAGAAACCGAAGGCAAAACGAGACAAAAATGCATTAAAAAAAAGAAAAAGAAAAAAGAACTGGTATCGGGGCTATAGAAGAACATTTTTACAAGATATTCTGGTTCTTAAAATTGAAAAATTGCATTCAAACAAAATGCATTCAAACAAAATGAAAAGAAAAAAGCAAAATGCGTCACGCTGCATTTACTGCATTTCAAGGACTTTTATAATTTTTTACTTCATGTCGGTCGTTGACGGGACAAGTTTTTTCTTTAGTTTTCTTTTTTTAATTTTTGCCACCAGTTTTTAGTTAGTAACTTGTATTTAGGCTTAATAATGATGACACTGTATGTGGATGATGATGATGATGATGGCGATTATGTGGTGGTAATGATGATGACGTTGGCGATGGCTGCTGATGATTATGTGCATCGAGAAATTATAGGAAAAAATAAAGCCTGGAATAGAAAACCATATATGGGTGCGGGTATTACAGCAATGCAGTACTCCTCGTGTATTTGTACACATGTGGTGGGCTTTCATCTTGCTTCGAACATACATATTCTTTTTTTTTTATAACATTATCATATGGTAGACATCAGTTAATTAAAGGAATTTGTTCGCTTATTATACAAACAAAAAGAACAGTTATCACACCTGAACAAAGTGATGATGAATCAACACAAAAGTTCGACTTTATTACTGTGAAACATGGCTAAACTTTCTATCCCCTATTTACCAGGTTGTTTTTTCATACTATTGCGAGCAAACGCTATACTTACGCACAGCACCCTCCCCTCAATTGGTGAACTAGCTCCTTCAACCAGAGCGGACCAATTTGAGGGACAAGTTGAGCTGATAGAAGCTTAACTCAGGGAGGAAGAGACAGCCCTTTTTTCTATCGACCGAACATTAACTCTGTGATTCCATGTTCACACGGTACATTGTCTAATGGGTATACATCAACATAGAAGCAAGTATCCACTTGCTTTAAATCTGCGAAAGGTGTGGCTGTCGATGTTAGTACTCGCTTATACTTAATGTCTGGGTGGCTTGGAATAGGCGATTATTTCCATCGTTGCTCATTAGCACCTCTTGAATTAAATGGGTTAAGCCTCACGTGAATGCGTGTGATGTTGTCACTTAATCTAACCTATACTCAGATGACTATTCGAATTCCGATTAGATACCGCAAAGGAGGCCATATTGTTTAATACAATTTCACTTGTTTTGAACTCATGTTAAGTTTTCGATGTTCCCATAATCATTTCCTGTCCAAAAAAATATTGAATAATGTTTCCAAATAATTTAGATAATTATTGTTATTATTTCCAAGAGAATCTAATCAATATTAGACTAAAAATGTTTCCATACTAAGAATATCATACTTTAAACCTCTGTCAAGCCGAAGTATCTTTTTTATTCAATATTTTAAAGCCCGTTTTTTTTTTTTTGGTTTTTTGTCCTCTTATAAGGCTGTATATGACTAGTGGATATTGCGGTATGATGAGGTGATGACTCGTGAATGAGTATGTATGAGTGTGTGCGGATATGTGTGTGAGTGCTTGTTTGTGCATCAGTATGTGTTGCATGCGTTTAGTAGTTCAGTAGTGTAGCGTTGTCGACGTCCATCGTCGGTCGTTACACAAATCAGTGAATAAGTGAGTGAGTAAGTGAGTGAGTGAATGTGAATGTGTTCCACAGCCAACCGTAAAAAAACTCTTCATTTCTTCCATAGCCAGCCACTGTAGTTATGGCTGATGTTGCTGACGCTTCCCGATGTTTCATATGCGATTTTTTTTTCCTTTTATGTTGTAAATTTTTTTTTTTAATTTTCTTTTTTTGTTTGGTATCGTATGTTTTAGTTCTTGTTGTAGTTGTTTTTATTTTTTTATTTTTTAGTTGGTTGGATTACATAAACTGAAGATGCATCATCATGTAATTCAGTTTCGCTTTTTTTTTAATATTCTTTGGTTTGTTCCTCTTTGCCTTACTTCTTGCATCCCGCTCCTCTCTGCTTTTGTTGTAAAGTTGACGGCCATTAACATGTTTTTTTTTCAGCTTTTGTTTCTTCTACTCTTTGGCAAAGAAGCAAAAAAATAAGGAGAAAAAAAAAACATGAAAATACTCAGAGCCAACATGTGTTGGCTTTATTTACTTGTTTTAATGTTATTTGATGTTGTTGTTGTTTTTATTTTCAAACAAAACCTGCACAGTGGTGGTCAGTTAAATAGTAGTAAGATTAATTAATTACAAATAAATTACATGCGTGGAGGTTTTATTCTGTTGCTTTCTATCAGGAAGAAATAGCTGGTCTATATTCATTTTTCTCCAATGTTATGAAGTTTTAATTCGGTTCTGGGGTTACTCTTTAAAATGTACGGTTTGCTGTTCATTGGATTAGTGAACTGTCATGACATTGCAAGATATGTCACCAATGTTACATGTGGAACGACTTAATTCTTCCATAGACTTTTCCGTCTCTATTATCTGCGAACCAAATAGTGTAGTTTAGCTAATCATAATTATAGGAATAATTGCTGATACGATACTAACGGAAAATGTCCAAAGCCTGTTGTCATTTCTTTGTAAACGCGGACTGTGATATATCTTTCCTTACCATTAAAGTGAATGAAGCCTTTTGTAATTAACTCTGCTTAGCATAGTTAAGAGTCCCATTCTAGTCAAATATGTAGATATTGTTTCCTTAGCAAATTGTTGCCATTTTGAAGGTTATTTTTTCAGATATATTGATAGAGGTCAGACATCAAAATGAAAAAAATTTCTTCGGCGACTTCCTCTCAGCAGATTACTGGCAAAGGCTCTGTGAATAAAATTGCCATGAAAAGCTTCTCAAAAAGCTGTCGTTCGGAGTCGACATTAAACTGTAGGTCCCGCCATTTGTGTATAAATTAACGCACACAACATAAGTGGTGTGAGAAGCTAGGTGTGACTGAAGGGTTGTAATGGCCAATTATGTATGTATGTATGTATTGATAGAAAAATAAGTGGTACAGTCACAAGTTTCAATTAAATCGAATTTTATCTAACGAAATTAATCACTAGGATTGAACTACAATATACGTATATGCTTAAGGACAGAAACATAATTGCTCATTACAACCCTTCAGTCAGGATTATTAACCTAGTTTCTCTCACCACTTATGTATGTTGTGTGCGTTAATTCTGTACATGAGTGGCGGGACCTACCACCGGACGATGTAGAGATGTAAAGGCGTTTCTGGTTAACAATATTAGCTTTGCCAATGCGTGTGTCTCAATTAAGTTGCAGATCATCAGTATCGCATTGCATTGCAATTATTTAGCAATTTTGACATAAGCAAAGCAAAATTTAAATGGCTTTATAGAAGTGAATATTTAAGTAAATTTTGATCTTATAGGAGCGCATAATATTTCTAATTAGATAACGAATGCTGTACTTGTAAAGTGTTATAGGGTATTACAACACACTGCAGCAGGGTATCAAAGTTCTTAATATGCGTTCGCTTACTTGCGCTTGCTAGTGGCTGCATTTATGGCATTATTTTTCTACCATTTTTTAACATATTTTTAGTATTTTTTCCCCTTTTTCCCTTTCCTTTTCCCTGGTTTTTATTAATATTTTGCATTACAATTTATTTTTTATTATTTTTACATTATGGCTCGTTGGTTGGTTGGTTGTTTGTTTGTTTGTGCAGTTCTGTTCAGATTGGTGTAGGTGTAGTGTGTGTGGTGCGATTTGGTACGCTTGGTTTGAAAATGTTTGTTTTAAAAATGTTTGCTGCGATGCATTTTGTTTGTTTTACTTGGTAAAATACAACCATGTGTTGATTAAAGTGTCTTGTACTACTCATGTGTTGGGATTTTATTTAATTTTTGTTGTTGTTTTTGTTTTCCAGCTCCTTCTTATTTTTTTTTTTAATTTAAATCTTTAGATGTTTTTAACATTACATATCTACATACATATGCATATTCCACGTATGTACATACATATGTATTTATGTATATACAAAGCTTATTTGTTTGCATGTGTGTGTCAATATCTGTATTGATGTATGTATGTGTCTGTATGTATGTACTTAATGTAATAACATTATATACTGCATTACATTATATTACAAGAATTGCTAAAAAAAAGAACAGAAGAAAAAAACCAACAACAGCAGCAGGCACTGGCTGGCAACTGGCATTTTTTTTTGTTTTTTGAGTGCAATTATAAGCTGAACTGAACTGTCAACACGTTTTCTGTTGAGGTTTTAATTTTTTTTAGGTTTTCTTTTACAATAAAATTCTCATTTATTGTGTTACTTTCCGCACTCATTGGTACGCAATGAAAACAAGCGCGTTAATAGGATTCATTTTATTGTCTTTTTATGGTTACCGTACATCATATGTACACACATACATAGTATGTACTATATATTCTTATAATATAAGCAAAAGCAATACTAAATCGATTTGTGATAATATTCCCGCCAATTTTTTATTCGTTTTTATTTTTAATGATTTTTGTATTTCGTAAGATTGGAAAACGCTTTTTTAACTGCGATATAAACACGAAACAGAATTGATTATTCATGATTATTTGGAAATCAATTGGATTTGTTGTGTATTAAGCAGTTAAATATGTACAAATCAGAAGTTCTCTGTCAATCATAATAAATGTCTCGATATAATTTACTTAATTTTATAATCATTTGTACATAATGTTTAATGCTCTAAGCATGTGATAGTTTTTTATTTTTTAATTCAATTGCATCAAGTTGTTGAAGATTTTTTACTTCAAGCCAAGATTTTAAGCCATTCTAATAGCATTACATCCCAGGTCAGACATCAAAACGAAAAATTTTTCTTCGGCGACATCCTCTCAGCAGATTTCTGGCAAAGACTCTGAGAGTAAAAATTGCCATGAAAAGCTTCTCAAAAATTTGTCGTTCGGAGTCGACTTTAAACTGTAGGTCCCGCCACTTATGTATACAAATTAATGCACACAACATAAGTGGTGTGAGAAGCTAGGTCGTAATCCTGACTAAAGAGTTGTAATGGCCAATTATGTTATGTAATAGCAGTACCTACTTTTGTGGACTGTGTTAACTTTTAATCATAGCAATTACATATGTTTTCAATCAATTCCTATCTTTAAATAAAATAAAAAAAGAAAAAGATCTATTGTTGTCATTATGTTCTTGTTTGAGTGCATCCAAAATCTACAATTTTCCACGACTCAAGCTGAAATTGATCGATGGCATGGGGTCCCCTTATTTGCATATACCTGCCACTTAAGAAAACCACACACCTTCTCTTGGTGCATCTTCTTTTCTTGCATCCGAAATCCACATCCACAACTCTGATGTAAAAAAAAAAGTAAAAGTTGGCTTTAATTGATAGCGTAGGTTATAATGGCTTCAAAGACCGCTATGGTTTCTGGCTTATTCACTTATAGTTGAGGCTTAAGAAACCACTACAAGGACAAGTCTAACCTAATCAATTCACGTCTATTCCATTTAATATGACCATGCCCACAAATTGCTCGTTCAGAATATTCAATGTGGTATGACCTGTATGGCATCCATATTAGCAGCGTTGTCTGTCCATATTGTTCTCAAACAATATGAACCGACATTGCTGCCGGTTTTAAACGCTCTTGCGTTTCATGTCCAATACGTTCAGAGTCAGATTACACCCGCCTTTGGCTCTGGTCTTCCATGTTGATTTTGTAAAACAGATAACAAAGAATAAAGGACAACTAATTTGATAAAATAGAATAGAATAGATAGAATTCGCCGTGGTCTAGTGGGCAATTGTTGCCATTTTGAAGGTTATTTTTTCAGTTCTCTTGATAGAGGTCAGACATCAAAACAAAAAAAAATTTCTTCGGCGACTTCCTCTCAGCAGATTACTGGCAAAGGCTCTGTGAATAAAATTGCCATGAAAAGCTTCTCAAAAAGCTGTCGTTCGGAGTCGGACATTAAACTGTAGGTCCCGCCATTTGTGTATAAAATTAACGCACACAACATAAGTGGTGTGAGAAGCTAGGTGTGACTGAAGGGTTGTAATGGCCAATTATGTATGTATGTATGTATTGATAGAAAAATAAGTGGTACATTCACAAGTTTCAATTAAATCGAATTTTATCTAACGAAATTAATCACTAGGATTGAACTACAATATACGTATATGCTTAAGGACAGAAACATAATTGCTCATTACAACCCTTCAGTCAGGATTATTAACCTAGTTTCTCTCACCACTTATGTATGTTGTGTGCGTTAATTCTGTACATGAGTGGCGGGACCTACCACCGGACGATGTAGAGATGTAAAGGCGTTTCTGGTTAACAATATTAGCTTTGCCAATGCGTGTGTCTCAATTAAGTTGCAGATCATCAGTATCGCATTGCATTGCAATTATTTAGCAATTTTGACATAAGCAAAGCAAAATTTAAATGCCTTTATAGAAATGAATATTTTAAGTACAATATTTCTAATTAAATAACGAATGCTGTACTTGTAAAGTGTTATAGGGTATTACAACACACTGCAGCAGGGTATCAAAGTTCTTAATATGCGTTCGCTTACTTGCGCTTGCTAGTGGCTGCATTTATGGCATTATTTTTCTACCATTTTTTTAACATATTTTTAGTATTTTTTCCCCTTTTTCCCTTTCCTTTTTTTTTATTAATATTTTGCATTACAATTTATTTTTTATTATTTTTACATTATGGCTCGTTGGTTGGTTGGTTTGTTTGTTTGTTTGTGCAGTTCTGTTCAGATTGGTGTAGTGTAGTGTGTGTGGTGCGATTTGGTACGCTTGGTTTGCAAATGTTTGTTTTAAAAATGTTTGCTGCGATGCATTTTGTTTGTTTTACTTGGTAAAATACAACCATGTGTTGATTAAAGTGTCTTGTACTACTCATGTGTTGGGATTTTATTTAATTTTTGTTGTTTTTTTTTCCTTCTTATTTTTTTTTTTTTTAATTTAAATCTTTAGATGTTTTTAACATTACATATCTACATACATATGCATATTCCATGTATGTACATACATATGTATTTATGTATATACAAAGCTTATTTGTTTGCATGTGTGTGTCAATATCTGTATTGATGTATGTATGTGTCTGTATGTATGTACTTAATGTAATAACATTATATACTGCATTACATTATATTACAAGAATTGCTAAAAAAAAGAACAGAAGAAAAAAACCAACAACAGCAGCAGGCACTGGCTGGCAACTGGCATTTTTTTTTGTTTTTTGAGTGCAATTATAAGCTGAACTGAACTGTCAACACGTTTTCTGTTGAGGTTTTAATTTTTTTTAGGTTTTCTTTTACAATAAAATTCTCATTTATTGTGTTACTTTCCGCACTCATTGGTACGCAATGAAAAACAAGCGCGTTAATAGGATTCATTTTATTGTCTTTTTATTGGTTACGTACATACATATGTACATACATACATAGTATGTACTATATATTCTTATAATATAAGCAAAAGCAATACTAAATCGATTTGTGATAATATTCCCGCCAATTTTTTTATTCGTTTTTTCTTTCATGATTTTGTATTTCGTAAGATTGGAAAACGGTTTTTTACTGCGATATAAACACGAAACAGAATTGATTATTCATGATTATTTGGAAATCATTGGGTTTGTTGATTGTATTACAAGCAGTTTATAAATATATACAATCAGAGTTGTCTGCCGAATCATACTAAATGTCTCGATATAATTTATTATTTTATAATCCATTTGTACATAAATGTTTAATGCTCTAGCATGTTATAGTTTTTATTTTTTAATTCAATTGCATCAAGTTGTTGAAGATTTTTTACTTCAAGCCAAGATTTTAAGCCATTCTAATAGCAGTACATCCCAGGTCAGACATCAAAACGAAAAATATTTCTTCGGCGACTTCCTCTCAGCAGATTTCTGGCAAAGACTCTGAGAGTAAAAATTGCCATGAAAAGCTTCTCAAAAATCTGTGACTTTAAACTGTAGGTCCCTCCACTTATGTATAAAATTAATGCGCACAACATAAGTGGTGTGAGAAGATAGGTCGTAATCCTGACTGAAGGGTTGTAATGGCCAATTATGTTATGTAATAGCAGTACATACTACTTTTGTGGACTGTATTAACTTTTAATCATAGCAATTATGTTTGCAAGCAATTCCTATCTTTAAATAAAGTAAAAAAAGAAAAAGATCTATTGTTGTCATTATGTTCTTGTTTGAGTGCATCCAAAATCTACAATTTTCCACGACTCAAGCTGAAATTGATCGATGGCATGGGGTCCCCTTATTTGCATATACCTGCCACTTAAGAAAACCACACACCTTCTCTTGGTGCATCTTCTTTTCTTGCATCCGAAATCCACATCCACAACTCTGATGTAAAAAAAGTAAAAGTTGGCTTTAATTGATAGCGTAGGTTATAATGGCTTCAAAGACCGCTATGGTTTCTGGCTTATTCACTTATAGTTGAGGCTTAAGAAACCACTACAAGGACAAGTCTAACCTAATCAATTCACGTCTATTCCATTTAATATGACCATGCCCACAAATTGCTCGTTCAGAATATTCAATGTGGTATGACCTGTATGGCATCCATATTAGCAGCGTTGTCTGTCCATATTGTTCTCAAACAATATGAACCGACATTGCTGCCGGTTTTAAACGCTCTTGCGTTTCATGTCCAACACGTTCAGAGTCAGATTGCACCCGCCTTTGGCTCTGGTCTTCCATGTTGATTTTGTAAAACAGATAACAAAGAATAAAGGACAACTAATTTGATAAAATAGAATAGAATAGATAGAATTCGCCGTGGTCTAGTGGGTAGTGTGTTGGCTCATTAGACGAAAGGCCCGGGTTCGAATCCCAGGTCAGACATCAAAACAAAAAATATTTCTTCGGCGACTCCCTCTCAGCAGATTTCTGGCAAAGACTCTGAGAGTAAAAATTGCCATGAAAAGCTTCTCAAAAATCTGTCGTTCGGAGTCGACTTTAAACTGTAGGTCCCGCCACTCATGTATAAAATTAACGCACACAACATAAGCGGTGTGAGAAGCTAGGTCGTAATCCTGACTGAAGGGTTGTAATGGCCAATTATGTATGTATTTATGTAATTTGATAAATAGGGCTTCCACAAAATGGCCGTTTAGCAACTGTCATGTATTAAGAACTTGGCGGCTGCACTTGGGAGAAGGAAAATTTAGTTATCTGAAGATTTCTGCGCCTTTATAATAGGCATCTTTGTCGATGTGAAGTTCAATCAATCAATTGAACACTCTACGATATTATTGCAGTCTCTTTTAAGGCATTACGTTACGGTATTTGATTCATCCAGTGTGGATGACGTCCATATGTATTTTGGCCGTGTTAGCTCCAAGCTTTTAACGAAAATTCTTGTTTAATGCCGAATTTTTTTCAATAATATTAAATTTATCGCATACTTTGCGTAGTACAGACCACTCCTAACGAAGTGGTTTCAGAGTTTTTGCCAGAAATCTGCGGTGAGGAAATCGTCGAAAGAAATACTTTTTGTATTTCGTTTTGATGTCTGGTCTGGGACTCGAACCCTTGCTTTTACGTCTAATAAGCCAACACACTACCAACTAGACCACGGCGACGAGGCTGTGTTATTAGTCAAAGATAATTGCTGGCTGCTAGCAAATCCTCGACAGAGAAGAAATCTTGTTTTATAACCAAAATTATTCTCACAGATCATTGGCATTTCGCTCACCTTTCAATATCACCCATCTATGCTTATTCGATTAATATCAATTGGATCACATAAAGCCATTACCTTTCAAGTGATTGTTGACTTGATGCTAAGCGAGTCAAACAAAGCTTTGGTGCTGATTGTTCAGATTGGCTAATGTTTCACGTGAGCTTTGATTTTCCAAAGCTGTTATTCCCTCATATCTTATTGTATAGACCTGAATCAATGGCCTTTGAGTCCATTTATAGAACAAACCTAAACGGATCCAAATTATTGTTACGGATCACCTTTCAATCTCACCGATCTATACTTACTCGATTAACATCAATTGGATCACATAAAGCCTTTATACTTTCAAGCTGATTGTTGACTTGATTCTAAGGAAGTCAAAACGAAGCGCTGGTGTTGATTGTTCAGATAGGCTAATGTTTCACGTGAGTTTTGATTTTAGAAAGCTGTCACTCCTATTGTGTAGACCTGAATCAAATGCCTTTAAGTCCATTTATTGAACAAATCTAAACGGATCCAACATATATCCAACGTATGCCTCCATTATAGGAAACTAAAAACTAAAACAGCGCAAACATTAGAAATCTGACCAAAGAGACTGCTTCCACCTCTTGGTCTATTGCTTAACATTCGAGTTATGTACATACATACGTACATACATATATCTGTGAGAGTAAGTAGTACCTGAAAAAAGAAGTAGCTGCTGCTGCCGGGGCTTCATTCTATTGTAATACTTTGCCAAATGTGGCTAAGCTCTTGTGTACACACACCTAAAACTTGTGAAAAGCAATGAAATTCAGTCAAATTGTACCAGAAAGATATGCTTTTTTTTTCATGGAAATGATGCGCTGCACCTCAAAACGAAAAAAAATCTATCATTTGATATGCTAAAAAAAAAAATACGGAGCAAAAAAATGATGAGGCTGGAACTCTTAAGACTTTAAGCAAGCAAGAGGAAGAAAAGAATTGAATAATGAAATCATGACCACACGGTTTTTTTTCTAATTTTTTTTTTGCCAACCATTTGTTGTATTCATTTTAATTTTTTTTTTCGTGGTGTTGTTGTTTTTGTTTGTTTGTATCACATTCAAGAAAGGTACATACTTGCTTAAGGCATTCAGGGTCTTTGGGTTCTTTTTTTGTTTTTTTGATTATGATTCTACTCTCATTATTATTATTATTTTTATTATTATTGTTGTAGGTTGTGTTGCTTGTTTGCTTGCTGGCTGTCGATGGTATGTTGTTGTTGTTGTTCAATGCATGCATAAAGATAGAAGGGGTACAATATAAAATTTACCATATTTGTACACCCCTTTCTTAATATGCTGCCTGCTTTTCAGCCAGCTTCACTGCACAGCAATACAACGCTCCTCTTTCTTTTGTCCACCACAATACGGTAATACGAAATGCAAACTTTAAGGAAAATCAAATCAAAATCACAAAGAAACTAGCAGCAACGGCAGCAGCGGCCACATCAGCAGCATCAGTAAGTTGTGTAGGGGCATAACAGACAGGCAGCAGCAATGGGTGTTGGTTTTGGTAGTCTAGTGTTGTGCGCCTCATCGTTTTCCTTGCTGCAGAATCTTTTTTTTCTGTTTTTTTTTTGTATTTTATTGCTGGTGGGAAAATTTTATCTGAAATTATTGTCGATCGTTGTGGAAGAAGAAAAGCCAACAGAGCCAAGCCAATGTCTTGTACATCTTCCTTCTTTTCTTATCATTTTGTTGTTTTTGTATTTGAATTATTTTTATTAACAAAAAAACCAAAAAAAAAATCATTTTGTTTGGTTTTTTTTTTGCTTTTTTCCAAGGAGCTCATCATCTTTTCTTCAACATAAAGAAATCTTTTAAAAACTTTTGTCATATTGTGGAATGTTTTGTCGTCACTTCTTTTTTGTTAATTTTTTTTTCAATTTTTTTTCTTTGTGCTTGCCAAACTATACAAAAAAAAAGAAAAATTATTTAATGTCCATAAATTAACGATGCAAAAAATAACAGAAAACAAAACAAAAAACAAAAAAAAAACTTTTCATATATTTCCGAAAGAACAATAAAGAAATTGGATGAAGGTGTTAAAATATAAAGAGATTCCAAATATATTCTCTAACCATAGTTTTTTTTTCATGGTGTCACACACAACGCAAACAAACACTGGCATATTCCTCGTATAGAGTTCAAATCAACATTTTCAAAATAACGGCTAAAGAATGAAGAATCTCAGGAGGATAGAGATAGAGAGAGAGACACGGGAGTGTCATATTCATTTTCCTTTTTCCTTTTTTTTTTTGCCATTTTGAATATGAATGAATTTAATGACATGAAAAATTTTAATTGAATTAAAGCTGCATCGAAATCGTTTGATTTTATAAAAAAAAAGAAACTTTTTTTTTTTTGAAGAAACAGCAAAGCGTTTGAGGTGTTTATTATCAAAGGATCAAATGAAATTCTGTTTGAAGTGTGTAATTAAGAAAAACATAAAAGAAAATTCAATATTCGGTAGGACTTTTTTCATTAAACTGTTAAAAGTTACAATACCAGCAAACATTTTTGTGAAGCAACAACACCATTGCAAATGATTTTTCAGTTTAAATGTTTAATATTTCTAGTGGGCGTGGCAATTATCATGATCTAGTCTATACATCGCCATAGTCTAATTGGTAATATGTTGGCTTATTAAACTAGATCTCGTGGGGCAAATCCCGGCCCAGGCATTTCGAACAAAAACGAATTACGAAAAATGTATATTACTTCGGTCATTCACTTTCTCACACCAGTCATCTAGCAAAAACTCTGAGAACAAAAAGAAAAACAAAAAATTGGTCACGAAAAGCATCTCTAATTTTGCATTCGGAGCCGATAACTCCATCAGGACAATGTTCAGTGATAATCGCAATCATAAAATTCCACCAAATTAGTGGCTAATTTCTTACAAAAATAATAACGAATTAAACTTTCTTACAAAACCCATCATATCCTAGAATTCATAGTGGAAATATGGATATCGCGGTCGATCCGATATTTTGAATTTTTTATAAATGAATGAAGACCTGTAATCAGCGACCTTAAAAACCCCTAAGTAACAATTTTCAAGTAAATCTGATTAATTTTTATGAACCTCCGTAATGTGTTTCATTTTCTCTTGCACCTCTGTATATACACCCATCCCCTACTTTAAGGGCGCATGCAAACAATTTGATTTTGCGCTCATTTTAAAGAGCAAAGATCAATTAGCAATTCCTGACAATAGCGATGGTTCCACCAAATTAAAAACGTTTTTTAGGGGGTTTCAACATAATTTTTCTCTAAGACCTGACGTGATGGAAAGTTTTTGAACCCAGATTCATGTTGAGCGCGTAAAATACCTTCGGAAATACCTGGAGCCCTATTTGCAAAACCCATGCATTTCTGTGTTATCTATTGTGTGATCCTATCCTAAAAATCATACACTAACAAAAATATTTTGGTTTTTTTTTGCAAAAATCTAGAGCGACTTTAAACTAGTTTTTATGAAGCTCCTTCGTTATACCCATTATTTTATATCCAAGCTTATTGTCCAAATAAATTCTATATTTCTGATCTCGATTGTAAGAAAAAGATCTCATACTAGCATCAGGTTATTCTAACTAACATTTGGTTTGATAAATGTCTCTGCTTCTTTTTATCTATTCCATGAGAATATTTTTGAAAACATCTGTTTCCACTTCTAATTTCGATCTAGAAACTTTCATTTTTTATGATAATTTCGCAATGTATGTCTCTTTCCAGTTCAAATATCTAGACGAAAAATTTTCTTACTTTACTTAATTGGGCAGTACAACTCTTTAGTAAGGCTTGCAACCTAGTTTGTTACACCACCCATGTTGTGCTGGGACATACAGTTTGCGGCCGATTCTGAACGACTGAATTTTGAGAAACTTTTCGTGACGATATTATTTACTCTCAGAATTTTTGCTAAAAGACTGCTGGAAGCAAGACGCCAAAGAAATACGTTTTCATTATTCGTTTTGTTCGACATGTGTGAGCTAGGGTTTAAACCTTGGGTTCGCATCTAATAAGCCTAGATACTACCTACTATACTACGACGACGTGTACTACAATTCTAAATTTTGGACATTCTCCAAAAAAACTGGCTCCTTATAGTGAACAAAAAAAAATTTTTTTTCCTTCCGAAAATTTTGAAGAATATTTTCTTCAGCTTTCCTAAAAAATTATTATATTTGAACGCCTGTCTGTCTAAGCAACTGATGGTGGATCTCTTTGTCTACTTTTCGTATTATGTACTGGGCTTTCAGTGGTGGAAGAACCTCTACCAATCTACCAAGATTGCTGCATCAGCATCTCTGTGACTCTACTCGAGCTTTTCCTTTGTGCCGTTCGTGCTATTGTTTTGGTAATGATGATGAATACCTTAGCCTTCTTCATTTTTTTTCGTCTCTTCATCATTTGTATAGAAGCTTTATTATTGTTTTTGTTGTTTTTTTTATGAATAATTTTTGTGGGTATCCTTTTTATAACGAAATCAAATAAACTCTCTCTCTCTCTCTCTCTATCAGTGTCAATGTACGCCTGTGGTGTTGTTGTTGTCTTAGTTTTTTCTTTTCTTTGGTTTATTTGATTTCCTTTTCTTTTGCTACCACAAACATTTTCCTCCGTAACTTACTACTCTAGCTCTTAGAGGTAGCAGAGTAGAGTGTTGTTTGTACTTGGAGTTCACAAAAGCAAGGAAAACGAAAAAGAGGAGCGAGTAACGAGGACGACGAGTGTATGGTTCACATTGGTAGCACTTTATTTGACCACTTTTGGCTCTTGCTCTTGGTTGTTATCATTATTAATAGGCATAGAATGTGTGACACCATTACCAGAAAGCAAATATTCATTTGTATTCGTATTTGTGTTTGTGTGTTCTTCATATAACTTTTCTTCTGTGCATTTAGTTTGTTTTCTTTTTAAAACGGAAATCATTTTCAATTTCGTTTGTTTTTCCTTCTCTTTACTGCTGTCTGCAGCCTGCCAATTCTGTGGCCTTTTACTCCCAATACAAATACTCTCTGACCAATTGAAACAACATAAAACAACAACAGCAACAACAACAACAACAATACAACATACAATACTAACACAGTATAACAACAGTAAAAGAGTAAATATTTAATTTTATATTAAAAATGCAAATGTCGCATTGTGTTACCACTGCCATTACCTTTGGTGGCTCTCGGCTTGGCTTGGCTTGGTTTGATTTGCTTTGCTTTGGCCAGGCCACAACAATAATTTTGTGGTGTCCTTTTGTGTTACACATTGGCATTGTTGTCGTTATGTCATCCTCATCCTCATTGTCGCTTTTTTTTAGATTTTTTAAGTTTCCGTCGATGATTTTACATTTGAATTGTTTTGAATACGAAAGTAATTATTATTTACTTTGATATACTTTCGGTCACATTGTGTTTTTTTGTTCTCGTTAAGATTGTTTGTTGATAATCAGGAAAATTGCATTCCACTTAGCATTATTCCTTCCACACTGTTGCTGTTTTTCAAATTTCATAAAACTGTTGTAAAATTTTAAATATTGTCGGATTTTTTTTATTAATTTTTTTTTTTTTGTGAGTCAACAATATTGAAATTTAACTTCTCTTATTCATTCGTACTCAATATAATGTTGACATCGAACTTAAACCTTCTGAAATATGTATGTCTGATTCATAATCCTACTCTTTTTAGATTTATAATTTTTTTTAAGAGCAAAGAGAAAATTTTTCAAAAATAAAAAAAACACATAATATTCAGAAAAATGCATGCATGCTTCTGGCTGACCTCCACTGCAAAATCTACCATTCTGCTTATTTACGTATCCATTGAGCGAAAAATGAGCTTCGTCGCTGAACACAATTTTTCGATAAAGAAGTGGATCTTCGGCCAACTTTCCAAGGGCCCATTCACCAAAAATTCTGTTGCATTTGCAAAAACAAAAAAAAGACAGCAGCAATCAGATCCAACACACGACCTTTAGTGAGTAGTTTAGTGTTCGCACGCAAATCAAACTTATTTAATGATTCTTGTAAGTGTTCTCATAAATATTATTATAAAGTATTATTTGAACTGCGAATATGATGAGTAGAGGCGCCATGATATTAAAATAAGTATGATTGCATATCAGAAATTATGAGTATAATTCAATTCAACACATCTTTTTAAATACTCATTGCTGATCTTTGTACTGCACCCAGTTATCAACGCTTCAGTGGTTTTTGAATATGGTTTATGTTTCTGACGTTAATGTTTTTTGCGCCATACATCATATTTTTTTATAAAAGCAAAATACTTTCCTTTTTTTTATCCATAACACAATTCATTTTGTAAATAAGGCCTAAGGCTGACAAACCTAAGTGAAGGAAGTAGTCCAACTTTTAGGTCCCCAGTTAATATTTAATTTACTTCCTTAGTTTGTCGTTCCAACTTTCTAGTCAGAATTAAAAATTAGCTTTTCTCATTATCTATATTGTGTGCATTAATTTTATTCATGAGTGGCTCGACTCTGAATGAAAGATTTTGGAGAAACTTTTCATGGCAATGTTATTTGACTTTCAGAATTTTTGCCAGAAATCTGCTGAGAAGACGGCGCCGAAGATATGTTTGACTTACGGTGAGTTTAGGAGCTATTCAACCTCCATCTATTAAACGTATCTTTATTTTATTCGTTCTCATTCTTTTAAAAGACATGGGGCTATCGTAAGTCATTTCCTCAATCTTAAGTTTCTTTCAACAAGTTTTTCCAACTACGTAGGTTACTGGATTACTGCATCTGCAAATCGGAAATGTTTGCCACACCTACAATGCTCATTGGGAATAGTATGTAGTATACCTGGTGAAGGACTGAAAAATTTATGTTAATTGTCCGGTACAGTTTCTCAAGAGAACGGAAAAGGTTTGGTTAGGTTAGAGGACATGCACCTGTCGGTCAAGACAAGCTTAGTACCCGGAGGTCGAAATTGACCAAAAAAAAAAAAGTTTGTTTACAAATCGATTACTTGGTCTATTACAACCTAGCTTCTTGCACTACCCATATTGTGTGTGTGTTCATTTTACCCAAATCGATTCCAAATAATAAATTTTTTAAAAAATTTTCATTCATTTTCATGACTATTGAGAGCGAAAGTCGCCTAAAGAAATATTTTTTCAAATTTCGTTTTGTTCGGAATATCTGAGCTAAGACTTAAAATACGGGCTTGCATCTAATAAGCCAATACATTACCGACAACACTACGGCGACGTCAGGCCGGGGATCAGACATTCCCTAACCAAGTCGATCGTAAAACTACATAAATTCAAAAGGTTAATTGCAAGTGAGAGTGTCTTTTTTACGATGAATGACCATGCGCTATAACGATGGAAGTGAATCTGATCACTCCTTATCCGTTTGTATGTTTCCAGCCGATTCTAACAATAGTGTACGTACTTAACCAAGTTAACAGAGACAATCGAAACAACACCTATGCCCTGTAACATGTGGGCTATTCCGCGCTAAGTAAGGGTAACGAAGCTATCTAGCAGTGAAAATTCCAACGATAATTGAAACAATAGAGAATCTTAGATACAAAAAACCTTGTTTCGATTGCATTGTCTTGTCAATTTCTGATTTATAAGGAGGATAATATGGCCAATGTTTAAAGTTTGAAATTTCCAAGTGTTCTTTGAATTTCTCTACGAACAGATCATTAATTTGACCTTAGCTGACCTAACTTAAAACTGTGCCGACCGAAAATTATTCCACAAGACACTTGTTTTAATTTTAATTTCAAAATTTCAACCAAAAATATTCCATTCTTTGGGGGAAACACTCGTCAACATTTGGGGAATACGACATTATTTTGTTGTTTTATTTTTGGTTTTTTCTTGGTCCATCTTAATTCCCTAAATTACTGCAGTAGAGTACAACAACTAAAAAAGAAGAATAACAACAACAACGACGTACATATAACAGAAAGTAAATTTTATTTTACATGATGGAGTTTAAAGACTCTGACCGCTGATATAAAGAAATGTGGTGCATCAGCAGCACACATGGGGAACAACATAAGCCGAAGCAACAGCAGCAGCAGCAGCAGATGATGATGATTCTATGTGTTACTGTTGTTGTTGTTGTTGCTTTAGTGTAATCATATTAATGCCAACAAAAAGGATGCCACACATATAAACAAATAAAAATAATAAAAAAAGAAAAATAGATGACCAAAACATATGAATCCTGTTTTTATTCCCACAGTTTGGTTCCCTACATTTTTTTTCTTTTCGTTTTTTCATTCATCATCATCAATATCATTACGACGAAGGATGAGGAGGACGAAACAAAAAAAAAAAACACAAACTGAAACGTTATAATAAAACTGAAATGAAAAAAAATGAAAAAAAATGATAATAAAATGACATCCAACACTTCTTTTTGGCTGCTGATTTCTTCTTATATAGAGTGGAGGGTATAAAATGATTTACTCTTAAAGTAGGCACACATACACACATACACATACAGACAAGAGGTAAAAGAAAATCGCCAGTATAGCAAAAAGAAAAAAAAAGAATAGGGTAGGGTAGGGTACAAATCATACGAGCACTCACTTTGTTACTGCCACACACGAAAAACAGAAAAATATGAGGCTCTTAAAATAGCCAAAGCATAGCCATAGCCATAGGAGCATAGGCAGTAGTTCAGAGGTAGTGACTGATATGATAAAGTTTCGTGCATTAATTTGTTGTTTTTGTATTCCTTAACGTGTCCTTGTTTTTGTCCTTATAAAATTGATATTAATTTAATTTGTTGTTGTTGTTGTTGTTGCAACTGATGCTGTGCTATGTACACAAATACACGCTCATATATTTATTTTTCTTCAAAAAAAAAAAGAAAAAAAAACTTTTTTTGTTCACTTTTTGTAAAGGAAAAGTGATCACCACCACAAGGACTTGTGTGCACATTTAATTCTTTTGTTTATTTGACCATTTGTCCGTCCGTCTTTTTATTTATTTCGTTTGGCAGATTTTTGTTGGATTACAGCTGAAATGCTGAAAAAACTCTGCGTTGTTTGCTGATGCCGCTGTTATTTAGTTATATTAGGGTACATACTCAATCAATCGTTGTATCAAACATTGGATCAAATCAAATCGTAAGCCAAATTGTCCGTTCTTTCTTTTTTTTTGGGATTAATGACAGGTTGATGACACTTGACAAGTAACGGTTTTTAAAAACGAGGCCAATCGGTATTATTTTAAAACCCATTTCAACTACATACTCGTCGATTAATTGATTTTCTGATAAAGCTTTGTAAACATTTAAAATAAGAATATTCCTCTCCCCTGTTGTCAACGCCTTTGTGGCAATTTTAAATAATATCAGTACAGTAATAGGAGGGAAATCACAAATTTTGAATGTATTTGGAGTTTGAATTTCAGATATCAAAGCATGATTCCACTCCATTTGAACATGTACATTAGCCTCTCTCATAAAAACCTTGTCCCTATTTCCAAAAGATAGTGATAATCGATTTTTACAGGGTTTTATCAGAGATCAACAATGAGTATTCAAAAAGATGAATCGAGGTCTGATGCTTATACGCATTCATACTTATGTTAATATCATGGAAATTCTACTCATATACATACAAAGTTTGATTTCGACTCTCCATAACTCAACATATATAAAGGGTCCGCCAAATAACTTTTTCTTTTATTTTTTTGGAAAATGCTTAAAAAAAACTACTGAATATTTTTTCAAATTTCTTTTTTTTTATTTGAAAATACAATCTTTCCGGAAATATAAAATAAGTTCATTCAAATGGCTGCCTCGGCTCGGCTCGTGCAGTAGCCTACATGATTGGTCCAATTTTTAAGCACATTATCGATTGTGTGCAGCTGTATTTCAACAATGGTGTCACGAATATTATCCTTTAAAGCGTCAATTGCCTCTGGCTTGTGGGCGTAATACGTATTGGCGCCCCACAAATAATAGTCCAACGGTGTCAAATCGCAGCTCAGATGTGGCCAAACGACATCAGCTCTGCGGCTAATAATTCGATCTTCAAAAACAGGGCGCAAGACATCGAGTGTAGCTTCGGCTGTGTGGCACGTAGCGCCGATCTGTTGAAACCAAATGTTACCAATATCCTCCTCTTCAATTTTTATGAAAAAAAATTCGTTTAACATGGCCCGATAACGATCGCCATTGTTCTGTAACGGTCACTCCTTGCTCATTTCCGAAGAAAAATGTCCCAATTACGCCCCTGGACCAAAATCCACACCAAACAGTGACTCGTTTTGAGTGCGCTGGCTTTTCAATGTTCTGTGCCCCAAATGCAAAAAGTTTGCTTGTTTACATACCCACCAAGATCAAAATTAGCTTCATCTGAAAAGATGATTTTTTTTTTTTGCCAAAATCGCCATCTTCTGTAAGTCGATCGCAGGCCCATTTAACGAAGCGAAAACGGATTGCAAAGATAAAAATGAGCTTCATCTGAAAAGATGATTTTTTTGCAAAAACCGGCATCTTCTGTAAGTCGATCGAAGGCTAACTTAACGAAGCGAAAACGCGTATACGTAACCATATTCGTTCAGCGGAAGGATAAAACTAATTATCTGTCAAATCAGCCATGAGCTAAGTGTTACCATTCACGAAATAACCCGATACAAGAATAGCAAAATAAGTACAATTCGCGTATGAACACTAAAATACTCACTAGAAGGTTGTGTGTTTACTCTGTTTCCTGCTTTGTCTTTTTGCTTATGTGTCGGTTTAATTTTTTTTTATAAATACAACAGTAACTAAGATTGTCACTTGAATTATTTATAAGTATTCCAAGTATTTTTCTAAAGTTATGAATATGGATGAGTAGGCTATGAATCGAATCGAACATATTTCGGATGGTATGAGTTTGATGTCAACGTTATACGCATACTCATTGCAACCGGTACTTATAAATTATCGTTGTAGTGAGTGAGTGTAACTGAATCAGAGTAGTTAAATTTCAATATTGTTGACTCACTTATATTTAAAATATCATGAGTGCTTATGAGTAGCGAAAAATCGATTCATTGCTGATCTCTGATACATACACACTTAGGTAGTACATAATTGGTTATGACAGGCCTTCAGTCAGGATAACGTCCTCAAATTTAAATTCGATTATTTTTATTCGAGTAAATATTTTAATATTTATTGAGAGCCCATACTGTACTGCAGTGTGGACTGTCAAACTGCTTGACCACTATATAACTCTTGTCACAACGACGTTGGTGTCCACATAAAAGTAAATAAGACTGGAACTGCAAAGTGAATATGAAATTATTTGCTGTACAATTGTTTTTATTCTTTCACTCTCTCTCACGGAATAGTTTTTCTTTGTTTTTTTTTTGTCATCGTTGTAGAACAGACCCAATTTAACGATTAAAATGTAGAGCGTAGTAACTTTCTTAATTGAAAATTTTGTAAACTTAAATTGTTTTATTTTCCCGTGTTATAACAGCAATAAAAAGAAACAAGTGAGGTATTTACAGCTGGTAAAATCGTTTAATGCTGTAGTTAAGGTACTCTTTTCAGTCATACCGTTGGTCTCTGTTTGCTTGTACCATAAAATTTGTCACATGTTTGGCATATGAAAGAATTTATCATGAAAGTGTTTAATTATACGAAGCAACTACCGCATATGTATTTGCTCAGATAGTGATGGCATTAGAAATGCTTCTGATTCATTCAAAACGTTTCTTAACTTGTAACGAAATCTTAGTTTGATATCTGGAAATATCTATTTTTTGCTTAAAGCCAGGATTGACAAAACAGAGCTTTAGCACTTCTAGTTTTATCTTTCCATGTGACTACTTTGAAATCGACGTAGTCTAGTATATGTGGTATAATGGTTCAAATGCCTGCTTGGATACTTTTTACCTTTGAATCTGCTGGATTGGAATTTGTTAACAGAAAATTTGAAGGATTTTTCCCACGCAAAAATTTACTAAAAGTAGCTATAAGCCATAATATGGGACCCTTTTTATAAAAAATATTCTAACATCATCGAATCTGTCCAAAAGCAATTTCTGATATTTTGTCTACAAGGACTGAATTTTTATCCCACTAGCTTACCATCTTATTCCGCCAGACTAGCTTTAATCAAACTACCCCCACTTAAAAGTCGCAGAACTATGTTAAATATATCGTTCTTATTCAATGTAATCACTGGTGATATTGGCTCCAGTTTTTTAATCCATGATATCACTTTTAATGTTCCTCAACGTCCGTCACGTCATTTTACCCTATTATCAATACAAGTTTTTAGTACCAACTATGCTGGTGTTGATCCAATAAGGAGAATATGCAGCGAATTTAATAAATTGTATTACTTGATTGATTTTTCTTATTCGAATAATGTCCTAAAAAATAATATAATCAAGCATTTAAATTCTTAGTTTTTGTAAATTAAAATTAATTTAATTTAATTTCATAGTTTGTATTGTTATTGCCTGTAGGAATATTTCTTAGGCATGTAAAAATAAAATAAAAAAAAAATAAAAATTGTTATTAGTCAGTAAGGAATTTGTCCATTGACTTGAATAAATAAATAAATAAATAAATAAAAAAAGCTAGCTAAAGTAGCCGTAGTCTAGTGGGGGTACTATGTCGGCTCATTAGACATGATCTCGAGGTTACAATCCCAGCTCACACATCTCGAACAAAACGAAGTATGAAAAATATTTCTTTCGGCGACTTACCAGCCAGCACTCTTCTGGCAAAAAAAATTCCTAAAAATAAAATAAGTTATCATGGATTACAGCATATAAATCCATGTTTCAGAGTTGACTTAAAACTGTGACTTTCGCACGCATTTTCACGCACAATGTGGGTGGTGTGAGAAATTAGGTTGTGGTCCTAATTGAACTAATTAAGGAATTATTAAAACTTGCTTTTAATATAATCTTATAAACATACTTTTAATCGTACTGAATACAGTTTCAATTTTGTTCATTTCTTCCTACATTTTATGAAATTTTGTTTTTTCTTATATAAAACTTTTCCCTAAATCTTGCTCCAATAGAGAGAGGTTCTTTAATAAGTTTCTCTATTGTCTGCCAATCATTTTACTTTCGTATGTACAAAGTGTGATTAATGTTTTTATGACCGCTTTTATTTGTACTACTTTTCATGAATTCAATATTTAATCATTAAACTATTCAAGCACCTTATTATTTAGCCCATAAACATCTCATCTCTCTCACATGAACAATTATGTGAAGTCGACTCCTTAAAGATTTTAATCTTTAATTATCTTTAAGGATTTAATCCATTATCAGCCCACCCTCCCACTCACTCACCATACAACCCTTATTTTCGAATTATTAACTTGAAACATTAACATCAACATGAGAAATAAGATGTTAAAAGGAAGAGAAAATGATAAATAATAATAATAATAAATACAAAGAAAAAGAATGGAAAGTAAGGAAAAGAAGAACCTTTTAAGTATTAATTTAATATCATTAAAAGATCTTATCTGATCTACAAACAGACACAGTCAGCTAACCAGCCAACCAGCCAGCCAGCCTGCCTGCCTGCCTGTCAAATCATCATCATCTTCATCAACAACGTTGTCATAATAAAAAATAATAAAACAACAACAACAACAATAATGATAATAATAATAACGAAGATAGAAAAAAAAGAAGAGTAATTAATAAAATCATAAAGACAAGAATTTATTTATTATTGGAGCCCAGTGTACAAGCATTTTGTCAACCAGCCAGCTAGCCAGCCAACAAATATATTCTCTCGCTCTCTCTCTCATTCCTTGGTTTTAATTGTACTCTCTTGTGTTTTAGTTAATAAATGTACTTGTATTGTGTACTTGAGTCATTTTATCTCATACAAACTGCAATTAATTGAAATGTTCTTTAAAAAAAAACAAAAACTGGAATAAGAGATTAAAAAAGTATTGCAATTGAACACACTCATTTCGTATAACAGGAGAGAATAATAAAATAAATTAAAATCAACAAAACAGATTAAATATTTGCCAAAAGTTTACTCTGGCACAGAGAGAGACCAAGATTTTTTTCATGCAGAGACAGAGAGAGAGTGAGTGTAAGAGTGAGAGGTTTTTTTTTATATGCAAATAATTGCAAAACTGCAAATAAATTTTGTTTTTGTTTGTAGTGCAAATAATTAAAGCTGCAAAACTGCAAAAGAGCTAAACCTTCGCTAAAAAAGAAAGAGAGAGAGAGATAAAGAGCTTGAGAGCAAGCAATTTCATTAGAGAGTTTGTTTGCCACCGAGCAAAAGAAAAAATATGGGTGGTTGAACTGCATTGTGTTAGTGTATAAGTGAGACGCATGTGCATATGTATGGATGTAGAGTGGACCTTAAGACGAAAAGGAAAAACAAAACAAAAAACGAAACACACTCACTCATGCTTTCTTATGAATATGTATAGTAGTGGTGTTAGTGGAGGTTGCTGTTGTCGTTGCTATAGTCGTTGCCGTTGTGTTGTGTCGCATGCAAAGAAAATGTTGAGTAAGGATATGTTTTGCTACTCAAAAGCTTTGGAGGGGGTAACAACAATATGCACGTACATATACATGTGTATGTACATATGTGTTAGTATTAGAGCGACCGGCATTGTATGTGTGTATAAGTGAGAGTGCACAATACACAAGCTTTTTTGTTTTAATATTCGCTTTTATTTTTTTTTTTTTAATAATACCCTCACTACTACCACTAAGTATTTCAATGCTGTTTGGCTGCTAAATGTAGCTCTGCTGTGCATATAAGTGTTGTTGCTGTATTTTCTGGTTCTTTTTTTTTTTTTTTTTTGTTTTCTATTTCGATATTTTCAAATTATTGGCATTGTATGTGATTATTCAGCCTTTAGTAGAGTCAGACACAATATTATTGCCTGCCACTCGTTAGTATCGCGGACGGACGACAATGTGAAAATATCGCCGTTTTTCTCCATATAATTCTATTTTTTCTAAACAAAAAAAAAAAAATTAAAAAAATACCCAAAAAATATAACCACAATCATCATCATCATCAGCAATCAATTGGATTAAATGCAATTCTTCATCTATTTAAATAAACTTTTCTTCTGGGATTTCAATAATTAAAATTTAAATAAATTTTATTATACATTTCAACGTCTTCAATATAAACAAAAACGAAAAAAAAAACAAATTTTTTTAACCTGAAACTACGTGCAAATATTTGAAAGGAAAAGCAGAAAAAAACAACAAGTCCGCGTATACTTAAAACGGAAGATCTTAAAATTAAAATTAATAAAAATAAAAAAATTTTAAAAGTTGGCGTCGTTCGTGTACCATTTATTAAAAGTAAATTACTTTTACTATTTCTACCACTCGAAAGAAAACTTATGAGAATTTCTAACAATTTAAACTAAAATGCATCGTCATGTTAGGGAATGCAAAAAAATTATTTTTGAATATATTAAACCACAAAAAAGTGAAATAAATACCACTTGATAAAAAAGAAAGCAAACAATTCAAATCGAAGAAAATTAAAAAAAAAGAAATTAAAAATTTACCAAAAAAAAAACTAAAAAAAGTTGAAAGCGCTTTAAACTTTGAAAATTTAGTGGAGTAAATAATTAAAATCAAACATTTTGTAAATCAATTTAAAGCTTACGAACAAAAAAAAAAATTTAACTAAACATTAAAAAAGAAAATTTGCTACAAAAAATAATTTCTTTTTAAACATACAAAAAAAAAAAAACGCTAAATACAAATTTATTTTAACGTTTTGCAAGTTTAATGCTAAAAACGCTTAAAAATTTAACTGTCAAAGAAAAAAAATTTCATGTGCCTAAACAAACTATTTTTTTTTTTATTAGTTTTAAAATAATTTAAAAAAAAAAACCAAAAAACTTAAATTTATTATATGACATGTAAAACAAGCATTTATTTACATTGACAAATTTACTTAAAAAAAATAAAAATATAACGTAAACATTTTTTTAAATAAAAATTTTTAAATAAAAATCGAACACGTGGCAGTTCAAAATCATTATTATACAGTGCTTTACAGAAGAATATCGTATAAAAAAAAAACCGGTAAAAATAAACTTAACCAATCAACTAACAACCAACCAACCAACTATTACATATACAAACATACAATAAAATAAAATACAACTCTGTGTTCAATAAAATAATTACAACTACATACTACAAAAAAAAAAAGTGCATCTTCAGTGCAGCAAAGCACAGCAACCATATTAAAGAAAAAAAAAACCGAATACAATAGAAAAAAAAAACACAAAAAAGAACGAACCATTAAAATAAAACAAGTTTTTAACTCAATACTTACTTTAATTACTCCCTCTCTTTCGCTCTTGAAGTGAAAGATACACAAAGAAAAATCAACCAAATACTCTTACTCTCATTAAAAGCAAGCTTACGAATACGTAGCAACAAACAATAGAACGATCTTTTTATTTCAATAAACCATTATTATTACCAGCCATCGTCATCATTATATTATTATCATCATCATCATTCTAACCATTACTATTGCATTTACATAAATACATTCAACATACATACATACTTACTTACCAAACTCAATACAACAATCTCTTTTGCAATTTATGCTGCCGTTCTCTCTCTCTCTCATTTGCTGCTTATATTAAACATCAAGAAACATCATTTTATTTATAGTGAATGCATTTACAATAACAACAAACATTAAATTTGCAAAGAGAACAAAGAATCGAAGTACTTCGTCGTAAGTGGTGTTTTAAAACAAACAAAATCGAGAAGAAAAAAGTGCATTTAAAACGTGTAACGAAGAAACGAACGAACGAACGAACAAACGAAAACATAATCAACGACTGCAGTTACATTAAAACTGCATTATTACACTCTCTCTCTCTAACACTAACACTAACACTTAAGCCAACTCTAAAGCTCTCATCTTGCTTGCAAGCGCGTGTGTAACTGTAACTGTGCCTGTGCTTGTGCCCTTGCCTGCCTGTGTATATGTGAGAAGTGCATTCAACAACGATCTCTCTCCCCTTGAGGAAACAACAAACACAGGGAAATATTCTCCCCTCGGTTTTTAAGTTTGTTTGTTTAACGAAAACGAAGACTTGCAAATACCAAAGTTTTTGTTGTTGCTGTGTGTGTGTTTCCTTTTTCTTTTATTTGTTTTTTTTATTGTTATAATAAATAATAATCATCCTCATCATCATCATCACCAGTTTCTTGTATTGCTCTTAAACGAACTTCGTTAAACGTCATCGGCTTTTTTTGTGCAAAAAAAAAGTGCATCTTTATTGCATCTTCTCTCCGCTCTTAACCAGTTGTGTGTTCGACTTTCGTGCTATAACGCGCGCTTTAAAAGACAGAAACTGCAAATATTTTAATTTCTTAAAGAAAAACGTGGTTTTTAAAAAAGTAAAACAGAAAAATAAAATTGTGTGAACATAAGAAATAAAAATAAAATTAAAAAAAAAAACAAAAAAAACGTTAAATATTTTTAATTTGTTGGCACTTTACACTTCTTCCTCCCCACTGCGCCTCGTCGTACATTAGTAAAAAAAAAAAAAATTTTTTTATTAAAAATTTTTGCAACGTTTTAAGTTTTCTTCTTCTTTTATTATATATTTTTTATATAATTTTTATAAAAAAAAAACAAAAAAAAAAAATAAAATAATTAAACAATTTGTTTTTTTGAATGTTATTTAGTAAAATAAAGAAAATAAATAAAATAATTTTAAACAAAAATAAAAAAAAGAAGCTGTGTTAGAAAAAAAAAACTAAGAAAAGAGAGTAAGTGAGTTAAATTAACATTAAAATTATTAATTAAATTAATTACGTCAAAGAGTGAAAAGATAAAGAAAGAGAAACAAAAGTCGATAACAACCAACCAACAAACACACACACACTCAAACCAAACTTCAAGACATATTTTTATTTTGGATTAATCTTCTCCGGCAACGTTCTGTAGCAGACTTCCGTCAGTGGGATTTTATTGCAACTACCAATACTACTACGACTAACCTTTCCAACGTTGTTCGCTAACTCATATCAACAAAACCAACAACGACAACACATTTAAGTAAGTTTGATTTATTTTCTATTTTCTTGTTTTTTTTTTTAATTTTTTTAATAGAAATACTATTTCCGTTTGGAAATTTACAAATAATTTGTTTTTTTTTTATTGAAATTTATTGTTTAAATGTGTACATTTACATGCGAATTTTATAAATTAGTTATTGAATAACAATTAAAAGCGATACTTGAATTAAAAATAATTCTTATACGTTCTTAATATCACGTGCTTTGCATTGAAAATTCGTTTCGTTGCAAAGTGTTAAAAAAAAGACTACTTTATAGTAATTTTTTACAATATTTTTTTTAATACATTTAACAATAAGAAAAGTGACCTAATTGTTTGCAATTTATTTTCTTGGAATTTTTCAGTTTGTAATACTGCAAAAATTATTTGCCATACATATTTTAATATTTTTAATAAAATTTTTATTTCCTGGAGACCTGGAAAGCGGAATACAAAATATTACCTACAATTTTAAATCCAGTTTCTACTAATAAAACAGTATGGAACAATATTCAGGGGCAAAAATTCGCAATAACAACAATATTTCTTTAATATGTGTTTTCTTATATTTCATATTCCTTACATTGAGAATTGAATTTAAAGCCTAACTATCTATCTATTGATAATTTAAAAAAAAATTTTTTATTTAATTTATTTCTTCGCTATAAAAATAAAAAGCTTACATTCGTTGTACTCACTAATGCAATGGCAAATATTTTTAAAGGTGGAATTATAAATGTAATTCCAAAAATTATGTTTTTAATATTTATAATCAAAGTTTTTTTTAATTCCATTTTAATGTTTTTTTTTTTTTTTTTTGTTGTCAATTTTCAATGCAACTAAAGTTAGATTAAAATGCAAAAATAGAAAATAATGGCAATTAAAGAACGAATAGAATTTTTAATCAGCCGTTATAATTTTTAGAAATATGATTCTCTTGCGATTAGCAAAAAACAATTTTTTTTTCATTTTTCAAACTAGCAATCTTTCCCCTCTCTGGTCTACCACAAATTTTTGCACAATAATTAATATTTTACAGAAATTCAAAAATATAAAATTTTAAAAATTTTTATTTACATTTTTAAATTTATTTTTTTTTTATTATTTATTTTTTAATTTATTTTCATATCTGTAGTTCGGTTTTACTAAATAATATCGTATACAAAAAGTATTTTTTCGGCGATTTCCTCTCAGCAGATTTCTGGCAAAAACTCTGAGAATAAATAGAATTGCCATGGAAAGTTTTTTATAAAATCTGTCGTTCGGAGTCGACTTCAAACTGTAGGTCCCGCTACTCATGTATAAAATTAACACACACAACATAAGTGGTGTGAGAAACTAGGTCAATAATCCTGACTGATGGGTTCTGATGACCAATTATGTATGTATGTATCAATGAAAATGTCCACAGATAGTATCGCCGCCCTTCCATAATGCAATACATGAGTAAGAGCAATCACATAAGTTTTCAGCATCATTCCATTGGAATTTTGTTTTAAAACAATGGTCTTAGGTTTGTTATTCAGCATTTGTTATTTACGTACTGAGACATTCTTTCAATTGGTACCACAATCGACCATTATTCGAAAGTTTAACTTAGATGTCATTCATCCATTCTATACAATAATAACATAAAAAATGCATCGGATTTAGTCTATTCTATTTCAAGCTATGCTTACAAGCTTCCATTCGAAGAGAAATCTTTGTTGGCTTAACGTATTTTGTTCAATTTATACATACGACTTACATATATAACTTGGATATCGATATTAAAGATGCTTTTTGGTACCCGACAGATTATTGTTACGTTTAAAGCCTATTCTTCCTTGGAACATGGCGACCATTTTCGCTTTTTTTTCATGTTCAATTTATCATTTCTAATGACAAAATTTTCCAATTTTGTGCATTAACAAACTGAAAAATAGAAAAGAAACTTGAAGAAGAACCCTTATAAGATTTTAATAGAAATCCGTGATTTTAAACTGTTTGAAACAAATTGCTGTAATCATACAGTTCAGCATCGATTATCCGTGATTCGATTAATCGGGATCGGTAGTGAACAAAAAATCTGTTTTTTTTTTATTTTTAATAGATTATCCGGGATTACATCAGTTATCCGGGATCTTAAATGATTTGTTTTTATGAAGATGATCTAATTGTTCCGAAAACATCTTTGGAGGAAGCTATAAATGTATCGATTAGAGGACGTTCACCTGTTGGTCAAGTCAAGCACAGTACCCGGAGGGCGAAATTGACCCATTTTACAATGTATCGATTACTTTACTAGCCTTTTTTGAAAACTCAGAATTCAGAACAAGATAACTACTTTAAACTATTTTATTTTTTAATAATTAATTATTAATTACTATAGAATCCATATGCATATAAAAATATACGGTCCCGACTATCACCGATAATCGATGCTCAACTGTACATAAAAGTGATTTATGAACTATAATGTGACATTTCTACTCTACATTCATTCAATTTGCAAACATTGCACGCATATGTTAAGCATTAAAAAAAATTCGTGGGAATACTCGGCTGTGTACTTTGCTTGCATCGTCTTAGATAAGAAATAATTTTTACAAAATAGAAACCCTTTAAGCTAATGAACATATGCATTGCGTTTACAAGTGTGTATAAATAATAATTCAATTGTAAATTGTAATTCGTTTTCCTTTCTAAAAGCGTATTCGTTTCATTTATTTTCCACAAGAATTTTCCATTCTCCTATAACCAGCACACAATACAAAAACAGTTCTATTGTTTTCTTAATAGACAAGACAAGTCAAGTCAAGGCAGACAGACGGGAACAGACATTATTTCGTATCAGTTACCACCACCGACTTACTAATTGCTCATTACAAGTCTATTAAGAAAACGAAAAATAGCTCTTCTTGTTGTTGCTGTCAAACATTTACAATTTCCTCATTTGTAGTCTGACATCGTCTGATGAAATCGGGGGGGCTCTGTGTTATTTTTTTTTCGTTTCATTTTCTATTTTGCCGTTTCCATGATTTAATCGCAACCATAATAACCAGAAAGAGAAAGAGAGAGACGTTTTGACAAGTTTTGTGTGCCATTAAATGTTTTAACAACTAGTGGCGAATTGTGTGGTGCGGAGGGGGGGTGTATGTTTGATGATGGCACTTGGAGGTGACATTTTTTTTTTACAAAGTGGTGTTTAAGTTTTTAATTTTTTCTCGCTTCTCGGTATTATGCACATCTACAAGTAATTATTGGTTGTTTCATTCAACTTGACATTTTGTCTCGTCAAAATAAAAGACGACAGACAAACGATGGCAGTAAAACTGAAAAGTTTGCCGTTCAGTTCCTCCCGCACACAATGATGACACTGTTAACCCAGTCTTGCTAACAGTTTAACAAAAAGCCGGGTGGATGGATGGATAAATGGCTGGGTAACGCAAAGCTCAGTGTGTATTTGTTGTAAACAATTGCGGTTATTTGTGTAATGAAAACGAAGGAAGGAAGAGAAGCAAGCAAGGAAGGAGAAAAAAATCATTGTTTTCAGCTTTTGTCTTCGCTAGATTGAGTACGCGTGTAACACAAACCAGCCACCCACCAACACCCTCAAGAAAAACTATCAGGCGGCCAACGCAATAATTGTTGGGTCTTTTACAATGTCCGGCTGCCTGACTGGCTGTCTGAAATGTTTTCGTTTGGTTTGTGTTGTTTGGTTTTCATACTTTTCATGCGCAATGTTTTTCATTTCATGTATCCATTCATTCATTCATTATATCGCATTCTCTATTATTATTTTAGCCGGCAATTAATGAGAAACTTAACAGCAGTAGCTGTGTCTTCTCATCAATTTATACAGCAGGGCTGTGTACTGCTGTGCAATGCAGTGCAGTGTTTGCAATATTTCCGCCAGCTATTGCAAGTTCATTATCAATAACTTTTCTCTTTCCCCCGTCCCCCTTTCATTCTTTTTCATCAAAATTCCAATGAAAATGACGTGTAATTGCAAACACTGTGTATTCAGTCAAAACGCTTACTCTGCTGCTTTTGTTCTTCTTTGTTAGGCAACATTGATAAAAAAAAATAAAAAAAAACTTCTTATAAAAATTTTATGTTTAAAACAAAATCAATTCTTTTAAGGCTTGCAATTATATTTTTGGATTCTTTTTTTTCAAATCTTAAATTAAATGCCAGCAAAAGAGTATTAACAAGTTTGATATGGAACTTCTCCTTCTCTGCCGCCTATGTATTCTTGAAATAATTTTGAAAGTGAATCTAGTGACTGAGAAAAACATTTTTTTTTCTTAAATTTCAAATGTAAACAAAACCAAGAAAAAAAAACCTTATTTTAAAAATAAATACATTTTTTCTTCCCTTTAACTCAACCCTAAATTAGAAAAGGAGGAATACTAATAGCACTACGTAAAATTCAATTAAGCGCACAGTATAGATCCATTACAACACAAGTAATGGTGTTTAAAGCAAGTAATTTTGGGGTAATTACATTAAATTAATGTTTTTAATAATTATTTAATTTAATTATCCTTTATTTCCGTCCACATTTTTCATAACAACCATTATTTGTTATTTCAAATTGGAATTAACATCGTCTTCACTAGTTTTTTGCAAGTCTCGATAGAATTTGTTAAATTGAAGCGCCATGAGTGAAATAAAGAGTACTCGATTCAATGTGCATATACATACATACATAACTGGTCATTACTATCCTTCAGTCAGGATTATAGACCTAGTTTCTTACACCACTTATGTTGTGTGTGTTAATTTTATAAAAAGTGTCGGGACCTACAGTTTAAAGCCATATCCCAACGACCGATATTTGAGAAATATTTCATGGTATTTTCCTCTCAGAAATCTGCCTGAAATCTGCTGAAGAGGAAATCGCTAAAGAAATACTTTTTGGGGCTCAAATCCTGCCCTGGCTTTACGTCTAATAAGCCAACACACTACCTACTAGTCTACGGCGACTTCATGTGCATATTTATATACTTAATTGGTTATTACAACTTTTTAGCCAGAACTGCAACCTAGTTTTTGCCAGAGCTGGGATAGATGTTAGAAGATGTCTGTAGTAGATTTTTTTGAGAAACTTTTCAGGGCTTGAATCCGTCTACTAAGCCAACAAGCTACGTACTACACTACAGGGACTATTCTATATGCATAAGTCCGACTAAAACACGCTACATTATTATACTAAGGCGACTATTATTAAAACATCAATTGAAGCGGAGTTATTTATTCGGCACAAGGCAATCCGATATTACGAAGTACATTTGCATGTTACTTTCTGTTTATTCTATTCTTTATAATTGTATTAGAAATATCATATTATATCAGACGTGATTAATATTGTTTATTTCATGTGATACGCAATTTTTTGCAGCTTTAAAAACAACTGAGTAAAAAATTTTTTATTTGTCGCGAAATTGTTAAAAGTTTTGAAAATGGAAAAGGGTAGTGTATAACAGACGCAGTATAGTAGAGCAAGTTTTGGTTCCAATTACTTTCTCAGAACTATGGAAGAAATTGGTGAAAACAAATAAAGCTCGTGTGTTGGTTGTCAATACAGAAGTGTCGAAATGTAAATGCTCACTAAAACTCATATATAATAATATAAAAGTTTAGTCAAACGAAAAAATATTTTCGGCGATCCTCAGCAACTGGCAAAGACTCTGAGAGATTGCCATGAAAGCTCTTAGATGTTGGTTCGAGTCGACTTAAACAGTCCGCACTCATGTTAAAAAACGCAACAAAATGTTGGCGTGTTATCTGACAGGGTAATGCCAATTCTTATGTATTTAACAATTTGCAAATTTATTGAGCAATAACTCATGAAATTTATTGAAAATGATCTCAATAATGGCGTTTTTTGATTTAGCAATAAAGTAATGTCTGAACTAGTATTATTTTACGCCACTTTATTTTATGATTCAATATATAGAAGTTCGGCTCTATCTGTAACATTTGTTCTTTTTTATAAAAAGTAGGACGTCAAAGAAAAATACTCAAAATTAATTGTCAAAAGGTCAAGGAAAGAAAAACTGTACTTGATGAATGGAGAGAGAAATTTTTTTTAGTATTGCTGCTAAACTTAAATCTTCGACTGTATGTATTGCCTGGTTTGCTTTCTTTGCTTTGGTTTTATTTTGAGGAAAAAGCCTTCAAGGAATTAACTTTCAACTCTTGCGTATGTTTGTTCTCTTTGGTTCTCTGTATTTTGTTTATTTTTAGTTTTTTTTTTTGTCGAAAATCCCATCTTAACACACATAAACATTTATGCTGTGTGTGCCTGTGTGTGACTGTGTGTGTTGAGTCATGTATTTGTGGATTTTGTGGATCAATTTGTGGAACGTCGACAGTTGCTATGCTTGCAAGCATACAAAGTATATTGTATTGAGAATGAAGAAAAGAAATTGAAAAAAAAATGAAGAAACTTTAAATCATAGAAAGGAATATGAAATAAAACACAAGAAATGTTAAGATAAAGACGCAAACGAAACGAAGAATGAAAAATAAACAAAACAAAACAAAACAAATTTTTTTAAACCAGGAGGAGAGTAGTTTAGTTTTGTGTCTGGATGGATGGAATTCAATACAGTCAGAGAAAGAAATAAAAAGTTGTTGATATTTTGTGTTTTCTTATGTTGTTGTTGTTGGTGTTGTTGTTTAATTTTTAACAACATTGTTTGGTTAATTTGCTTATTTTGTACATGTGTGTGTAGGTATGTGTTTGTTTATTTTATTTTATTTTTTTTTTTATTAATTTTTTTGCAATTGTTAGGGAAATAGTGGAACCGAGAGAGAGAAAGAGGAGAGATAAAAGCAGAAATAAAAGAAGAGTTTCAAATTTCTAATAAAACTCATTAAGACAGTGATGATAAGACTGTTGTTTAGCCACCAAAACAAAAAAAAGAAGTTGGAAATTGTTTATTTTTCTAAACTTTTTAATTATGCTTTTTTAGTATGTATGTAGTAAGGATTTCAAAGAATAATTCTTTGCTTTGATTTAAGGTCTGAGAAAATATAAAATTCTATTAAAAACTAAACCTTGGCTTGCAACACCATGGACTGTCGTTGCTCAGAAATGCTTAAAATTTTAGAAATCAAATTTAAAAACTGCTTTTCAGTTCAATATGAGATTGCAGATACAACACAAATGTACATATATCGACGCCTCCGTTCTATAACATTCTAAGTCGAAAAAGTGTGTTTTGAGTTATAAGCTCCCATAAGACTATCTGTGTATTCTAAGTACAATTTTCCCTATAACTTCGGAACGGATAGGCGAATTTTAATCAAATTTTGACAGTATTTAAGTTAGAGAAAGTAGAATTTAAAAATTCAAAAACCTTAAACATGTTCTAAGTGTGCTTGTACTTTAGAACGGATGCATCGATATGATGTGAAAAATCAGTTTAGTAGTGTAAAGAATGTAGAATTAATTTTTAATTAATTAATTAAAATTAAAATTCCATTACGTGTGTAAAAAGTGTGACTTTCGCCTTTAGAGTACATTTACTGGAGTCCTATTGAGAGAACTGTGTTCTTTAATTTCAGGATTCCAAGTACTGACCTCTGTTAGACTATATATTCTGTGGTCTCATCTCATCTTCTATGACATTGTGCGGTGTTTTACCCATTGTGAGAGTGCACAATTGTATAAACATAGTCTAAATGGTAGTGTGTTGGTTTATTCGACGTGAACCTGTGATGCAAACTCCAGTTCTGGCCTTTTAGACCAAACGAAATAAAAAAAATATTTCCCAGCCGACTTGACGCCATTAAAATTTTTCAAAAATTTGTCTTTGGACTACAAACTGTAGGGCCCCTTCACTTGTGGATAAAATTAATACGACAACTTTTGGAGGGGGTGAAAGAAACTAGTTCGATCTTGATTATAATGACCAATAAAGTAAGAGGTGCGCAATTGTGTCCATTAGTTAGTTCCGTTATACACCTCTGATGGTTAATCCAACATTTTCACAATGTTATAGACCTCGGCATTCCTAAGTGCCCAAGAATTTTTCATTTCTGGTTCTTTAATAATGACCAATTATAGAGAATAAAGGTATGTACGCATATGATTAGTGCTAATAATCCGAAATAATATTTTGCGGAAAATCACATTTATTTCTCAAAAATCCCCTAAAATAGACTACAATTACAATAATGTAAGATCTAAGTAATGCTAGTTTACTGCGGTTTTCAAAGGGTTAAACATTCCTTTATGGAAACAATGAATATGTATTTTTAGAATTTAATTAAACAAACAAAAAAAAAATATATTTCTTTAAAATAAAATGATAAAATAATAATTTTTATATTATTGTGTTATTATTATTTTTTTTGTATTTTTGAGTTCCATTTATCAACAATAAACTCAAGGCATGGCATGTACATACATACATACATATATAACAACAAACAAACATTCGCAAACATTATTATCTCTTCAACGTCAGCATGAGAGTATGTATGTATGTATGTATGTGTGGTGCGCGTGTATAAATAACTTACACATGCACCTCTCAACAAATTAATATTAAAAATCCCACATAATATTTTCCAAATGCTGTTTCTTTTCTTTTCGTTTTTGTTTTCTTTTTTTGTATGTTGTTTTCTACTCGTATTCGTATTCTCATTTTTGATTCTGGCTCTTGCTGCTCTGGCTATGAATAATCATTGAAAAAAAAAAATATTTCAACTGTATGTTGTTGTTGGTTGCTTACTTAATGCTTATCACATTTAGAGCTTTTTTTTGCAAATTAAAACAATTACAATGAACTACTACTCTCTTTAAACAATCCTGCTCTCCTACGATCCACATACAAACGTTTATTTTTCGTTTGCTCTCTCTTTCTCCCTCTCCCTCTCTGTCAGTCGGTTAAATGAAATTCATTTAAATTTGTTTGTATTCAGTGTGCGTTGTTTTTTTTTTTTTGTTTGTTTGCAAAAATATTTTAGAAGATCGTTCGTTTGCAAAAAAAAGCTTTCTTTCTCGATATCTTTTTTGTGTGTTTATTTTCTTAATGCTGGAATTCTGTCGTTGAGTGTAAAAGTATTTTTTTTTTTTGGTTTCTTTTTGCGTTACGTTTTCGTTTGCAAATTCTTAAGAGGGGGTAATGTTTCTCTCTCTCCCATTTGTATTTTGGATTTTTGCAAATAACCCTCACGAGCGTAAAGCGCGCTTATCTCTCTGGCATTCATAAAACAAAAACAAAACGAAAGTTTGCAAAAAATAAAGCGGATTTTTTTCTTTTGTGATACTCGTTTTTTTTTCTTTCTTTCTTTTTTGCAAACCCCCAAAACAAAGAGACACAATAATTTGCAGAGAGAGAGAGAGAGAGAGTAACTATCTGTTCACATAAAACACACATACACAAAGAGAGAGAGCGAGTGTATCTGTGTGCATTTAAAAAAAAAAAGTTCAGTGTGCACAAAAATATTGCAAGTTTATGTATGTGAGACTTACTTGCATGTGTAAGTGAGTAGCATTCTTTTTTTTTTTGTCGCCTGAGCCTGAGTATTGCCAGTAGTACGTATGTACGTGTCCGTGTGCATGTGTGCTTTAGTCTGGTCTGAGTGCCTTTGCATCGTTTTGCCAATTTGTGTTGTTCAACGTTAGTGACGACGTGAAGACCGAGACTGTTGAGTGCTTTAGCAGACGAGCGTTGAAACCGGTGACGTAGCGTCCGCCATATTACACCGCGGCACTATTATTATATTAAAAAAAAAAGAAAAAATATCAAAAAAATTATTGCTTTTTGGATCAGTTAAATTATAATTTTCAAATAAATTTCTTTAATGCTCACACTACAACAAAAGAAATCAAAGGGAAAAGTTATTAAAATCATAATAAAAATAAAAATTTAAAAGGAAATTAACAAATTTGCAATATTTTTTAAGTGATTTTTGTTTTTGTATTAAAAAAAATAAAAAATAAAAAGAAGAAGAAAAAATAAAGAAATTCTAAAAAGTGCAAAATAAAAAGAAATAATAATTTAAATAAAATTCTAATAATAAAATAGAAGTAATTTTTAATTTTTGCCTGTGATCTCAAATTTTATTATTTTGTAAATAACAACAAAAACAACATCAACAAAAGTGCAGAAATTTTTAAATTATTGAAACAAAAAAAAAAAAAAGTATACATATTTAGTAAATAAATTTTTAACAAAAAGAAAAAGAATAATAATAATAAATTTAAAGAAATATTAAATAAATTTTTATAAACGAAAATTTTTCACACAAAATAATCAAAGAAAAAAATTTTTTCAAAAAAAGGTAAATTTTTTTGTTTTTGTTATAATTTTTACATGCATATACACCGAGTACAGAGATTTTTTTTTTTTTGTCTTAAATCATATAACGAAGAAAAAAATATTTTTTTTTTGTTAAACGTTTAAAACTGCAAATTTTTATGCATAAAAAAAAGCTGCCAAACCACACATATCAAGTGTTTCACATGTACATACTGCTACTACGTTGTACATGCATGCATGCATGCATATGTATTGTATCGTGGTATTGGTAGGCGTCTGAGAGAATATAAACTAATATGAATGTATGTGCTTGTGTGTGTGTGTGTGTGTGTACGAACAAATGAGTGAGAGCGAACTGTTTTATAAAAATCAAATCGCAAAGAGCTTTTTGCATCTGTGTATACATGTGCTTGTGTGTGAGTGTGTATGTGTGTGCTTGAGAGTGTGCATTTGCAATTGTATAAGTGAGTGTATATGCAGGCAAGGCAGCCAGCCAGCCAGCTATTCAGCCATCATATTACAGTACTAGACAATTGTTTGTGTCCGTGTGCAATTAAGTGCAAAATATATATAATGTATCGACAACAACAACAACAACGCCATCGAGTATGAGATGAAAAACTGTATGAAATATAAAACGATAAAAGAATTGCTTAAAAAAGACTTGAGCAAAAACAAATCTTACAATAACGGGTGTGTGCGACCAAATAAAAAAAAAAAAAAAAAGAAGAAACCCCCAGAAAAAAATACAAAAATCTGGGCAAGAAAAGAAATCGAATAGGGAAACAAATCTTTATATTTTCTTTGTATTGAAATTCCAAATTTTTTTTTTGTTTTGTTTTTCGTTGGGAAACATTTTCCTTTTATAGCGTTTAATTTTATGTTTAAAAAATAAAAATTCATACGTTTCTTGTAAAAATCTTTAAATAAAATTACTAAATAATGATTTGCTTAAAAATTTTTAACAAACCCCCCCCCACAGTAGAAAAATCTGTCTTAAATCAATAGTTTTTAGTTTTCAATTTTTATTCATGCTTTTCATGAATGCAGGTTTACCGGGGTTTCAAAAAAAAAAAAAAAAGAAATCGCGAAAATTTTATGGAACGTTATAATATTAGATCTGTAATAGGTTTTTATTTTTATTTGTTCTTTCTTAATAGAAATTAAAACCATAAAAATTATAAACAAAAATTCTACAAAAAGTCTTTTGTCTATGGCCGATGGTTAGATTTTTGATTCCGTTCATGTTATCAATTTATATTCTTTTGCTTAATTGCATAGCGCAATTAAAGATTTTTATGAAAAAATGTAATAGTTTAGGTCCATTATGCATTCATTTATACAAAGATATTTATGTAGTCCCCGACTTCTGATCGTTCGACTTGCGACAATATTTTTTAAAATTTTTTTCATAGAAAATACATAAAGAAGACAAATATGTATTTGAGGGGAATCCCTAAAATATAAATTTTATATATTTTTATATACTTTATATAGTTTCATTTCTCCTGACACTCAGAATTAATATGAAATTCGACTTAATCAACTTACGACCGATATATGTTTTTTTTTTTTATAAAACCAACACTCAGGGGATGGCCCCTATTCATGCATTGTGCAGGTTTAGGAAAATAAGTTATAGGAAAGAGGAAAGAGGGAGTAGTGTTTATGGACATTCGATTTAAATTCACCAGTATCGTAATTGACGGGAAAAACTCTCGCAGGAAGATCATTCCACAAGCGAGCAGGTTCCTGGTCATCGATCGTAAGTCGAGGAATACCTTTACATATGTGGTCATATAACTTATAATTCACTTTACCGCTAGTAAAGTTTTGGTTTTTTGAATTTGTTTCCCTCGAATAAAATGAAGAAAAATGTATGCTATACTAATTATGTTATTATCTAATGCAATGATTGAGTGACTATAGCAAATTACTTTCTTTGGAATCACAGTTTTTTTTTTTCTTTCATTTCAAATTCATATTTTTTGTTTTAATTTTTTACAAAATACTATTGAAACACAAAAAATAAAGCATCATTTTTTTATATTAGAATCTAGTTTTAGATAAACAAAATATGAGCCGTTTTTGACCATAAGTACTGTATGGTACTTGAAATAAAATTGGCAAGGGTGTTTGATAATTTATTTCCTATTAACTAGATTGATTTCTTTACATAAAAGAGTTATTTTTAGGAATACAAATATTCAGTATATACATACATATCGTTGGTCTCATGATAAATCCGCCTCAAATTTTTTTGAGGGAAGTGTACTTATTTTAAATACATTGGAATTACAAAAAAAAAAAAACATAAATTTCGAAAAACAATTTGTATCTTAAATAGTTTCCATTGGTTTCGAATGTTATGTTACACTGTCGTCGTTAAAAAATTATTTAATTTCCTTACTATACAGAAAAAGATCTGTATTAAACACCCGTTATAAAATGTATTTAGAAATTAAATACGAAAAATACTGAAAATTTAAATAAAAAAAAATAAATAAAATTGCATTTGTATTAAATCATCATGAAATAATTTCTCTCACTCACTTTTGCTTGCCCCCCCTCTGTCTGTCTGTTTTTTTTTTTTTTTATATAAATTTTCAATTTATGAAAAGTATTTTAAAAAATATGAAATTTATTTTGCTTATCTTTGCAACAACAACAGCAACAACAATAAAACTTTATTAGAAATTGCATTTAAATTTTTTCTTTTATTCACAATGGAAATTGTTTATTTTACTTTTTCGGATTTTCTAATAAAAAAAAATGCAAAATAAAAAAAAGTTTAAATTTTTCTTAAAAAAAAAAGGAAAAATTTGTGTTCTTTGTTTATAAATGAAAATTTCAAAAAGAGTTTTGCTTTAATTTCAATGTTTTTTTTTTTGTCTTCTCTCTTCGATTTTAAAACTTAACAACTCTGTGTTAAAGTGTTTCTTTCTTAATTTCCTTTCTTAAATGTTCGAATGCCGTCTTACTATGTGCATGTTTATAATTGTGTACGCATGTATGTGTTTATTTTAAAGCTTTTTTTTTTTAATACAGATTCTCATAACTGCAGTTAACGTCAACATTTCTTTTTATAAACATTCACAAACGCACACATACCAATATGCAGTGTACCTACCATACCACACTCATACATACAAATAGACTTCTTCCGATTACACTCGTGTTTTTCTGTATTTTTACAAATTCTCCTTTTGTCCGGTGTTTGTTTTGTGAGTGAGTACATCATATTCGATTCTCACAATGGGGAGCCTTTGTCGTTTTTGTTATCGTTCTTCTTCTTCTTCATTTTGTTCTCTTTGATTTTTTGCCTCTACTGTTCGTTCTGTATTATTTTAAAATTTGTTTGTATTGTTGTTGTGTTTTTTTTTCGTACTCTCATGATATTAAAACAAAAAAAAAAAACACAAAAATATATATTGAAATGATTCGTGTGTTGTTGTTGTTGCTTTGGTCCACCATTTTGTTATAAAATTTCGTTTGTTTTTATTCTGCTTTTATTTTGATTTCATCTCAAATTTTCTTTGTGTTGCATTGTTATGTTATTTCTCTTTTATTTACATTTAATTTCAACTCTTTACCTTTAAATGAAAATTGCATTTAAATTTTAAAATAATATTTTCTTAACGAACAAGAAATTTTTAAATTTAAAATAAACTCACTCGCCTTAATATTTTACTTACATTCCACATGTGATGTAAATTTCACATGCTTTACTGCCATAAATTTCTTTTTCTTTTCATTCTCTCTCGTTGTGTATTCTTGTATCATCATATGGTGTCATCATAAGTTTTTTTAAATTATGATTGCAATTCGCGTTAAGTGAAGACAGTCAGTCACTACTCTTCCCATTCATACAAAAACAAAAAAAAGGGAGTTGTTTCTAAAGAGGAGAAATACAGTTGCTACTCTAATGCACTTGACATCACAAATACAAAAAGAAAAAAGTTCTTTTTTTGTTGTTGTTGTCTCCATATAAAGAAATCTATAAAGACAATTTATTTCTCTCTAACCACGTCGTCGTCTCTTTACAGAAAATTACAAACTTTCTGTCTACATATGTGTGTGTATGTGCGAACTCTCATACTTAACAGTTGATTTTTTTCTTCATTCTAAATTCTATTCAATACCATTACACACTTCTCCCCAATATTATCTACCATCGTTTGGTCTCTTGTATTGAATTCTTTTCTCTCTCTCTCTCTCTGAAATATTTAACGACAATAACAAATAAAATGTGCATTAGTTGGTCGTTTGTGTTGTCTGTTTGATTAGAGTGTGTGAGAAACTGTGAAAAGCACAACAACAACTTCAGTCGTAATGCATTTGTATTCGCATGCATTTTAACACAGAATAACAAATAAAGGAATGCTTTTTTTTTTTCTAAAAGTCCCGCTTTTTTCTATTGTTGTTGTAAAGTCTCATTGAAATATTGCAGAAAACAAGTGCAAAAAATAGTTTCAAATGGAAAAAAAGTGTTGCCGTGTGTGTTTCTTTTGTTAATACTACCATACATGCATATGCAATTAACCCTTTATGGTAAAAAAAAAACAATTTAAAGTTATCTACTGATTTTTATTAAATAAATCACTAGATTTTTTTTTTTGCATATTTTGCAAAACAACCTTGGTGTTGATTTGTTATTGTTTCTTCCTTTTCTATCTTTTGTAATCCTTCATGTTGTTCGGTTATTGTAATTTGGCTTTGGTTTAGCCTTATTTTGAACGCTTACAACCATTTCATACAAATCGATCAATTCGATCCATTTTCCGTTGGTAAATAATGTTATTGACAGGTCACACACGTCATAATAGGAAGCCGGATTAATGTTCTCGGATACGTCATGATGTAACGGTTTTGTATTAAAATTTAAGTCTCAGTAGTAAAGTAGTAGGTAGAGTGTACGTTTATTATACGTCAACTAGTGATTTAAACGTCCAATTTGTAAATGAAATTGCCATGTAAAGCATGTTTAAAAAATAAGTCGTTCGAAGTCGTCTTTAAACTGTAGGCCCCTTCTCTCATGGATGAAAATTAGCACAAATAACATCGGGAAAATGATAAGCTAGATTTTAATCCTAAAGGATTGTTATGTCGCCGTGGTCTAGTGGGTAGTGTGTTGGCTTATTAGACGAATGGCCCGGGTTCGAATCCCAGGTCAGACAACAAAACGGAAAATATTTCTTCGGCGACTTCCTCTCAGCAGATTTCTGGCAAAGACTCTGAGAGTAAAAATTGCCATGAAAAGCTTCTCAAAAAATCTGTCTGTTCGTAACTTCCCTCAATTGCCTTGGCACTTCCTTGTTACCGGACCGATACAGGCATATTTGCGCGGTTAATATCTCCTCAAACGTCTTATGTTGTTCAGTACATTTCTATTGTAAAAAAAACAAGCCTTTTTGGGGTTAATATCCATTAATTTTTTTTTTTTTAATTTTAAAATATTTCCTTCTCTCTACGAACACCCACCGAAGTTTAATTATTTTTTTTTTATCCTCTCTATTGTATGTGTATTTGTATATACACTCATACATACTTTGCATGGTGTGTATACATACTTTGATAGTGTTGGTTTGAAAGAGTAGAAGCATTGCAATTTCTCACTTTTTTCTTTTCATTTGACATTCGTCATCGTTGTGTTTTATTCATTCAACTTTTGTTGTTTTTTTTTTCGTTTTTTTAACATTTTGGTTGGCATTACACTTTTAAATACTCAAATGGAGCTTTTTTTTCTGTTTTGCTTTTGTCTAAGAGTGACTGACTGGCTGTGTAAATGTGTGAATTGTACCCGCGGTGTGTCTGTGTGTGTTGGTGTATATGCATTTAATGCATTTATTTGATGGCGGCTAATGCATTAGTATTTGTGTAAATGAAAATGCTCCCTGTTTTACAGCCACGCCATGTTTAATTTTTTCTTCTCTGTGTTTTTCTTGTTTGTTTCGTTATCTGTCGTTGTCGTCGTCGTCGTCGTTTTATTTCGCGTTTTGTTTCTATTTATTCAGTTTCTCAGCATGTGTTCATAATTTGGCGGCTTGCCATTATTCATTATACTCTCGTATATATGTTTGTATGTATGTATTGGTGTTTGTGTGCAAATATGTCTGTGGCGACTGCTCCACCAAACAAGACAATCTGGTGGCAATAACAATGCATACGTAGATAGGGAACAAACATGCATATTCTTGTTTGTATTGTTGTTGTTGTTGTTGTTTTTTTTTTTAATTTTCTGCAATTGGAGAATTTGTTTTTGCATCTAAAAACAACCATTTTATTAGTATATGTATGTACGTTTGTTGTTGTGATAAAGAAAAAACAGAAAAAACAAAACATGTTTCTCACATGGTTATTTTAACCAGAGGTGAACCTGCTTTTCTTTAAAGTGTTGTATGTGAGGAAGAGAGTAAAGTGTAGTCGTCAGTTGCATTGCCTTATTTCTACTTCTGAAGTTTCTTCTTTGGCTTTGGCTTTATTTTAACCAGACAAACCATTAGTTTTTGTTTTTTATTTTTTTTTTCTTTCTTTCTTTTTAGTTTTCCTTTTAATAACAGCAGTATTGGTGAGAGTAGAGATTGTAGCATTAATAGTTGTCTTTATTAGCAGTGGTGATAGTAGTAGTAGTAGTGTAAGCATTATTGGCGATTGGTTTTTTTTTTAAGAGGAAGAGAGTCAGAGTTATGTTGTTTTTCTTTTTTTTTTTTAATTTTTTATTGTTTAGTTTTGGGGGGTTTACTCTGTTGCCATGCCAATCGTAATTATTACGGTGGTTGTGTGTATTCGTGTTGGTGTATGTAATGCACAATAATTGTGTAGTTATTCTCTGATTTAACATCACTGACTGACTGCATTTATTGTTTTTCGTTTTTTTTCTTTTTTTTTGTTAATTCCTTCCTGTGATTTCGTTGCAAGTTTTTGGAAAGTTGTCTATAGTAGTGGTTAAAATATTAGTAGTGGCTTATTGAATTAGTAAATGGTTGTTATTATTTTATTGAATAAATACGAGAATGGATTTTATATTACAAAAAATCACAAAATTTACAGAAAACTAGCTAAAAAACAACAATTTGATTTTTTTACATTAGTGGTGAATTGCGCTAATATTTTTTTTCGCCACTGTTCACAATGAAAATTGTAATTTTTAATAAATTAAAAATAAAATATGAAAACTTGTTCACAATTCTGACATCCGCTACTTATTGTCGTGCAATAACTTTGTAGTCCTTGCAAATATGCCAGTGTAAGTGCCGGGGTACTCCTAAAATAACAAACTGTACCTAACTGTACCCTTGCTTTATATAACCTTTAATTTACTATTTTATTGTCGCAGGTCTAAGTATCTATCTTATCTAAACCAAACACAAAAAAAAAAAAACAAAGAAAACCTTTGCCAAACGAATTGTGCATTTAAATGATAACAGCCATAGCCAAAGATAATGCACATACACTATCAAACAAGAAATTTAAAAATTTATTTAAACATTTAAGCAAAATTAAATGGAAAAATACTGTAGAATATCCTAGAATTGCCCCCTCCCCCCTTTAATACATACATATTTATGTAGGTATTTGAAATTGTTGTTGTTAAAAATATAAAATTAACCTAAAAATCCGTTATCCACAAAACGGAAACTCTTCTATTTCTGACACTATAAATAAACCAGCCTGCCTAGAATTGGTAATTTTTTTTTTGTCCTCTTCATTTTATTTCCTTCCTTGACTTCTCTTAAATATCAGCTGGTGCTGCTGATGCTGTTGCTGCTGTGTTACCGAAGCTACACTGTCCTTTATTTGTAGTTTTGTAGTTGTGTAAAGAGTTTTTGTTTGTTTGTTGTTGCTTTTATTAAAAGAGTGACACTACGTACTGTAAATAATTTAACTGCTGGCATCTATTAAAAAGCTTCTTTTTATTTTCCGTTTTTTTGGTTCATGAAATATCCTTTGCAACGGGTAGTATATACAATGGGTATGTATGTATGTACATAAGTAGGGGGTAATAAATGTAAAAGAAAATTAAAGAGAAGCAAAGTGCAGGAAGAGGAGAAAAGGCTAGTTGTCCACAAATGGGTCAAACACGTGCAAAACATTATTTCGTTTAATATCTGTATGTGTGGTAATCTACATGCATAGATGCATACAAATGTATGTTCACTTTTAGGCCAGACTATAAAAACAACACAAATATATAACTGAACTCTTACATTGTATAGTTACAACTGTTATAAAAATAATGCTGCATGCAAATGGCAGCAGCATCAACAGCAACAACAACACCAACAACAAAAACTAAACGAAATTGAATAATGATTTTTCATGTACTGCATTGCGAAACTGACAAGCCCCATGAAAAAAAAGCCTAAAATAAAGTTTCACACACACACGAACATACTCTTGCATGTGTGTATGCACATGCATACATAGAGTTACAAAAAGGAAATACTGGTTTGAAACATTCGAATTTATTAGCCAGCAGCCATGAGTATTGCCAACCGAAATTGAATATTTTTTTTCTCGTTCCTTCTTCTTGAACACATTTATTGGCAAAAAAATAAAAACGAAATGAAAAAACGAAAAATAAACATGCTAAAGTGCAGCAAAGCTTATCGTTTGCAAGCAAAGCAAAGCAACAACAATAAGATTTATAAAGCAACGAACCGAAAATATATATGCACGCACGAACACACACACACTTATACGCACACTAAACGAAAGATAACGAAACACACACACACAGCAAAGTAAAGCAAACAAAAAAAAAAAAAACCGAAGAGAAGAGAAGTACACAAAATGATGGTAGAAAATTAAAATGAATTTAAGAATTATTACATAGTACTTCGTACCAGTATTCATACAAAGATAGAGAGAGAGAGCAAGAGGGAGAATATACGCAAGAGCTTGTGCATGTGTTTGCATTTTATACAATTGCCAGAGAATTTAAATTCGGAAATGATGTTAACTTTGTTAATTATGATGTTTAATCATGATGATATGGATGATGACGATAATGGTGACGATAATAATGATAAGAGAGTGCCCCATTGTATGTATGTGTATATGTGTGCGTGTGTTTGCTGCTTGCTTGAACGTATAATAAATTTAAAATACAACGACCCAATCCAATGTGGCTTCCCTTAAAAAACAAAAAAAAAAAGGAAAAGAGGTTAATATTTTGTGTTTTGCGTGTTTTTAATAGCAGGAGAGCAAAATAGAGTACAAAGCGAAAGAGTAATTGCATGCATTATACACTTGTAAATAACGTTGCCAACGTGGGACTTTTCTTTTTTCTTTTTCAATAAAAAGAGACTTGTTAAGTAAATTTTATGACACTATTAGGTGTACAATTAACTACTACGGATACCGATTTAGATAATGACGCTTGAAATTCTCGTTCATGTCATCGGCGGCATAATACGCTCGGCTTTGAATGTGAAATCCCTGTAAATATCTCGAGAACTTGTTATATGCCAATTGTGAGCAAAATCTACGGGCATACATACATATGTATGTCTGTAGATGAATCTTTATCTGCAATATCTTAAACTATTTGAGAGGATATTGACATAATAATATAATTGATCATTAAAGCCCTTCAGTCTGGATTTATTGGCCTAGTTTATCACTCCACTTTTTTCGTACAATGGGTCAATTCGACCACCGAGTACTGTACTTGTCAAAATTGACAAGTACACGTCCTCTAACCTTATCACCCCACTTATGTTGTGTATGTTAATTTTATGCATACATAAGTGGTGGGATCTACAGTTTGAAGTCGACTTTTCATGGCAGGTTTTTTTTTGGCAGAGGAAATCGCCGCAGAAATACTTTTTGTATTTTGTTTTGATTTCTGGCCTGGGGTTCGAATCCGGGCTTTACGTCTAATAAGCCAACACCCTATCTACTATACTACGGCGAGAGGATATTGATGCGCATATTAACCTAAATTCGATATATTTTGCTACGGAGCTATGCTTATAGTATTTAAATTCAAGGTTTACTTTGGATTCTTACTTCCTTGGTCATCACTTAACTGGTTATTACAATGCTTTAGTTGGGCATATAACATAGCTTCTCACTCCATCCATGTTTTGTATATTAATATTATACATGAGTGGTGGGGGCCCTACAATTTAAATTTAACAGCGAACGACAAATTTTTAAGAAATTTTTTAATGTTTGTTGAACCACGTGCTTAATATTTTAACAACATCAATTATTTTCTTTTTTTCTCCTGAAAAGTGAAAGAAAAATGTCTTTTTTTTTATAAAAAGAAAACGTGATCAAATTAAATTAAAAAAATGAACTGTCCAGCTCCTAAAGGTTTAATTTTTTTTCTTTTGGTTGCTCCACATGCAATTCGTACAATCGAAATGATTTTTTCAAAGTACAAACAAAACGAAACATCTTTTGCTTGTTTAAAATAATCGCGCGGGGCCATTGCTCCCAAAAACATAAAAGAAATTCATAAGAAATGCAAACTAAAACAGAAGAAGAATTGAGAGGGGAACCCTGCATGTTTTTTTTTTTTTAAAGAAATGTGTTTGAAAGCATTACGTTTTCCATTTAATTTTATTTCTCTCTTTCCTATACACTTTAAGTGAGAAATGAAATTGAAAAAGAAATGGAAAAAAAAAGAAAAAACACGATATGCCACCAAAAATTAAAAAAAGAAAAAATTGTCCTCAAACATTGCAACTATTCTTAAACAATAAAAAAAAATTTATTTTTTTATTGGCAAAGTCCACCAAATGCCTGCTGTAGAGGAGGAAAGAAAGGATTTGCACTCCTTCGTTTTTTTTTTTTTTTGAATTTCGTGACATGATTTAAAAGTGGAGAAAATGTAACGAAGTTTAATGCCTTCTACATTAAATATGAACATAAAAATCCCCTACAAATTAAAGGAATTTAGAAATTGAGAAAATAATCTCTCTTTATGGCTGCATAACTGTTGTGTCCTCTTCAACTCGACATCCTTTAACAAGTGCCATCATCAGTGAGTAAAAATAAAAACTAAGATAGTGTCATCGTTATTATTTAAGTGTTGCTCGTTAAATAAAATTGAAAAAAAGGTTCTAGTTTTTAATTTTCCTCGAAATTCTTGTGTAAAAAATTAAAAATCCTGAATGCTCCCTTTCAATTTGCGTTAAGGGGAGAATGTTTTTTAAATATTTTCTAAACTTTGAATTTAATTTTCAATGTCTTAAAGAAATTGTCAATTGAAAACAATGTTAATGGCAGGTAGTAGAAACTTTTCAGTCAGGATTATAACCTATCTTCTCTCACCACCCATTTGGAGGGACCTGTTAGATTTCTGCGACTAATATTTGAGATATTTTTATGGTTTGTTCATGTTTTCCTCTTTCTTCTACTTATTTTACTCATTTCATCTTATAGGCAGCGATATCTTTCAAAAGCAATGTAAGTTAATGAAATTAAAGCAGTAAAACGACTGGCAATTGTTTTGAGCTTGGCTTACATATGGTTGGTCTCATGTAGAAAGAACCTAAATTTTTATGAGGAGGTTTATGTATTTGTGTTAAATGTATTGGTATTCACAAAAACAATTAACTTCGAAAAAAGTGTGATTTAGGGCCTTTGTACATAAGACCGACGGTATAATCCTTCTACTAAATATCTTATGAATAGATTATTTGGTGTCACTTTATCAGAGAATCTCATTTCTCATGATTAATTATTTAACTGAAGTTGTTGTGTAAAGTTCTCTTCAACCTCTGGGTTTTGTATTGCCAGAAATCAGCGTGAATTCAATTCATTTGTGTGCCCTATTGTAGAGTGAAACTAGTCTAGGATCAGAGACCGTTTGATTTATCGAAATCGTTTAGTGGAGAACAGAATACCCGTCTTTATTTTATTTGTAAGACTTGTAATGTTTTCGCCTGTGTTGTTTAACTTTCTATCTTAAGCTGTCTTTAATTTTTTTCTCACACAAATTAAAGCTTCCTTAGAAGCTAAATTCAAGATTTTTTCAACACCATAGCTGCCAAAATAGAGTTCATCCTCATTAATTATCCTCCTTCTATGTCTACTTGTTTAGCCACAACTGTGGTGTGCATATTTATTATTTCCTTTTGGAATTTATTACAATATTATGGTCCAGTGCTTTTCCATAAGCCCATGTACCATTACCATTTATAAACCGTTGACATTTGCAAATGTTGATTTATGCACTTCTGCCAGTAGTTTTGTAGTTTCGACACTGAAGAGTATTTTAAAATCCCTATGCATTGTTTATTTGTTTCTTTGTTGTTGTTGTTGTTGTTGTTGTTTGCAAAGGTAATAAATTAATTGACATCTCATTCATAGATTTTAATAATTTATGGTTTTAAGAAGACATTTTCAAAATGCTAAAATCATGATAAATGTTGTAAACTAAATAGAGTTTTAAATATTCAAGATTTATTTCTCTCTAAGAAAGGTTTTTTTAATAGAGGAAATAGAAAAAAAAAAGAGACACGATATATATTCCAGAATATCTAATAACGGATATTAAACAAATTGTAACGGATGTTCTATAAACCTCTTTTCTATTTTTTTTTCTCCTTCTTCACTAGAATAAATTATACTCTGGAATGAATCTGTTAACTGTGTTCTATGCCACGCATAACATCAGCTGAAATCGTAGCAAAAAAAAATTTAAAAGAATTTTTAAATTGTCTATGAAGGAATGAATGAAAAGAAATAGAATTCCTAAGAGAGAAAGAAAAAAAAAATAGAAATTTAAAAACCAACAGGGAATTTGCAATAAATTATTGCAAAAAAAAAAGAAAAAATTAAAGAAAGAAAGAAAATTCTATGACAACGGAAAAAAGAGTTTAGAAGACTTCAAATAGTAAAAGAAATTGTAGTTTTACGTTCATATTCAAGTATTTCCGGTTTAAACAATTGTCATCGTCATTATCATCGTCATCATAGTCATTGTCATCATCATACACACAACAAATAACATCCATAGCTGATGAATGACTTGCTTTTGACTCAGACGAGACATGAAAGCACAAAAAAAAAATACACACTCTAACCCATCAAGTCTCACCACTGTATACCGCTGTGACCCACCATGCTCTCTATTAACCACCCACCCACCGTATGCGTTACGTCGTCTCGTCTACATACCTTTTGATGTAATTTGATGCACTTTTTGTTGCATTTTAAGCAGCCATACAAACTTACTACATATTGTAACTCCAAGAGAGTTACCAGATGTGAAATAGAATTTAGAGATCTTTTTTCATAGAAATTCCATTTTTTAGTGCTTTTTTATGCAAAGATTTATTTATTTAAACATTTTTTTTTTGTTTTATTAATTTTTTAATGAATTTAAAAGCTTAAAATAATTTTTATCCTCTGGTAGCTTTGGGGGGGTTAATGTGTTATCATGTGTTTTTGATTCTTGTATGTGTATGTAGTATACTCGTGTCTGCAAATTGCATTTTTCTTCTTCACTTTATTTCAACTCCCTCTCGTTCTCTCTCTCTCTCTCTCTCTCTCTCTATTGCTTTCAATTGCTGTAGTTCAACTCATTCATTTATTTGCTTGCAATAACATGCTTGCCCGGGTGTAAATACAGTGTTGGAACAAATAATGAAATACAGTGAGTATATCTAAAGCAATTGAAAGACAATAGAGCAGTGAAGAAAAAGGTAAAACTCAATCGATAAAGAATATTTATATGTATACAATATGAAGACAATATTAATTTTTAAAATTAAATATTCACGATTCAAACGTCATGCCTAATGACTCTCATGAAATCTATAAACATTGTTTACAATATAAATTTTGAGATTAAATCTTTATGTTCGTACCCAAGTATTGTTTTCTATCAGGTGGTGTAGTTTACTTATTTTCTTCCTTTCTTTCCCTATCATAAGTATCTCCGTCTTTTTATTTCTTTATCTTTCTTTAATTTTATTAATCCAAGCTAGACACATAATTGGTACTTTGTAGCAAGTGCTAGGATTATAGCACTTTCTAGAAACAATACCCTCTTTCAACTTGTGATGGAAGCAGTTGTGGAAACATAAGCGGCGCTGCCTAGTCATCTTATGTTTTTTGTTATACTACATGGGTATTCAGAAGTCAGAGATCTTTCTGGATTAATTATGTGGCCGTTAATTGAAGCCCTCTGCTTGCCATCCATCAAAAGGTGGCACTCTCTGCTTTGTAATGCAATGGTCAAGGATCTTTTTTTTTTTTTTTAAATAAATTATTTATTGATTTTAATGCTCATCTCCCTTCAGATAGTCTTATCTTCCTTCAAATAGTTAGATAGCATTTTTCTCCCTATTAGACCAACGAGAGTACCGGGATTACTTATAAAAATTCCAAACAAATTTTAACTTACAAATGAAAACCTTTGACGAACACCAAAATATTATGAGGCCTTCCCGTAGGACACTTTCTGTATTTCCGTTATTTGGAAAGGAAACAATTAATGACGTACATACACGTCCTGCCCCCTTAGAAACCCGTGTTATGACGTCTATAGACGTCAGTGTCTGTTAAAAGGTTAACTTAATTGATCATCATAATCTCTTAAAATGGATTACGAACTAGCTTCTGACATCATCTAGGTTGTGTGTATTAATTTTATTCAGGAACCAAATTTTTATTATGGAATTTAAGTTAAAAGCTTTTCATGGTAATTTTATTTACGCCCAGAGTAAATCAGAAATCCATTATAACGTCAATGTGTTTTGAGAAAACGTCTGCGTCCTTAGTAAGGATGACGACCTAGCATATCACATAACTCAGATTGTCTATGTTGATTTCACACAGGAGTAGAAGTAGACCTACCGTTAAACGTTAGAATTCAGGTCTGCTTCTGGATTCTTCTTAACACTGTATAGTGGCCTACGTAGTTCTATTAATTGTGCCTTTACTGTAAATGTTTGGAATGGTGGAAGCAACAAAAAAATGTGTATCAGACTATGTATAGGGATTGTATGGAGAAAATTGCATAACATAACTACACGAATATGTTGAATAAAATAAAAGAAATTGTAAAAATAATAAAAAATAAAAATGCGCAGACAAATAATAGAGCAAATGGGACGAACAACGGCAAAATTTTACAAAGAAAAAGGGAAAATTGTTGTCTGGAAGCTCATAAATAAACTTCATTGTTATCGATTATTTTTGTGTAATTTTTTATTTTTTTTTTGCTTTTCATTTCTTCCTCTTTTATTATGCTATGCTGCACCTCGTTCGTTTTGCATAAACATAAAGATTGCATGTGTTGGCTCTCTCTCTTGTGTGTGTTAACGGTGATTTATGTATTATAACACTAACTTCCCCCCCGATATTGCCACTCTTTCTTTCTATCGCTTATTCTGTAAAGGTTTTGAGGCAATATGCCATTAAAATTCTGTTAACATCTTCAAATAATATCATTAAAACACGAAACTGATTATCTTGTTCAGGTTTTTTTTTTTTTTAATGTGAACTATTTTTAGGGAATTAATGATTTTTTCTTTTTAAAATTTCTCCATCATAGTTTGGTCTTTACTGTTTCGGATAGAGACACAGGTATTATACTCTTACACACATACGCATACACGAGTATGTACATACATACGTATGTGTGCAGTTGTTATGGCTGATTTATGATAACTGCTATTAAAACAATAAAACTGTAAAAAAGAGGAAAAAGTAATGGAACTTTAAAGCAGATGTCACACACAGGGTAACTTACATTTACACTCACTCTCCCTATTTGTTTTTGTGAGTATAAGTATGTGCATTGTATGATGGCATTCCTCTCTGTTTTTACTTCATTTTGTTGTAAATTTTTACTACAGCTGGGAAAATTTACATGCCTTTATACTCACACACACATATGCTCTCAGGCAGACACTTGAAATTGCATATTTATTTACATGATATCCGTTTATAAAGGTTATTTAGCTAGCTTTACATTATTACAGTGTATAACATAATTATGTACTCACTAAGTAGCAGTATGTACTTAGAAATTAAATGATTTTAAAATGCCTTAAATTATTATTTTTTTTTATTGATTTGCAATACATTTTTAAATACTTCGAAATATTATTTCGAATTTAATTTAAAAATTATTCCTGTTTTTCCACAATTGTATTAAATTTTTAAATTTTATCCTGTTTTTTATGATTGTATAATCGTTCCTGGCATGTTAATAGTCTCGAGTATGTTAAAAAATGCACATAAATTGTAACCTCGTAAATGTAATGTAACATCTGCATAATTATAGGGCCGGCCTGCTGTTGCTGCTTCTGGTATTCGTATTACTTTTTATTGTTTTTTTTTTTTTAATACATATGTGTTTAACTAAAAGCTTATATACATACATACCTATATACATACATACATACATACATATGTACATACATATATGTAGAGTATATCTTGTAATACAAACAACATCAGCATTTTAATATTTAATCCTAGACAAAATGCAATATTAAGTTGAAAACCGGATGTGCATAAATTACTTGCCTCTTGCCTAGTTGTTTGCAGTATTATTACTCCTGCTAGAAAACTCAATTCCTTTGTGGGTTCAATTATAGAAGCGAATGCAAATTAATGGCTATTTTGTTATCTCTCTGCATTATGTTTTAAATATTTAATGTAAAAACTTTTAATGAAACGATAAACCACTTAAAGCAGAACCGTACGGGATACAGGATTTGCATGAATTATTAACAAATAATTGTAGAATAAAAATAAAAAAAAAACATTAGAATCTTTTAGGCTCCCTTTAAGGAGGTTTAAAGGGAATTATAATTGTAGTAAGAAAAAATATGCAAATAATAATGGAAAACGTGGAAAATTAATTCATTTTCTTAGCATTTCTCCTATCAGGTATTCCAAAGTAAAAGGTTATAATAAAAGTAATAAATGTGAATGAATATTTTAAATTTTTAAATTACTTTCTAAAAATCCAAGTTAGAAAGGCTCACACACGACAGTAGATAATATACAATAGCCCATTAAATCCTGATTTTTCGATCTTAAATGCGTTAAAGCATTGAACGTAAAACTCTTAGCCTAGCCACTATACAGCTGAAGAAATTTTTCATCAACAATCAAAGGATTTTAGAATAAGAGGGCGCTTAAGGGAAAATGTTGGGAACTATAAACAAAAGACTTTGAACAGAATAGAGTGACCAATAAAATGCCTTTTATTATTAAGAATAATAAATGTTTTGATGAAATCTATTGGGAAAATGCTAGAGAACTTTCTAAAGAATTAAGATTGCATGACATTGTCGTATGTTGTAGCTTTTTGGCAATAAAAACTAGTTATAGACAACACACGTATGGGTATCGATTGCAAAGCATGGGAATATCACCAGGAAAACGTGATATCGCCTGTAGAAAACATCGTTTAGATTCCTTTACAATAAAAAAGTTAACGCACTTGCAATAGACCCGACACAACAATAATTGTAAAAGAATTTAAAAATAGGGAGATCCATGTTAAAAGTAATCAAGCACATCTAAATCCTGAAAACATACGTACTGTGCTTTAAGTCTGTATAAATGCAAAGGAACACCTCTAAGCAATTCCAAGCATTAGATTCTACCAAAATTATAACGAAAAATAAATCAGAAAACCTGTCTAACCAAAGGTTTTTAATCTATCATTCACATATTCAGTAAATAAAGCTGCACGATGAATGAAAAATACTGACATGAGCGACATTAGGCAAGAAGAATAGGTTAGTGGAACTCTCATGAGAATGTAAAGACAATAATCTGTAGAATATTATTTTATTATAATCGAACAAGCTTTATATCTGAAACTATGCCACTTTCTGATAATAAGCTTTGCAGCAGCTTTATGAGAATTAAATGGAATGGATAGGGAACTATACAGTGTTTTTTGTACAACTGGTCTATACAAATCAAATGCCTGCCTGCCTATTCCCATATCTGACCACAATAAATAATTTATGATATTTTTATGCATAAAAAAATGTTTTTTTTTTATTTTTCTTCCTGCCATGTTAAATTTTATAATTTATGTATGAAAGAGAATTTTTTTGTTTCCTTTTCTTTTTTTTTAAATCATAGTTGGGTTATGTAAATATTGCACCCTTATGACTATAAAAACAAAAGAGAGTTGAAATAAAAATAAAAATTAAAAAAGAAATAGAAAAATGTAAAAATATTCACCCCCTCAACTGAACAATGTTTGTGTGTTTTTCGCAAATTGCAAACATTTTAACTGTTGTCTGTGGTCATCAGCCTCAAACTCATCATAATATTGTTGAAATGAAACTAAAAATAACAACACCATAGTGATACAATTCTTTTATTCTGTTTTTTTTTTGTAGTTTCTGTTTTTATTTTCGTTTTTAACAATCATAATACAGAATAAAATTTACTCAGAGAGGGTAAGAGAGACATTCGGCAGTTTCTTTCCCATACGCCACCACCACGCATTATCTATCCGAAGTAGTGCAATTCTGCATGATAGGAACGTGGCTTGGCGTAGAGAGGGTGTTTCAAATAAAATATGAATTGTTTGTATGTATTTTGTATACAAATGTGTTGATGGTTTTACCACCACTGCTATATTCTTCTTTTTTTTTGGTTTTGTTTGTTTGAAATATTTTTAATAGTTTAATAGAAAATATATTGAGGTAGTTTTGGTCATAATAAATTATTACCACAGGCATTCGTGGCCTGAAATAGCTTAAATTCCTTTAATTTTACTCGCATACATGGGTTTTAATTTGCTGCACTTGGAGTGCTACATGAAAAAATGTGCCATGCAGTGGCTAAAATGAAGTATTCTTTCCTTTTTGTGGAATTTGTGGAAAAGTATGTACTGAAAGAGGAATAGTTTTTTACAAGTTAGGTCAGGTTAGCAGACATTGTTATCTGTCATCATTCTTCAGTCCCCACCCTATTAATCTAGAATTAGCCAAACGGTTATGAAACATATCTTCGTTTTTAGCATACGAAAATAAATCATATGGTTATTGAAATTACGTTACGGTTTGGTAAACGTTCCCACTGCTTTTCATATGCTAGGAACGAAAGTACGTTCCGTTGCGTTACGTGAACGTTCGGCTAATTCTACCTTTAGTAAATCACTTGTGCCTTTACACGTATGTACATACTTACTTACTTACTTAATTGGTCATTATAACACTTCAGTACGATTACAAGCTATACCTATTCACACCACCCGTGTACTAATTTTACTCATGAGTGGCTAGACCTACAGTTTAATGTCAAAAGAAACTTTTCATGGCAATTTTGTTTTACTCTTAGAAGAATAAATGAGACTAGAAATGAAATTTTGTTATAAATGGGGCTTCAATTGATACTGAAGTCTGAGCCTGGTATCTAGTCTCCAGGCAGATTTTTGAGCACTCCAAAGCCAGTAAGTTTATTGTCCATCCGATAAGACCAGTGTGAACATTCCAATGCCTAATTAAGGTCATTTGGATTGCTTGAAATATTCAAATGGATTCTGCAAACTTTTCTCACTTTTTTTCACTTAATTTCCTAACAAAAATTTAAAATATTTTTAAACCCAAAATTTTTTTTGGCAAGTTTTCTACGAAAAAAACAAACAAAAAAGACTAAAATACGTGACATTATGGTGCAACATTTTCCAAAGGAACGTGAAATAAATTCGAGTACATTTGAAAATGGGGACATAGAGCGGAGCAATAAAAACGAAAACTAATTTATGCATATTTCCGTTTAAATAGTTCTATTGGAACGCAACGAAAACAAATAAAATAAAAAGTACTATAAATAATAACAACAATAACAATAATAGCAAAAAAAAGAAGAAAATAGTAGTAATAAACGAATTTATGGCAACTGCAACATGATGCAGTATAATTTTATTCCTTATATATATGTATGTATGTACTAGAAACGACAAGTATAATAACAAATATTTACAATACATGTTGCCAAATAAAAACTACTCGTACCTCTTTTCAAATCCTAAACTATAACTAAAACACATAAACACTTGGTTACGAGTACATAGTAGTTGCACAGAACTTTAAAGGTGTGATTTTATACTAAGCTCTTGTATTATTGTTTCTGTTTACTTTTTGTTAGTTTTGCAAAATGATTTTACTCTTTTAAATGTATGTGTTTGTGTCCTTTTTTTCAATTTACTGTCAGTTTTGTAGTGTTATTTCTGTTGTTATTGTTGTGCTCTTGATTGCGGTAAATAACAACAGTCGTAAAAGACAATGTCTACGTTGCCAACCATAAATAATAACAACAACAGCAGTGGCAATACCGCCATCACCACTACTGCAGTTTGTTGTCAAAAAAAATGTACTCACGTAAATGTTTTACACTCTCTCTCTCTCTCTCTCTCTCTCTCTGGAGGAAATAAACAATAAAAAAAATTTATTTTTGTTTTGTAAACTTTAAAACACGCAATAAATGTTGTTGCCCTTTAAAAATATTCGCTATTTTATTGGTTTTTTCTCTATTGTTTTTGCTATTAATCTAGTACTTTTATTGCTTTAAGTTGGAATTGTTATGTTGTCGTGTAACAAATTCTTAAAATCCGGGAATTAATTAGCGCAACGGTCGTATATACGTTTAGTTTGTTTATTGTTATTGCCATTGTGGATGACAGGTTGTCATAATTCCATTAGAATCATCAACAATTTTGTTTCACTATACGATCGTTTCGCTACAAGGAGAGAGTTGTCAAAAATTGTATTACAACTACAAATTTTTTGTTGAGTTTTTGATCTGGTAACTTCCATAACCTTTCAGTTGATTTGTCATTGTATTTCTGTTGTTCATTTATACATATAAAAAAGGCCTTCTATTAACGTTAAATAAACTAAATCTGGCATAGAACTTTATGGCACTTCTAAAATAAAAATAAATACTAAATACATACTACGTTTGAAATCCTTTTTCTCGTCAGCAATACGGATAGTTTTCTTTTCTTGTTACGGCAGCTCTTGAAATTGTATTGATCCAAGATTTGGAGAACCTTTCGATGAATCACTTCTGAATATATCCTTTCTAATATCGATAACTGTAAATAAATATATGCACTACGCTTTAATAGCAGCAGGATAATGTTCAATTTTCACAGTCTACATTGCGTCTAGAGTCAGACCGTATTTCAAATCCGCCGATTTTTTGTAGCGTACAATCCTTTCTAGTAAAAAAATATTCGAGGGTTTCTTTATCCATATTCGAGTTATCTGTAAACATTAAAACAGCATTATCTCTGAGGGCAGTGGTTCAAAATACAGCGCTGACAATTCAAAAAAGAATTTTAAAAAATGTTTAAAAATTAATATTTTATCAAAAATCAAAAATTGTATTGAAAAGTTTCTCAAAAATTTGTCGTTCGGAGATAACTTTAAACTGTAGGCCCCATCACTCATGGATAAAATTAACGCACACAACATGAGTAGCGGAAGCAGGTAGGTTGTAATTCTAACTAAAGGGTTGTAATGTTAAAGCAAGTAGAAGTATGTTAATCTCTTTAATAATTAGGCTCTAACTCATCACATTTACTAGCTAGTATCAAAAAATTGCAAATCTCTAGAGGAATCAAAAATTATTTCTCAAAATAATAAATATCGTCGTCGAAAATCCAAAAGTACGTATATTGTCAGAAAAATAAAAATCGAGTTTTCGATTGATTATGATTCATAAGGTTATCTAACATATTTCTATCAAAAATAATGTTTTTATATCAATAATTCAAAATATTTCGATTTTGATTTTTTTGATGATACGTACTTTTGGATTTTCGACGACGATATGTATGAAGTACTTGTTATTTTAAAATTTTTTTTTTTTTTTTGCTTCTCCTGTTGGTTAGAGGACGTGTACTTGTCAACTGTGACAAGTACAGTACCCGGAGGTCGAATTGACCCATTATAGAATTAGAAAAATGTTTGTTATGTACTTTTGGATTTTCGACAACGATATGTACTTAACTTTATAAACAATAAGAATACAAAAAATTAAAGTGCATATAAGTTTTCTTTTTTATTTATGTTTCGTGTATTTTATTTAATCATCATCTGTTTTGCCCTGAAAAAAAATTTATAATTTTTCTTTGCATATTAAAATTAAAATTTATTACTTTAAATACAATTTGTATTGTATTTTGTTGATATAACAGCGTTCACTTATTAATATAAACACTAATTAGGCACGTATCATCATACATGCATGCACAGGTATATAAAGCAGGCAACTTAATAAATACAAAAATTTTAAAACAAAAAAAAAAAATAGGTCACTATAACAAAATAAAATAAAAACCGAAAAAAAAACTATAAAGAAAGCCAATAAAAAAATAAAAGTTGTATACGAAATTATGTCAATCATATGGTGGTGTGGGGTTCATTCTAGTCGTTATACAATTTAAATTATTTTTTTGTTTTTTTCTCTCGCATTCTTGCTCTCTGTTTTAACGTATGTATGTTTGTATACCAACCGCTGTATATATTTTATTTGCCATTTTTTTTTGTGTGTTATTTTTTTTATTATTATACTCCCTCAGTTTTCAGGTTTTAATCTTAATGATTTCATACATACTGTATATACATACATACCTAGATACACACATACATCAACAAAAACTAAAAAACTAAAATCGTGATATCTCTATCTCTCTAATGAAGTACTTGAATTAATTTTAGAACTTTTATTTGCTTTTCATGTAAAATTAGAAAAATTTTTGTTACGTACTTTTGGATTTTCGACGACGATATATGAAACATTTTTAATTATTGCTATAAAAACGTTATTTTTGGTCAAAAAAATCATAATCGAAAATTCGATTTTGATTTTTTTTTTGTTGAGATACGTACTTTTAGTTTTTCGACGACGATATGTACTTATGTATGTATGCATGCATGTATGTATATATGAAGGGGGATTAGTAATAGATTTTTATTTTATTTTAGGAAAAAACAAATACAACAAATACAAAAAAGCTGTTACGCTACTTTTATCTCATACATGCTGTTTTGTTTTATTTTATTTTTTTTGGTTCGTTTTGTTTTCTAATGAGAAAGTGAGAAAATATAAACTAGAGATTGCGTAATTTAAATACAAAAAGATACGTGTGTGTGTGTGGATGTATTATTAACAGTTTTTTAAATGTTTAGACTTGTTTGATCCATATGTTTAGCACTGCAGTGTTTTTTTATTTTTTATTTCTAAATCCTCTCCTCCCTCCCACTCTTCCGATCATACATACTATGTATATGTTTCGTAGTGCTTATCTCTTTAGGTTTTTTTTTTGTTGTATTTTTATATTCTATTTTACTTTAATACACTGTTGTTTTTTATATTTATTTGTTTGACATTGAAATTTTTTTTATTTCTGTTTTTTATTTTTAATTTTTTTTTTGGTGTTGTTGATTTATTGTTGATTTTTTTTTATTGTAATTATACATACATATGTACATACGTACATTCATATGTATGTACAGATAAATATGTATGTACATATGTATGTACACATAGTTTTATTATAGTTATATCCTCTCATAATGTGTGAAATAGAAAATAAAAACGTTTTAATTTCTTTTCGTTTTTTTTTATTTTAATTTTATTTAATTTTTTATTTTAATTTTATTTATTTTTGTTTTTTTTTATTTTAATTTTATTTATTTTTGTTTCTCCTTTTGTGTTAAACCAGTTTATTTAATTTTTTTTTATTATTATAATTCGCACATAAAAGTTCGTTTTCATTGTGCTATTTCTTTCTATTTTTGTGTTTTTTTTTTTTTATTATTTATTATTCATTAATAATTTGTTCGAAATATTGATGACTGACGTCAAATGTGTTGCTTGACATTTTAACACAGTTTCTCGTTTGCTTTTTTTTTTACTTAAATTTCGGCAAAGAAACAAAAATTATAATAAATTCTACAAGTGGGCGTGGTTCGTATTGTTGAAACTTTAGTTAGTTTAACTAATTATAAAATTCATTAACAATATGATCTTAATAACATACAATTTTCATCGTTTACATGCACTTTTCAGGATGCACTGATAGCTTTCCATGCGAAATCCGGCAATTCTGTTTGTTGACATAACTTTACTAATGTAATTGATCATTACAATCCTTTAGTCAAGGTTACAACCTAGCTTCTCATGCTATAAACACAATAGAAGGAACTTGGAACTTTTCATAGCAATTTTTCTTTGAAAACTGCCGAAAGAAATATTCATATTTCGCTTTGTTCCCAATGACTAAGCTCTAGGGTTAAACCGCGGACTAATAAGCCCAATCACCACCTACATTGCTCGCATATCTAATCTGGATAAAATTTACACGCACAACATGGGTGATGTGAGAAACTAGCTTTTAATTCTGCAATAGCCAATTAATGTAAAATAGTTTTAAGACTTATGAGTATGAATTTCCCTTTCTTGCAGTTTATACTATTATTTTATCTCTCAATTTTTGCATTTTTTAATAGATTCTAAATAAAATGAACAAATTTTTGTTAAAAAATAAAAAAGCAAAGTCACTGTAATCCCAGTTCATCAATCAATCAATGCAAAGTAAAATTTTCCATTATTTCCGCTGATAAAAAAAAACCTTAGAAGTCTCTTATCTGCATGAGTTCTATTTTGCTGACACTATTTGTATTTGACATACAATCATATGTTTAATAATGTCACAAAAAAAAATACCCATTAAAAACCCTTTCGATTTTCAATTCTATAAATATCATATACCACCTTCCAAATTCTTTAATAAAAATATCCACCTCACCCTAATAGTATGTGCTATACATTATTAGTTGTCTATCTATTACTCTCTCTCTCTATTGTTCGTTATCTCTCTCTCTCTTTTTATCTATGAAAACATATGGTTTACATATTACTTTTACGCATCGATAAAACAAGTATTTTTACGCACTTTACTCACTCTCCCTCCGAATGCTTGCTTTTATTTTTTGTGCGATCTATGATCAGATTGCTACAACAACAAAAAATTTTGAAAATGTTTAAAGTTTAATGAACTTTTCTTGTCTCGTTTGCAAATTTTTCGTTTGTATTTTTTGTTTGTTGCTCTGCTTTTATGACTACATTCTCCCACCATAAAAATAAACAGAGAGCTTTAATTGACTGACACACTGTGCTAAGGAGGAGAGGGGATGTTTCATGTTCTGTTCGTTGGCCAATTGGTTACACGCATGTAAACAATTGGGTTTTAAAAATTGAAATTTATTTCGAAAATGAAAGATTTTTATTTTTATATAGGAAGTGCTTTTATTTTGCACAACACTGTATGTATATATGGTATGTACATCATAATAATAAAATATTTACCTCATGTATTTTCGTTGGAAACGTGATGATGATGATAAACGCAGGGTATTTTCTTATTCGACTTGATTGCGTATGATTAATAATGTTGTGTGTGTGCGAAAAGATTACGCATAATTTTGCGTTTCGTTTGTTGATATTTTTTTTGGTTTTTTTTTGTTTATGCGAAATTTTTGCTGTTGCTGTTGTAATAGATTTTGCAAAACTAATAGTTTTAAGCGTTCATTGAACTTGTCAAGGTAAAATGTGATACCGTTCCAATAGAATTGTTATTGTCGGGTGGTAGGCATGAAAAAGTGCGTAGACCGATAAGTGATGTGAGCTTTGTGGCAGACGGTATGACGGGAAAGCAGCACACAAGGCATGCTAAAAAATTTGGCCAATTTTGTTGTTTGCAAAAAAAAAAAAGAAAAGAAATTTTCGCACATAATTTGGTATTATAGTTTCGGCTTGTTTACAGTTAAGTTCATTACCCTTAAGCGGTTCTACACCGGAATTTAATATAATTTCTTATTCACTGTAATTTAATTACATTTTTTTTTTGTTTTAATTTTATTAATTATTTAAATTAATTTTCTTGTGTTTTTTATTTTTATTTTTATTTTAGAAATGGCGGAAGGCAATGGCGAACTGGTAGATGACATCAATCAAAAATCAGAAGATCGCGGCGATGGTGAAAGAACAGAAGATTATCCAAAACTCTTGGAATATGGCTTAGATATTAAAGTACGTATAATTTTGTTACCAATAATTATATTTAAATTGTGTGTAGATGTAAGATAAGTTAGATTGCAAAGATAAAATTTGAAAAAAGCATACCTCCACCTACACACCAAAATAGGTCGTATTGCTTACCACAGGTTACCGAAATAAAGGAACAAGAAAAATCTTAAAAAAAAAAAATGGAATGGAAAGAACTGAGCTTAGAAAATAAATAAAACAAGAGAAAGGGAAGCTTAATTCAGTGTCATATGGAAAGAGGACGAGAAAGTTAGTGTCATTACCTGTACGAAAGTCCAAAAACCTGTACAATAAACAATTATTATGTCACAAAACATAGCAGACCTATTGATAACTCTATTAATAAGAAAATCTAACCAGGATTTATGGCAGCAGTTGTGATGCTGTTTTCCTTATATTAGATTTACCAACTTATAGGATACATACACATTACATTACAACGCTTCAGTTAGAATTACGGCTTAGTTTATCACACCACTTATGTGGATCTACAATTTAAAATCGCCTCTGAACAACAGATTTTTTTGAGAAACTTTTCATGACAATTTTATTTGCTCGCAGAGTTTTTGTCAGAAATCTTCTGAGAGAAAGTCGCCGAAGAAATATTTTTATATTTTCGCTTTAGTGTGTGACCTCGGACCTTAAGTCTAATAAGCCAACACAACATTACCTACTAGACTATAGGGAATTATAGGATACAGGGCCTGCAAATACATGTCTAGTAGCAGTGAAAATACTATCACCACTTACAGAAATGTATTATGAACAAATGAGTTTAAAATCGCGTTATTTTAGCAGAAACCGAAAACCCTCGAATAGTAGAATATACACCGCAGTTTATAACTTGAATAATCGAAATTGGTTTGTTAAATTTTATCGCACTGCAGATAGTTTTTTTTCTATTAAAATACTCTAAAAAATTACGATTCCCAGCTTTTCATATGAGAATTACGCCAAAAACTGCCCAAAAATAATAAGAATAGGTCTGCTTATTCCGCCGATATAAACTCTTCCAAAGAAGAAGAATGAAGTATTTTTCTTGGGACTGTTGGTTTTGCCAATTTTAATTGTTTCTGAATTTTTTGTTTAGTTTTTGGAAAATTACAAAAATCTGACCTTTAAATATTAAAATTTTTATTGTAAATTTTTCTATTATTACTCTCATGTTTTAAACTATTCGTTACCACTTTTTAATTTTAGGTTGCCGGTAAATTAGATGATATATATAAAACAGGAAAACTCGCCCACGTAGAATTAGATGAACGCGCACTGGATGCGCTTAAAGAGTTTCCGGTTGATGGTGCCTTGAATGTATTAAGTCAGTTCCTTGAATCAAATTTGGAACATGTATCGAATAAATCAGCGTATTTATGTGGGGTCATGAAAACTTATCGGCAAAAAAGTCGAGCCAGTCAACAGGGTGTACCAACACCAGCAACCACAGTGCAAGTTAAAGGACCCGATGAGGAGAAAATCAAAAAAATTCTAGAACGTACCGGTTACACTTTAGATGTGACCACGGGTAATTATATTTCATTGCTTCTTTTAATATAAAAAAAAAATTAAAACAAATAAATAAAATAAATATGTACATAGATAAAAACATATAAAAATAATTTCCAATAATATGTTTATAGGCCAGCGCAAATATGGTGGACCACCTCCAAATTGGGATGGTCCAGTACCGGGCAATGGTTGCGAGGTATTTTGTGGGAAAATACCCAAAGATATGTTTGAAGATGAATTAATACCCCTGTTTGAAAACTGTGGCACCATTTGGGATTTACGATTAATGATGGATCCTATGACTGGTACAAATCGTGGTTATGCATTTGTTACTTTTACCACAAGAGAAGCCGCCTCTAATGCCGTCAAACAGGTATTTATCATAGAATTTAATTTCATTTTTCAATACTCTCTACAACTTTTGTTACTTTTTCTTTTCTTTTTTTTTTTTAAATATACATCATATGATGTATTGTATATCAAATCAAAAATGAAGAAAAAAAAGAAAGAAAGAAAACTTTATTTGATATTTTAGATCAAATAAAATATAAAAAAAAATAAACACAACAATACATACATAAATGTTGTTGTTGTGTAAACTTATCAAATGATTTAGAAGGACTGGCACATTTCAAGTCCATTTGGTTTAGAAAAATTTTCTATTAAAAATAATTTTCTTTTAAACAATTTCGTATAGAAATTCTAATCATCATTTGATAAGTTTTTAATTTTTTCTAATACATACATACATAGCTTTAATGATTACATATTAATAATTATTTGGCTTTTTCAAAATTACGTATACATTACAGTTATACAATATATTTTTAGGCTTTTTTTCAGTAGGCAAATGATTGGTTTTTATTTTTTCATATTTCTCTATGTATTTATTAAAACTCTATCTACATATACTATAAACGAATTGTGTCTTCCATTTCTTTTAAAATAAGGGAAGACATTACTTTTTTTTTTCTTATTAAAAGAAGGAAAACTATCCTTTTATTCTATTTTTTTTAAATAAGTTTCCAAGCTTGGTATTTTAAATTTCTTTCTCTCAAAATAGTTTTTTTTTATTTGTTTTGTATCTTAAGCTAGCTGTATTTAAAAGTAATATATTTGCTATATATCTCTAGTTTTTATTTCTATTTATGCTACAACTTAGTTTTAAAAAGAGTTTATTTTTATTTTTTTTTATTAGTACATGGCTTGACTTTGCCTTTTTGCATGAAAATCGTTTTGAAGAAAAAAAGAAAAACAAAAAAAGAGAAAATCACAATAAAAGTTTTCTTCCAAAGTAGCAAGTTACATAAAAATTACCATTTTAACGTAACGTGAATTGGTTTCATTAAACCTAGAAACGTTTCTTAATAATACCCAAAGTATTTACAAAAAATAAAAAAAGGATCTCTTATATTCAGAAAAAAAAAAAAACAGAAATAGAAACGAAAATAAAAACGAAAACGAAAGAAAAAAGTTTGGTTTAAACAAAATTTTGCGGTTTGAAAAGAAGTCTCTCGAACAAAAGCAATCAAAAGAAGAAATTTTAAAAGTCCTGGCCTTACAAAATAATAATTAAAAGCAAAATTATATCCTTACCCTACCTACCCAGCCACCTACCTACTTTGTTTGTTACTTGCATTTTAGTTCTTTAATTCCTGTTTCCCTTCGAAAAAAAAAAATTCTTTTTTCACCTATTTTTTGTTTTTTAGTTGTTCTCTCTTCCTCATAGAAAAGTATAGAAAAACTTGAATTTTTTTTTTTGTTTTTTACAATACTTTATAGTTTCTAAGTGTAGTTTGTTACTGTGTATTGTTTTATAACTTTAAAATTAGTTTGTAAGTACCTTCTCCTTTATTTATAGTAATTTTTCTTTCTTAGTTTTTTTTTCCCCCCAAAAAAATAATAGAAAAAATATGTATAAAAAGCTCTGTTTTTTATGCCTCCTCTCTCTCTCTCTCTCTTATGTAATGTATTTAAAACACAACGATGATACAACAACGAAAACAACTGAAACAAAATGAAAAGAAAGAAAAAAATAAAAATCTACCAGAAAACTCTGTAATCCATTATCACGTGTTTGGCAGCCGTTTTAGGTCATTTATTATCCAGATAAAAAGAACAAAAACAACAAAAACTATTTTTATTTTAGTTTTATTTGTAACAAAATTCAAAATTCATTCTTTTTCTTTTTCTAAATTTTCTTTTATTTATTGTAGAAAATCTACGGTGGTTATCATTGAAAAAAAATAAAAATAAAAGCATTGTTTACTCTTTTCTCCTCTTTGCATTGAAAAGTTAAAAAAAAAAATGGAAAAGAATTCCCTTTTACATTCACATTGTGCACTGCCACCACACATAATACATATTCATCCTTCGTAGTATGTGTGTGTGTTTGTCTGTTTTTCAAACATTTTTTTTAATTCTTTAGTTTTTTTTTTAGCAAAAAGAAATATTTTTTTTTTTTTTAAATAACTTTTCTTTAGTAGTTTCATATTTTTTCTTAGTTTTATTTATTTCTTTAACTTTTTATCTCTACATTCGGCGAAAATTAATTCTCATTTCAAATGAAAAACATCAAAACGATAAATTTTCGTAGTTTTTTTTTTCGTGTAACTCAACTCTCATCTCTTCATCATTCGTCTGGTTTTATTTTCTACAAATTGCGAGCATGTGTTCTTCTTTTAACAAACCAAACCAAAATTAATTCCATTTTATTGTATTAACATTTTAATTGTTTTTAATTTTTATAACGAAACTTTTCATCATCCGACTTTGGAATAGCAGCAATTTTGGCTTAATCATTTATAAAAAAAAAAAAAATAAAAAGTGTGTAAATTTTCAAAATTTAAATTCAAAATTATAAACATTCTTCCTAAAATTACATTTATTTTATACTTTACTTTTACTTTTATTTTTATTATTTATTTTTAATTTTTTTTTTTAATTTCATTCAATTTTACTAACCTTTGCTGTATTGTGGTTTTATTATTATTTTCTAACTGAACGTCATCAGACTGAATTGCGGTTTATTAAAGCATTTTAAATAATTTGATAGTACAACACTTTACAGGGCTGTTTTATTTTAAAAATAACAATTTCGCAAGAGTTCTATGACTACCCTAACAATTACCTCAGTTTAGCGTTGATTTTAACTACTAAAGGAGTATCAAAACAGAAATTTGCAATATTTTCGATACCTAGACCATAGAATTGATAAACTACTGAATAAATCATCGAAGCAATGCTAAAGTATATTCATCCATGAGTCCCTAATGTGGTCATCGATTGTATATTCAAAATATAACCACGATATCCAGATGGTTGACCTTGCGATTCAATGTCTACTTCAAAAATTATGACCGCATGACATTTGAATGTCTTGAAATATCGCATCCTTAGAACTGGTTTAACTACTGAATAAATCATCGAAGCAAAGCTAAAGTATTTTCGCCCATGACAAGAATTCATATGATTAACCTTACGATTCAACAACTACTTCGACAACTATGCCCGCTTGGCAATGGAATCACTTGAAAGATCGTCCATAGGACTGGTTTAAGTACCGAATGAATGCTAATGTATGTTCATTCATGAGCCCTTAATGGGGTCACCGACTACATGATCGAAATATAACATCGATATTCGATGAATGAATTGAAGATTTTAAAGGCATGCCTTATATGCTCAAACAAAGATTCTTTATTCTATTCTAGTTAAAGCAATAACTTGCACTTTCAGTACTTTTGAAAAGAGAAATATTTATCCATCGGTTCCTTCAATTGCAAAGCAATTACTATGAGACGGAAAAAAAACGGACACCAATTGAAGCCTATATTAAGATAAGAAAATGAAAATTTATTTAGCATGTACATACAGTGAACGCCGAAGAAGTCGCCGTTGTCTAGTGGGTAGTGTGCTGGCTTATTAGACAAAAGGCCCGGGTTCGAATCCCAGGTCAGACATCAAAAAAAAAAAAAAATATTTCTTCGGCGACTTCCTCTCAGCAGATTTCTGGCAAAGACTCTGAGAGTAAAAATTGCCATGAAAAGATGCTCAAAAATCTGTCGTTCGGAGTCGACTTTAAAAAAAACTGTAGGTCCCGCCACTCATGTATAAAATTAACGCACACAACATGGGTGGTGTGAGAAGTTAGGTCGTAATCCTGACTGAAGGGTTGTAATGGCCAATTATGTATGTACATATACAGTGAACGCTGTCAACTAACACATCAGACATGCTATATTTATTCTAAGGATAAATTCGAATGCAATCGTAACTGTAGGAATAATTGAAAATTTTTCTAGAATATTTCAATATTTAGGACGACGAATACTCCGGTCTGTAAACATTCAATTCAGTCTATGACATTTGTAATTGTAAATCTCTTTAATCATTTTAACAGTCCTTTTGTAACTTGCTTTTTAATTATACATATTTTTGAAATTTGTTTACTTTTTTCTTTTTCTTTTAATTGACTTATTTTTATCATCCCTCGTATCTTTTATAATCCCTTCATCTTGTCCTACAACTCAAAAAACTTCCATTTTTATTGTTTCTTTATAAAAATTATTATTTTTTGTTTTTCGTTTTATTTTAATTTTGAAAATATCATTTTATCAAGTATTTTTTTTTCTTTGTAAATTTATTTGTATATTTTTTTTATTTTATTTTGTTTTTGTTTTTTTATTTATTTTCTTTAAATTAATTTATTATTATAAATCCCATTTTACAACAAACATTATTTAAACCAACAAAAAAAAAAACAAAACAAATCCCTTTAAACAAATTTCCCCCTCGCATATTATCTACAGCTCGATAATCATGAAATAAAACCTGGCAAGTGTCTGAAAATAAATATAAGTGTACCGAACCTGCGCCTTTTTGTAGGCAATATACCCAAATCGAAAGGCAAAGAGGAGATTTTAGAGGAATTTGGTAAATTAACAGGTAAATTATGAAACAAAATTTTTATACACAACAATTCTTTTTTTTTTAAATTATATTTTTTTAAATTTTAATATTAAAAAAAAAATAGTTGTAATAACATGTAAATTAATATCATATGAAATAAAAGGCAATTTTACATGTTATTAAACTATAGAAACAAAAAAAAAAAACAATAATAATAATGGGTAAGCATTATTACTATATAAAATTGGCTATTAAAGACAAAAATCCAATTGGCTTTAAGTGTAAAAACAATGTACAATGTACAGAATATTATACATACAAACCGAATTGGCTAAAATCATAATTGGCTGTTTATAAGAGAAACTATAAAACGGCTGTTGTTCTGCGAAGTTTACGTGGGTTACCAAATACTATCTGTAGGAGGTTGTTTTTAGGCAAATAATAAGGGGTAGTCTATTATAGTCAATCACACCAATTAAAATTTTTGCAATAAATTCTTAGTTTCATGTTTAGTTATCTTTTTTTTTTGTTTTTGTCATCCTTTTTTTATTGTACATAATTGAAATGTTTTTCATTTAAAATATTTTTTTTTTATATGTTTCTAATCCATCAACCATTCTACCGCTACCGACCGTTACACCATTTCGTTATTTCTTTATTTGAATCATATCCAATCATCATCCTCAATTTTCATTGAACACAAAATATTTGTTAAAGAACAAAAAACAAAAAAAAAAAAAAAATTGCACCAATCCATATATTTCGAGACTATCTTTTCAAATGCGTTTTTTCCATATTTTTTTTTTTTTTTTACTAGATTTACGTTTAAAATTACTTAAGGCGAAATAAATATTTATTTATTTATTTTTTAGGTCTTTCTATTTTTACAAATACACATTATATCGTATAATTCTAATATACAATTAATATGCAACAATCAATTATTCAATCACACTCATTCATAACTTACAGCCTTCTTACATATTTTATTTCTAAATGTCGATATGTCGATGCCGCCGCAATAACATCATGTACATACGTTTAGTTTTTCTATTTTTTTTTTTTGTTATTATTATTTTATCACTTCATTGTAATCACCTTAAATCGTGTTCATAAGTTTATTTTCTACTTTTTAATAGTAATAATTTTGTTTTCTTTATAAATATCTATCTACATATACATATCTCCATATACATATATCTATCTATACATTGCATATATAATATATTCATTCATTGCAAAAACAGAATATATTTTCTAAAATTTAATTTCTATAAATCTCCAGTCATTAACTTGTACGTTATTTTAAAGATGTTGAATTAAATATGTGTATAATGATTGAATTCTTAACAAATGCTACAAAATATCTTTAATAATAATTTAATTTTTTTTTTTTTTACATTAAATATTCTAAAAAAAAATCTAAAACACAATAAATTTAGTTTAAAACTATAAAAGCCGCCACGATGGATTTCAAAACATTTATTAAATCCCTCAATGAAACAAATTTTCAAAGAATTGCAAAAGAAAGAAAGTATTTAGTAAAATACTAATCAATTAGATTCATATTGAAATATTTAACACTACACTAACTCCAAATGCTTATCTGCTTTCGTTAGAAAACACAAAAAATAAAATTTAAAATAATATCTTGTATATTGAAGCAATGAACTCGTTATAATGGGTGATTTTTTTTTTTAGGAGCTATAGGAAAATTTTTCAAAAATGCATGAAATCTTTATTTGAATCAATAGTACGGTCCATATAATTTAATGTGTTGAAGATTATTACATGCAAATATTGACCGCGACTGCGTCTCAAATGGTCCATCCGCTTGGTCCAATTTTGGCATACTCTTTCCAACATTTCGGCCGGTATCTCACGAATAAATGCTGTCTTCCCATTCGTTAATTGAAGCCGGATTGTCTGTACAGACATAGGCTTTAACATAGCCCAACAAAAAATAGTCTAAAGGCATTAAATCGCACGCTCTAGGTGGCCAATTTACCAGCCCCGAACGTGAAATAAAATGTTCACCGAACTCTCCTCTCAATAAGTCTATTGTGACGGCTTCTTTGTGGCATGTGGCACCATCTTGTTGAAACCACATGTCATGCAAGTCTTTTGAAAACCTTCACACCCAAATCCTTCCGAAAAATTTTCCACGTTGTTGAGTAACAGAGGCCCAATTGCTGCGAACGGCGACGAATCGATAATTGATGGTCATCATTAAGCGTGTTGGTGGTTTAATGTCCAACAATGTAAATTTGGTGCGAAATTTAGTCACAATAGCCCGAATAGCCACTTCTGTTGGCCGATTAAACAGACCATAACATGGAAGAGGCGCGCAATGAACTTTCTTAACAGAGCACGGATTTTGATAATAAAATTCAATGATTTGCAAGCGTAGTTCGTTTGTAGGGCGATTCATGGTTAAATTATAGACCAAACTGAAGATGTTTGACAGTGAAACAAAACACAAAACGTGCGGGGGAGCTGTTTAAATCTAAAGAATGTGAGGTTAAACGACAGCTTATACAGTTTGTAATTCAAAAATAAGGCTAAACGGTACGACAATTTGTAAACCTATCACAACACAAAACGTACGTGAACTGTTTAAACCAGTGTTGCCAAAAAGATAATAGCTAAAAAATCACCCATTATAATAAAGAAAAATCATGTTAATGACTTATTGATAAGTCATGTTTTAAAGAAATTATCTATTTAAGTGGAGTTACACTCTATTGGTCTAAATACAATAACAACAGCAAAAAGGACAAAATAAGAAGAAATTAACAGTGAATTAGAAAGTTAAAAATTTGTTTTGTGCACAATTGTTATTAAAGAAACACGAGACTACTAGTGTTGCTGTTAAGTAGTAGTCCTTGATTGAATTGAATATAAAGTTTCATTTCCATTTTCATTTCATTATCCCTTAAAAACAAATCCATACTAAATACTTTCTTTCGACCGGATTCTAGCAAACGATATTAAATTTAAATTAAATTTATTAAAATTCAGTAGGAATTTGTTAAATACCAAAAAACAAAAGTATAAACACTCTCTTAACTTAAAAACCAAACAAAAACAAAAACCAAAACAATAAATAAAAATTGTTCTCATGAGATATGCTTTTAATTTTATGATTTTTATTTTCCAAAAAAAGAAAAAAACTTAAATTAAAAATAATAATCCAATTAATAAGTAGAAATTCGCATATTTGTTCCTTTCTCTATCTCTCTCTGTCTCTCTCTCTCTCTATTAATTAAAAGATAAAAATATTCATACCGAAATGATTTACATTTTTTTTATTTATAATTTTTCTTTTACTATTAATACTACTACTACTACCTACTACTACTAATATTAACACCATTTTAAACTACTATTTTATGCTCTTAAAAAAAAAATACAATTTTTAAACAAAATTAAACTATATTAGAAAAAATAAATTTATTATTTTCATACTTATTTACTTTTACATACTGGATTATTAATATTATTATTATAATTATTATATTATTTGGCACGTAAATAAGCTAAAATCTATAAAAACAAAAAAACGAAAAATTTTAACAAGCAAAAAAAAAATCACTTTCTGTTCTACTTTTTTTTTTCTGTGTGTGTGTGTGTGTGTTTTGTATTTGCTACAACTTTTTAACAATTTCCAGCTGAATGATTATGAAATTCGGAAAGGCAAAAAGATTGGTGTAACGATATCATTTAATAATCACCGGCTTTTTGTCGGCAATATACCTAAGAATAGAGATCATGATGAATTAATTGAGGAATTTGCTAAACATGCACGTAAGTGGTGACAAATTACAAAAAATAAAAACAAGAAATTATTAAAAAAAAAAAAAAAACAAAGAAAAAGAACAGGATAATAAATTTTTTTAAATGAAATCCTCCTAAAAAAAAAATATAAAAACATATAAAAATATACCCCCCTTAACACCACTATGAAATTATGATTGGTAACTAGAAACAATTGGTAACTTAATACTATATTACATACAGTATAAATATTAAATAAAAAAAGCGTAAGTTGCAGAAGAAGGGATCATCTAAGAAAAAAAAATATAAGAAAATTACTTCAAAGAATGAATACAAATTGGATTTTTGTTAATTAATTGATTTTTTTGCAATTTTCGCTGTATTATTATTATTATTATTAAAAAAGAAAAACAAAACGAATTCTAACTACAAAAATTCATCTACAGGTGAAAATTATATTTATCTCTTGAAAACTTGTGTGTAATAATAAAAATAATAACTTTTTCCCTTTCCCTTTGAGAAAAATAAACAAAAAAAAAACGGAATTTATTTATGACACCCACCAACACCATTGTATTACTCATTTGCAGATGAAATTTTGTGATTGGAATTTATAATAATAACTTTTCCTCTTCCCCCTGTCATTTATTGCCAAAAAAATAAAGAAAAAAATTAAATGAAACTTTGAAACTTTAAAAAAATACAACAAAAATATCCTACTGTAGCTTAACAATTTTTGTTTTGTTTTATTTTTCTAAAGTTCTAATAAATATAAAAGAAAAAAAATCTATTATATAAACAAATATTTAAAATTATTAAATTTTCTAAATCAAACCATGCCAAATTCGCTATAAATGAGATTTTTTTAAGTATTTTTTTTTTTAATTAACCTGGTAATTTTACATAATTGTCCAGCTACAGCTAAATTCTTGACAAAAACTAAAAAACAAAAACCAAAAAATGGTAAGAAATATTTAAATAATAACAAAAATCAGTTAAAACTATACATGCATATATAAATTATCTCTTTTATTATCTATCTATCTGCCCTTCTTAAATATAATCTTCACCTGAATACGATACAAAAATAAAAAAAAAATTAATTTTTTTTTAAATATAACAAGAAAAAATTCAACTTAAATTGTCAAGAAATCTTAAGTTAATGCAGGTATTGTAATGAGCATTAATGGTGGCGTATACATACATTTGTAGTGTGTATTTACAATATTAAAAATCATTTCCTTTCCGAGATTTAAATCAAAAATATTTTCACTTTTCAATATGTGTTCTCGAATTGAAAATCTAAAGCGAGGAGGATAAGTTTCTTTCACATGCTTATACATACTTTTATAGAACTTTGTAAATATTTGTATTCTGTTACAAAAACATTTTAAAATATTTAAATTTTGCATTTACCGTACCATTACATTACACGTACCATTTATTTTTCTGCAATTTAAGATTTCCTGACAATTTGTTTCCTTCATTTTCGTTCAACAATAAATATCAATTTTCAAATTCCTCTCTCCTGTTCTTCGTTTAAAATTGTGATTACAAAGTGAAATTCAAATTCAAAGTGAAAAATATTTTTAAGTATTTTTCTTACAAGTTTTTTTTTTAATATAAAATCTTATAAATGGTAATGACTGGAGACTATGTTTTTTATATAAATAATATAAAAAAAAAGAAAAAAAAAAAAACAACTACAAAAACCAACCACATAATATACCACCTTTCCTCCTCTAATTTTTGTTTGCGTTTACATGCAGGTGAACAAAAATAAAAAAAATAAAAAATTTTAAAAAATAATTTAATAAATCAATTAATCAGTCAATGTTTTAAGGAAGTTTTTGTAACTAAATGTTTATAATTACTCTAATTATATATAAATACGTTATTATTCCTTTTTTTTTATTTTAATTTTAAGCATTTTTTTACACAAAAAGCTGTCAAATAAAAAAATCTGTGTTTTTTTTTTACTTTCTATGTAACTATCTCTCTCTCTCTCTCTATGTCTGTCTTTACCTAAATGTTTTATAATTATTGTTTTTTGTTAAACAAAAAAAAAAAAAAACAAAACAAATATATTTATATATTATCTACTATATAAAAATAAATATTTTGGTTTTTTCAATAAATGTTCATAATTTTTGTTTTGGTGTTAAATCATAATTACAAAAAAAAAATCAAAAAAAAAAAAATGTAAAAAGCAATAATTTATTAAACAATTTATATATTTATAATAACAATTACAAAATCATATTTTAAGTTGCTTTATATTGTATTTATTAAAGAAAAAACAAGATAATAAACGTGGAAAAACATCAAACAAAACAAAAAATAAAAAAATATTTAAAATATAAAATCAGTTAAGCGTTTTTGGCATTGGTTTATAACAAAACAAAACAACAAAAATAAAAAAAAAAAATTTCAATAAAATACAAATAAAACCTTTACTAAGATTTGGTTTATATTTTGTATATAATAAGAACAAATAAATTTCTTTAATTTATTTACTTTTTGTTGTATTTTTAAGTTTCCTAATAATTTTTTTTCTTTTTTTTTTTTTGTGTATATGAAATAATTTTTAAATGTCAAAAAGATTCGATATTAATTAATATTCTCTTTCATCATCATTTTTATTTTATTTTAATCCAATAACAACACATACATCCATCCATCCATACATAGCTGGCCTTATCGAAGTGATAATCTATAGTTCTCCAGATGATAAAAAGAAAAATCGTGGTTTTTGTTTTCTCGAATACGAATCACATAAAGCCGCTTCATTGGCTAAAAGAAGACTTGGCACTGGCAGAACAAAGGTATGTAATCATAATCAATCTGTACATATGTATGTAACTTGAATCGCTATTATCCACGATTTTTAGCAATTCAAGTTATATTACATAAATAAATTTCAAATGTATGAATGATTATTATATAAAGGAATAACATTAATATTTAAGGAACATTTGCAGGTATGGGGATGTGATATTATTGTTGACTGGGCTGATCCACAAGAGGAGCCAGACGAACAAACAATGTCAAAGGTTAAAGTTCTTTATGTCAGAAATTTAACACAAGATGTTACAGAAGAGAAATTAAAGGTACGTTTATTTTTGTTTTTACGTATAATTTTACAATTGATTATTAATTTGATTTGTTTATTTGTTAAATTTTAGGAACAATTTGAGCAATATGGCAGAGTTGAACGCGTTAAAAAAATAAAAGACTATGCTTTTGTGCATTTTGAAGATCGTGATAGTGCTGTTGTTGCAATGAGGGCCTTAAATGGCAAAGAAGTTGGTGCTGCTAATATTGAGGTAAATAAAAAAAAAATTACATAAATTAATTCCAAGCATTCCTTGCAATTATACATTTTATTAAATATTTGTTTTCGTTTATTGTATTGCATTTTACTTAGGTATCCTTAGCAAAACCGCCTTCAGATAAAAAGAAAAAGGAAGAAATATTACGTGCTCGTGAACGCAGGATGATGCAAATGATGCAAGGACGTCCTGGTTTAGTAGGGTAAGTTGTAAATTTCTATTTTTATATAACGAAAAATTCCAATAAAAATTTACAAAAAAAAAAATTTTACAAAATTATATCCCAAAATCCAAAAACTAATCAATCTGATATATTTTTCTTATTGGCAAAGCGAAAATTCTATATAAAAAGTTTTCGAAACAATGAAACAAAAAAATTTATATTCATAATTCGGCTAAATAATGATGGCAACGGCATCGGTTCGTTAATAGTCAATGTACAAGAGCTTATTTGGACAAATTGATTTGAAAAGAAAAGCTAAACTCTTAAGCATTATAGATTAATGTTTAACGAACTCTGCCTTGAACCAACCTATCTACCTTTTTGTATATACATACATATTTCTTAAAATAATTTTAATTAATTGTGTTTTTTATTTTATATTTTTTTTTTCTTTTTTATGTCCGTTTTGTAAATGAAATGAAAAATATTGTTCGAAAACAAATAAAAAATAATTTTACGTTTGCCCCGGTTTAATTTAATCACAATTTTACACATAAACTACTACTACTACTACTACCACCACTACTGTTTTAACTTAATACTACTACTACTACTTCTACTATAAATCTACTACTACTACTACAAACCACCACCACCACCACCACCTACCAACCTACAAAATATACCATAAATATATTTAATATTGCTGCGCCCAAATAAATAATAATAATAATAATGAAAATATATTTAAAAAAAAAATTCTTCTACATATTCTGTTAATGATAAATGTTGTACTAAAACAAAAGCTTTGAACCATTGTCTCCATACAGAAATCTATCACCAACACATCCAGGCATGATACCATTAGGTACGCCCATGCGTTTACCAGGTGCTCCCAGAATTCCTCTACGTACACCAATGCCACGTGATTATGGTAAGTCTTAATGAATTTTTGCCATTGATGCCTCTTAATTGTTCCCTACTATACTATACGATACTTTATATTGATAAATTTGTATTTAAATATAAACAAATTAGTTAAATATCTCTTTTGTTTTATATTTATAATTTAATATTTTTACTGTTTTTATTTTATTTATTTTTTTTTTGGTTTATAATTTTATGAACAGAAAAACAAATTCATTTTAGTTGTATTTATTTTGTTTAAATCTAAATATTGTTATTGTTATTATTATACAAAAAAAAAATTTTTTTTTTTTGTCGAAAGAAAAAAGAAATTTTCATTTTTTGCAGTTGACATATGAAAAGAATTACAATTAAAAATTTCTAAACACGTAATAATATCGTACTAAAAAAAAAGAAAAAGAAAAAATTACAATTAAAGGTTGTGCGTAATTATATTGAAATCTGTTAGGGCTCTTATTAAGTATTATTTTTCCTCTTTTATTTAGTTTATTTTTTATTTCTTTTTTTTTTTTTGTCTATTATTATTATAAAGTTTCGAAAACAAATTAAAAATTGTGTACTTAACAACCCTGCTTTTCTATTTTAGTTGAAGAAGAATTAAGTTTTTATGATTATTTTCATTTATTTCCTTATAATCTATAAACCAATTAACCATTATTAAGAAAATTTAATACATTCCTTCATTTAACCATTCAGTCATTCATTCATTCATTCATTCATTCGTTGTATGCTTCTTTTAAATTAATACAAAATGTGTATTTGATATTCAATGTATTATTCTCTTCGTATATTTTTCTTTTTTCAATTAATTAAAATGCACCATTTTTCTTTTTCAATTGTTTTAAATTGTTTTTTTTGTTCGATCGTAAAAACAATATAATTTTTGTCTTGTAACGAAAAATTTAACCTCAATTTCGTAAATTTTATTTCATAAAAAATACTTTTAGTGAAATCATTCTTTTTTCCTTGAAATTAAAATATTTTCCTTTGCATGCCTTATTTTCTAACCTTCTTTATTAACAAAGAAAATTATTACAATAAACAAACGAAATTTAATTCCATTTTTTTTTTTTTAATTTAATTTAAATGAAAAAAAAAGTACAAAATTTTTGTGTTTTTTTATTCCATTTTTATAAAATTTTTATTCATAATACTATCTATGTACTTTATATATGTAAATGTACGTTTTTTTTTTTTTTGTTAAAGCCTTCAAAAAATTTTACCAACAAAATGAAATTTCTCAAATATATAACCTACAAATATTAGAGCATCATTATTAAATATAAAAATAAAAAAAAACATCTGATCCAAAAAATACTTTTGTTGTTGACCATAAAAGAAAAAACAAAAAAACTAAAAAACTATAATTTTTTTGTAATTAAATGTTGCAATTTTGTGTTGTTGTTTGTTCTCTGTGTAGCAAATGTTAAACACCCTGTATACTTATTGATGTTTTGCCGGTAAGTAAACTGTAATATTTTTGTGTAAAAGAAAAAAAAAAATAAAGAAAATCTAAAACAAATACAAAACATTCTTCATCATTCTCTGAAGCACACTTCTTTTCTTTTGTAACACTTACAAGTTAAAAGTTTTATTTCAACAAAACTCTCTGAATAGAAGAAGAAGAAGTTCTTTTTTGTTTTCTTTTTGTTTATGTAACTTTTTTTTTTGTTTTTTGGTTTGTTTACTATTTAAAAAAAAAAAAATTATTAAAAATGGAATAAAAATTCACAATTATTTTCTGATTTTTTGATTTTTATTATGATTGTTGTAATACAGTCCAATTTAGATTGGCGGCATCACTGGAATAAAGCAATTTTTCTTTTGATTTTATTTCTATAAAACCTTTTCATACCTATAAAAAGACCACCCCCTCTAATTAGAAAAGCAAATCTGTAGCACACCGTATCATTTAATTCTTTTTTTATTTTATTTGTTTTTTTTAGTTTAATAGTTTTTGAATTGAGTAAAAACAAATGTAGTTAATAAATATGTGATAAAAATATTTTCGTATAATTTTTAAAAACATCTTCTGTAAAAATATTCAAATCAGAAATTTATCTAAACACCTTTTTACATTGGAAAACGAACTACAAATATCGTTGGTTACGTATTTTATTCGGACATGATTACTTAAATTTTTTAATATTAATATTTAAGCTTGCTGTCTGGACAAGTAATAATAAAAACAATTAAACAATCCAGTTTATTAATTTCAAAACCAATTTTCTATAAATTCCTAAATAGTAATTTAAAAAAAAAAAAATTATTCTTCACTATATATTTTCTAATTCGTCAGTATAATATTTTTATCACATTATGTTTTTATATTATGTTTTTTTTTTCTTTTTTCGTTTTCGTTCGTTAACATAATTTAATATTATTTGTAAACCCATTAAGTAATTTCATATATTTATTTTATTTTCTCTTAATTTTATTATTTTCGCAAACTAAATTTATTTTTGGCATTGCAAAAATTAAACTTGAAAAAAAATTCAATTTGAATTTGTTTAATGATTGCATACAAAAACGAAATTTTCCCTAAAACAAACAAAAAAAACAACCAAAAAAAAAAATATTTTATAGATTATGAATATGACTTTTATGGTTATTCGGATTATCGCGGTGCTGGCTACAATGATACGTATTATGAAGATTTTTATCGTACCTACGATGGCGAATATTTCTTTGATTATCCACCCAGCAGTATGGTGGGTCCACTACCGCCTGGTGGTCCCACTGCCGCGGGTGGTTTACCAAGAACAGCGCGTAATAATGTGGTGGGTTTTTAATTTTTTTTTTCTTTCCTATTAATTTTTTTTTATTACATTTTTTTGTTTTATAATTTAGTTTAGTTCGTTTTGTTTTACAATAATTTTCGAACAAATACTTTTGTTTTCTTAAAGTAATTATAATTTATTTTCTAAATTTATTTCCTTTTTTTTCATTAAAACAAACCGTTTATGGATATTAAACTACAACCACCAATTAAAACTACATACTTACCAGTACTACTACATACTAAACATCATAAAATATTTAATGAAACTTACTCGTAATCTACACCATGTTGTTGTCTATACATATTTATTTTATCAAATCGAGGATTTTGTTTATCTGTTTTCCAAAGAAAAACTTTGTAATTAATTTTAACCATTTTAGGCCTAATTTTCAAAATTTTTTTTAAGCAATTAATATTTGTGAATTAAAAAATTGACAAAGCATTTATATTTAAATTTCGATTAAAAGAACAAAGAAACAAAAACAATCAATTAGTAACCATCAAATCAATACCAGCCAAACAGTCATCTATTCTTTACTCTACTACATGGTCTCTCGTTAACACAATAGTTCCTACTTAACTAATATAATTTTTTTTTTTTTTTTTACTATTTACATTAATTAATGCTTTTATTTTTTATGTTTTGTTTTGCGCACATATTCTTCATTGCTTTTTTTTTTTTTTTGTTTTGTTTAACCATTGCTGCTGCTTTGTTATTTTTTAATATTTTTAAGTTTTTATTTTATTATTTCTTTAAGCTTTTTAATTAAAATTAAAGTCATACATACATATGAGCTGAATACCAAAGTGCTATTATTCTTAATATTTAGTTATTTTTTATAAATGGTTTATTTAATAATGAAAGTAAGTGTTCTATGTATTCGCTAAATTCCATTATTACTATTTAAAGTGTTGCTGCTTTAAAAATATAAAAATAAAATTAAATAATAACAAGCAAATGCTGTTAATTTTTATTTACTTACCATATAATACTACTACTAGCTTAAGGTTCTCTTAAGACTGAAGTTAGTTTTTCACGAAATTCATTTTCAATCTGTATTCTCTTAATAAAATTTTTATTAAACCTTGAAAGTATGCAATTTCAATTAGAACATACCATTATTAAATAAATCGAAAAGTATTATTTTGCTTACATAGTTAGTTTTAAGTTCATATTATTTTATTTTATCATTATACAAATCATTTTTAGTCATTTTTACTAACAAAATGTAAAGATGTGAATACAGAATATGAGTACATAGACCAAAAATCAATCACACTAATTAAAACGGATTTAAATGGACTTTATTTATTGAAAATGTACTCTTATTTCTAATTCATATACTCAGCATAGTTTATGTTTTATTTATTATTGCTTGTATAGAGCTTTTATTTGTACATACATATATAGTGAACAAAATATTTCATGCAAAATTTCTAAATTTCATTGTGACTTTAAAAGAAAATAAATTTTCGGTATACGAAAACAAAAAAAACAAAAAAATGTGTCAATCGCAAAATTGATTTTAATAAAAAATCTTAAATTAAGTACCATTTCAATACAGTTTATTTTAAGCTTCTTATACATACTTTTTTTTTATAGTAATTATTTTAATTAAAACAACAAAAACAAAAAATAGTTAAAGGCAGAAAAAACCTTAAGAAAGACAACCAATTTATTGTTATTTTTTTTATGTAAAATATTTTTTTTTTTTATTCACTTTTTGTTTTCTATTATTATTACAATTAATTATAATTTAGTAAAAACAAAAAAAAAATTATTAAAATAATTTCATTTTTAAACACTAAAAAAAAAAGAATCTAACGCGTTCATTTTCGATTTTGTTTTTTCTTTTTCTTTTTTCTTTTTTTATGTTGATACTCTCAAACTCAAAAAATCAAATATAAAAATCGTCTTAAAAAAATTATATATATGTTCGTCAAAACCTAAAACAAAATATAATCTACAAAAATAATCAAATCCCTTTAAAAAAACAAAAATCATTCAAATTGAATAATTATCACCAAAAAAAACAAACCCTGAAATTTTTTCTACTATTTATGGTCTCTGTATATGAAAAATCTTACAAAAAAAAAAAAAAACAACAAAATTATGATTGAAACAATTCCTGATCCTCCACCACCTTTGAAATATAATATCATCATCAAAACTATTATTTATAATTATTAATTATTTTTTTTTTTAATCTTTCAAACCACCACCCTTCTGTCCCCCAAAAAAAAAAAAAACAATGCAAAAAATTACCCTTCAAAATTGAAAATATTGAAACATTTCTCAAACAAAAATTTATGACGTTTATGATTTGTACCAAAAAAAAAAAAAATTTATCTAAAACTTGGCGATCCATATATATATTTTATATAATACGAATATTGAATATGGCCACAATGGATTGGAATCTTAACCACAACCACAACCACCACCACCACTACGACACAATTAAACTGCGGAACGAAAAATCTATTGATATTGTGTGTGAAATGAAAACAATCTCTCTATCTATGGTAACTTACTTGATGATGATGTCGATGTCCTATCACACTATATTTGTCCTACCTTAACGACTTTGGTTTGTCGTTTGTATGCATCGATCGATAACGTTTACGTTTGCAAATCAATTGTAATATATTTGCATGTAAATTTAAAATGCCACGCCCATCACATTTTCATATATTGTAAATGTGTATGTAAACGTATCTACGTTTGCATGCGTGCGTGTGTGTGTATGTTTTGTTTTTTTTTTTTTTTATTACAATTATTATTAACTTATGAAGGGGGTTGGCCGTGGGCGTGGAATCACAGCGCGTGGCCGAACCGTTGGGCTCCGTGGCAACATCAATCGTCAGGGGGCCCCTCAAGCGGCGGTGGTGGCGGCGGCGGTGGCGGCTCAACGGGGGGCCACCGTTCAGGGGGCTCAGCAAGCAACCGGGGGGGTCCGTGGGGTGGGACAAATTCGTCCCAGCGCTCGTGGCACTCAGCACGCCAAACCGCTACAAAATTTACCAGGTGAGAAAAAACATTAAAAACAAAAACAAAAACCAAACAAAACAAAACAAAAAAAACAAAACACCCTCTACCCTCTCATGTCTCTCTATTATTAATTATTTTTTGTATTTTATTTTTTCAAATTATTGTATTTTACATACCATATAAAGACCACCCTTTATTAATAATTACATAATTTGAATACAATTATTAAATCGGCAAAATATAAGCCGCCAATTTCCTCCTTCCTTATCGCCAACTTGTTAAAAAAAAAACGAAAACAAAAACAAACAAAATACACAAACACTTTTTTTTATTTTATGTTGGTTATAAATAAATATATTTTTTTTTTAATTTTAATTTTAATTATATGTACTATTACTATATGATTACGATTAATATTATTTTTTTTTTTTTATTATTTTTATTAAGTTGTACTTTAGATAATACCTTTATAATTTAATTTCTTTTTATATATATATACATATATATATATATATAAAACGACTACATTTTTAAGAAAACATTTCATTTATAATTTTCTTATTAAACTCTTTTTTAATAATGAATAATCAATCCATACATACGATAACAATAATGCTGATGATTTAACATCATACTGAGCTACATATAAACATACATTAAAAGGAAGCATTTCATTTCAAATTTGTAGCAAAAACTGAATATATTCTATTTGTTTACATTAAAGACTTTTTGAAAATCGTTAATCGTTTACTATTTTATATTATTTTCATTTAGTATGGACTAAAACTTGTTTTTAGTATACTAAATATAATTTCGTTTAAGGGGGGAATATATTCCCATAGAACTTTTCAAAATTACTAAAAATATTCTTTTGTTTAAATATAAAATAAAATAATTTCAATTATGGAGATTTCACTATAAATGAAATCTAATATTGCTTAAGCAGTGTTTGCCAATTAATTGAATAAATTTAAATTTATAGTAATAAAATTCTGATATAAAATCATTGTGAAAAAAAAAAAATTAATACGCAAATTATTCTTCTAAAATCTATAAATCTTTACACTTTTAAGAGATTAGCTTGAAAGCATAACATCTCGGTGTAAAATATTTAGTTTTTTACTTTCAAAATCATTCTCAATTTTCCTTTACAATTTATTTTATTTCATGCCATCTGCATGTAATGAAATTTATTAAAAAAAAACAATTTCACTTACTTATTCATGACTTCTAAATGCTTCTTTTTTCAATGTATGTTCTTCTGAAATGTATGTAGTTCTGAAATTTACCATTATCTATAATTATTACTACTACTACCACTACTACTACCATTACAATTTTTATTTTATTAATTATAATTTTCAAAAACATACTTTTACTGCTAGAAAGAAGAAAAAAAAAAAAATGTTTTTTGTTTTGTAATATCCTTTTTAAATAATTTGTTTTTATGTTTTTTCTTTTGTTTTCTTAAACAAACAACTTCCAAACCCCTGTAAAACATTACATTTAAATAATTATAATTTTAATAAAATTAAATTCTATAATACAATGAAAGAGAGAAGATCATTATTACACTGTTAAAATATTCTTTGAAATTAATTATTAATTAATACTTATTTGTTTTTTGTTTTAACTAATTTTAATATACATTTAGTAAATGAAATTAATTAATTAAAATTAATTTAAAAAAATTATTTGTAATATTTTTTTTTTAATTTTGTTCTAATTTTAAATGAAGACGAAAAGAAAAATTAAATAAATTTCTTTTATTTTTTTTTTAATTTAAATTGTAATGTTTTAAAGAAAAATTTCTTTCTCTTTTATTTAATTGTAAGTTCTTTTTTTTTCATTTTCATTTTGTATTTGCTAAATAAAAAAAAAAAAATTAAATAAAAATAAAGTAAATTTATTAAAAAAAAAAAAACTCATAAATATTAATAATTTTCTTTTTTGTTTGCTTAAAAAAGTACATAAAAACTACTTAGGTGTTGTTGTTATTTCTCTATACAATTTATTTTTCTTCTCTTTATCGAAAAAGAAAAAAAAAAACATTTTTATATTATATAAAAATAAAAGCATGTTTTTGTTGTATTTTATATTCTCTATGGCATTATGAAAAGCAGTAAAAGTTTTTTTTTATGTAAAAATTTAAACATTAAAAACAAAAGAAAAATGTACTTTTTTTTTTTAAAAAGGAATAAAATAAAAATTATTTTATTTTCTCTCTCTCTCTCTCTGTTTTACTATTTATATGGAAAGCCTTGTATATTGTGTGTGTGTGTGTGCGTGTTTTTTTTTGTTATTTTTTTATTTAGAAGAAACAAGAAAAACCCAATTTTTATAAAATATATATATTTTTTGTTGTTATAAAAAAAGAAAGAATCGATTAGTATTTAAATTTGAAATAAAATTTTAAAACTTTTTTTTTAATTTATATTTTATGTGTTTTATTTGATTATGTTGTTTTTTTTTTACCAATTTTTGTTTTATTTTTATTATCAATCCTTAAAGCCCTTCCTTTGATAGCAAACTTTTGAAAACAAATTTCAATCTCCTATTTGTTTAAACAACATAATTTTGTTGTTTTTTTTTATTATTTAATTAATTAATTAATTTATTATGAAATGATACAATTTGTGCTGTTAAAAATTTTTCATTACCATAATATAACCTTTTAAAAAAGAAAAGAAAAGAAGAAGACGTTATGTATATATATACATATATATAATTTTTTTAAGATAAAAAATAATAAATAATTACATGAAAATCAAAAATCAAAAACCATTTTGTTTAACAAACCTTCATTAAAACTGTTTGATCTTAAAGAAAAACCAAAAAAAAATTAATGTTTTGGAAAATAACAATGAATTTGGCCGTACTTTTTTTTTGTCTGTCAACCCTATTTATTAATAGATTTTATAACAACTACTTTATAACTTTGGCTTACAAATTAAATAACTTTTAAGACCTTGTTTTTAATCTAGATAACAAAAACCAAAACATACGAAAAACCTATTTAAACTAATCATTGAACCTTTAAACATCCCTAGACCCATAAGAGTTAAAATATGGTCCATAAACTTAATACATTATCGACTTTCGGGAGGTTTTTTGTTTGTGTGTTAATAAATATTTCTTAAATTTTATGTTGTAACTTATAAAATAATTAGAAAACAATAGTTTAAAATTTTTTTTTTTTAGCATTTAAAGTTAACTAAAAGCAAAATTAATAATTAAGAAATTAATAAAATAACACTTTCTAATAATAATTTTGTAAAAGAATTCTTAAAATATAAATACATACATACATACATATTTTCTTAATTTAAGCACAAAATTTTAAGCAACATCTCATTTAAATTTTTATTTTTAAAGAAATTTTCATGATTCATTGGTGATACTTTTTTTCTAAACCGGCTGTGTTATAAAATTTATAATTTTTTGTTCTAATTTCGAAATTTTGTAAAAGAATCTTTTTTAAAATATTGTTGTATTGATAACAACCATAGTTAAGCTGTTTATATTTAAATTTCATTAAAAAAAAAAAGAAATATTCAGCATTTCACAAGGAATTGAAAACAAATTTCTATATTTTTTTTTAAATCTCCAATATTTCTTAATAGATTTTGGTTACTTCATTTGTTTTATTTCATTTACTTTTCTTTCTTTTTATTGTATGAAAAGATCCAAGTCCATTTATTTAAACAATTTTTTTTTTTTATTTTAACGCGTTTTTAACGCTGGCCAAATTTCTTTTGACTCCTTTTTTTTTCTTTGTTATTAATTTTATACGCATTTTAAATGTGTTTTATTTTTTATGGCTTCTTTTCGACTTAGTCTTTTTACGTTAAAATTATTTCAAAATTTTTTCTTCTTTTAAAAAATTTCAAATTAAAAAAAATGAAAATAGGTCATCAATGTATTATTTTTTTTTGTTATTTATTTTTAAATACTAATCGATTCATTTTTTTATATATAATATATATTAAATATATATGTATATAATATTATTTATTATACATAAATCTTTATATGAATATTTGATTATTCTATGTGTTCTAGACTCATTTTTGTTTTTTTTTTTTTTAATGTGATAAAAATATATTTTCTATATTATTTCGTACAATTTTCTTTTGTTTAAAATATTTTTATATTTTTTTTTTTCATTTCCATACACTAATTTTGCCTTGCAGAACAATACATATTTCTACTTATACTTTTAAACATTTCATATTAGAGTATAAAACATTTTTATTGTTTTCTTTTTTTGATTTTTATTTTTTAATAAAAACCTTTTTTTTAATTTTATTTTTTTTATTCTACTCTTCTATATTTGATATAAAAATATTTAATGTGGATTAGTAAATGTGTGTGTGTGTGATAAATAATTAAAATATGTTTGAAAATCTTTTTAATTTAAACATGGAAATTAAAATCAAATGCACTACTAAACAAGGCAACAATTAGGAATTTATTTCGTTGTGACACTAAAAAATCGCAATTATTTTATAACTAGTAAAATAGGGAAGGAATATATGTGCATATGCCTATCATATACAATTTTTAGTAAAACAATTTGATTTACATTATGGAACTTGTGAGCTGGCCTCTCGAAATATGTACAATTAAATACACAGATACAGGAGTTCATTAATATTTGCTTTAATTTATTAAAAAAAAATGTTGATTAAATACAAAACTACCAATAAAAGACTGCTGTGCTTCTCACGCTGTACTTAAACCATGTTTTATTTTCAAAAAGCTTTGTAAAAGTGACACAACTCCATAATATATCAGTCGCTATACTTTTCTTACTTAATTAGTCAATTTTTACGACCTAGCATCTCCGAACATGCTTGTTGAGTTGTGAAACTAACAGTATAGTGAGAAAGAAGCAATTCAAAGCAAATTTATTAATACTTTAGCAGAAGGCTGCCCAGGAAGTCGCTTAAAGAAATATTGAAAAAAAAATTTTTTTTTTGGAGATATCTGCACTAATGTTTGAACTCACAAGCTATCGTCTATTATAAGCCAACGCACGCTATGGTATTCTTCTTGGAATATTTTCTACTTACCGTTAAAATGTATTTTAATAACCATTTTGCTATTTGTCAGATTTTTTATACGTTTGAAAGGCTATTTGATGGTATTGTGTGTGAAATATAGCATCGTTCAAATGTTCATTGCTTTTTTTGTCTGGATGGCGACTTAAAAAAAAACCGCTACCAAAAAAAGTTAACGATATGAAATCGCACATAACCTCAAATACCCTGAACCATCATTGACACTGATGACGTTCTTGAATTTCATAGGAAATAGTGTCGTCACAAATTCGACAGTTTTTTTTTGTTCGTATGTCCATGCATCTAAAAGGGGCCTCATCATTTTGATAAACCATTTTATTTGAACGTCTTAAATCCTAGCTTCAACTAGATGACCGTTATGAATTATCGCAGCTCGGCACTTGAAAGACCCGATATTAGGCAACTTTAGTTTAAATAGTAGGCGAGTGAGAAGATAAGTATTCGTTATTTCCCAATATCAATACCAGATACGATTTGCTAAGCAACAATACATTCCAAATGTAATAAAAAAAAATTATCAACAAATTTGGATTCCCTCTAGAGAAGAAAAAAAAATATTTTTTTTTTTGGACCAGCACGTTACATCGATTAATTTATAATTGCTCAGAAATGCCTGCTTGTTCAGTGATTTGAGATTTTCCATGTTAAGAGAGACTAAAATGATAAAACATTTGAAATATTTCAACACACATTTACAAATCCAACTCCCTTTTGCTTTGATTACGAAATTTATTTCATTATTTCCTTTTTTAATTTTCTTATTTTTTTTTATTTCATTTCATTAAATAATTTTTTTTTTTTTTTTTTGTTTATTTTAATTAAAATCAAAAAATTAATATGAAATTTATAGCATCGATTGGAGTCCACGCATAAACCCAACGAACGTAATTTAAAGAATTTTTAATGAAACCGAAAATACAATTTTTCCTGCTGCAATTTAATTTCCATATTTATAAAATCCAAGTAGCAGTTCCTTTTTCTTCACTTTACTTTCCTTCTTTTTATCAAAAAAAAAAAAAACAAACAAACAAATCCAAAAAACCCTCCTCAAGAACAACAAAAATAAGAAACAAGAATGGAATGAAAATCAAGTCAAATCCAAAACCAAAACCAAGTTCAATCAATTTCAATATTTCAATAACAAACAATCAACATTCATTTGTTAAAATATTGTTCATTTTTAGAGAATTATTTTTTCACAATTACAACCACAACAACAACAATTTTTTTTCTTTAAATTATTGGTTATTTTATGTCCCCCCCGTATTTTTTTTTTTTCTTTTCATTTCTTTTGTCAAGTATAGAAAATCTTGTTTATTTTCATTTTATTGTTACATTTTTTGTATATCTTTTAATGTAATATTATTATAAATTTATTTTATTTTTTTCTCTTTCATTAAATTAAGTTTCCTTTTTTTTTTTTTCTCATTCTCACATTTAACAAAAAAAAAAAAAAATAATATTTTAGTTTGCTTTAAATTTTTATGATATCCTCCATTTGAAGAACTAATTATAAAAAAGAAAAAAATACTTTAAAAAAAAATTTTAAATTATTTTTAATTTTAATTTTAGTTTTTTTAATTTTTTTTTTTTTTGTTTTTATAAATTTTATTCAAAATTGTTAAAATAAATCACAAATTTCATGGAAATAAAATTGAGTCTTCTGTGTCATAAAAGGAATTGGAAATAGTTTTCTTAAAAAAAAAAATTTTTTTTTTTTTGGGAAATTTTTCTATAACGAAATTTGATTATATGTGTATATGTATGCATATGCATGTATGTATGTATATGTCGTCGTCAAAAATCCAAAAATGATATCTCCAGCAATTATTAAATTTTTGCGACCAAAAATAACGTTTTTATATAAATAATTCAGAATATTTCTATATGTATATGAAGTACTTTTTTTGCTTCTCCTGTAAAATTAGAAAAATATTTGTTACGTACTTTTGGATTTCCGACGACGATATGTACATATGTATATGCATACGGGTAACAATAATGGTAAATTGTTTTTAAAAAATTATTTTATTATTTAAAAATATTGTTAATAAAATTTTGTTTCATTTTTTTTTTTTTAGAATTGGTAAGTAAATGTTCAAAGAAAAAAAAAGTATTCAATTTAAAGTATTTGACTTGAAATATTCAAATACTAAATCTATGTACAAGAGCTGTTATTTATATATAAACATGCATATGTACATTACATATGTATATGATAGTGAAAAATATTTCAACAAATTTTTCTAGTGGCAATTATCCTCTTTCACAGATAATTTTAGTTTTAAACAAAATAATAATAAGCAAAAACGTTCATCGATAGTATGAAAAAACAATTTTGTTGGCATTAATATTTCACCATAGTTATGCATATAAAAGCGTCATGCATTTGCTAAATTCATGGCAAATAATTTGGTAAGAATATAATTTGTTTTCAATTGTACTTCTGCTGTACTATATATTGTTATATAGCAGCCCTTTTATATATTCATTGCAAAATGTTTGTTAAAAGAAAACAACGCAACAGACTTTGGCCTACATGCCCGAAATGCCTTGTAGCTTCATAGTAGCTTTCAATCTAATTTCAGTGGCATTGTCTCTAGTTGATGAAATCAAATCCAAATTATTTTTACTTTAAACAACACAAAATCTTAAACGTAACATTCATATTTGAAAAACTTTAAAACAAATTTTGTAAATAAATTCATTTCAAATTTCGTTATAGAATAATTTCCTGTTTTTTTTTATTATTTTTTTACTTAAAAATTTTGTTTGGTTTTAACATTTTTTTTTTTTATTTAATTTCATATCGTTTTGTTTAAATCTAATGTTTATAAGAAAATTTTAAAAATATTTATATAATAAATATATATATATATATATTGATTGTATTACTTTAACAAAATTTTAATATTTAATAATAATAAAAATTTTTTTTAATAATAAACTATATTTTATCCCTTTTCTTTCTTTCCTTTTTTTCTCTTTAAAAAAAAAAATTAAAAAAAAAAACGAAAAATTTTTTTTTATTGATCCGACTGTATTACGAAAAACGAAACAAAAAAAAAAAAAAAAATTACAATAACAATAACAACATACCAACCATACACTACTATTGCTGACCTGACCTTGCCCTATGGCGTCAACCTTGAAAAAAACCAAACCAAACCATACACCAACAACAAAAACACCAACAACAAAAACACCAACATAAAATGGCACTTCATTTTGGTGATAACAACCCTGAAGTAGTAGTCGGTAAACGTAAATTTGATGGAGGTCACCAAAATCCAGCAGATATTAAGCGACGTTACCCGGGCGGTTTAATAGGAAATGGCGGCAGTTGGGGCAGTTTACCACTACCACAACAACCATTAGGCACTAATGGTGAACAATGGTATACGGATACGTTTTCTACTTGGAGTTAAAAATCTTTAATTAAAAAAACAAAAATTTCTTTTTTACATTTACATATATACACACAATAAAAAATTTCCTTATTTCTTTCCAAAAATTAAAAAAAAAAAAATAATAAAAAAAAAAAAAACGAAAAATTTTTTTTATTGATCCGACTGTATTACGAAAAACGAAAAAAAAAAAAAATAAACAAAATTATATCTAATATATATGTATGTAGCATGTCATCTAATTATTATATAATTATACATGCTCTTTTAAAAAAAGAAATTTAACAAAATTTTAATATTTAATAATAATAAAAATTTTTTTTAATAATAAACTATATTTTATCCCTTTTCTTTCTTTCCTTTTTTTCTCTTTAAAAAAAAAATATTTCAAGAGAAACATACAGAAAACAAGCAATACTTATGGACAAAATTATTAAAACAAAAATAATTAAAAAAAAAAAAACAACGCAACAGACTTTGGCCTACATGCCCGAATTGCCTTGTAACTTCATAGTAGCTTTCAATCTAATTTCAGTGGCATTGTCTCTAGTTGATGAAATCAAATCCAAATTATTTTTACTTTAAACAACACAAAATCTTAAACGTAACATTCATATTTGAAAAACTTTAAAACAAATTTTGTAAATAAATTCATTTCAAATTTCGTTATAGAATAATTTCCTGTTTTTTTTTTTTTATTTTTTTACTTAAAAATTTTGTTTGGTTTTAACATTTTTTTTATTTTTTATTTAATTTCATATCGTTTTGTTTAAATCTAATGTTTATAAGAAAATTTTAAAAATATTTATATAATAAATATATATATATATATATTGATTGTATTACTTTAACAAAATTTTAATATTTAATAATAATAAAAATCAATTTTTTTTAATAATAAACTATATTTTATCCCTTTTCTTTCTTTCCTTTTTTTCTCTTTAAAAAAAAAATAAAAAAAAACGAAAAATTTTTTTTTATTGATCCGACTGTATTACGAAAAACGAAACAAAAAAAAAAAAATTACAATAACAATAACAACATACCAACCATACACTACTATTGCTGACCTGACCTTGCCCTATGGCGTCAACCTTGAAAAAACCAAACCAAACCAAACCATACACCAACAACAAAAACACCAACATAAAATGGCACTTCATTTTGGTGATAACAACCCTGAAGTAGTAGTCGGTAAACGTAAATTTGATGGAGGTCACCAAAATCCAGCAGATATTAAGCGACGTTACCCGGGCGGTTTAATAGGAAATGGCGGCAGTTGGGGCAGTTTACCACTACCACAACAACCATTAGGCACTAATGGTGAACAATGGTATACGGATACGTTTTCTACTTGGAGTTAAAAATCTTTAATTAAAAAAACAAAAATTTCTTTTTTACATTTACATATATACACACAATAAAAAATTTCCTTATTTCTTTCCAAAAATTAAAAAAAAAAGAAATAATAAAAAAACAAAGGAAAAATTGAAAACACACAAAATTATTTAAAAATTAAAATAATTATTAAAAATTACAGACAAAAACAACTTACACCACAATAATTACATTCAATAAACAAAAAGGAAACAAAACAAAAAAAAAAAATATTTCAAGAGAAACATACAGAAAACAAGCAATACTTATGGACAAAATTATTAAAACAAAAATAATTAAAAAAAAAAAAATACAAACAAAAAAATATTAAAAACAAAAGAAAAAGCAAAAAAAACAGAACGTAGTTTAAAACAATATTTAACAGCAGGCGTCCCTTAAAGAAAAAAACAAAAACAAACAAGAAAAAATTATTGAAATTTTTATTCTTAATTAATCAATTAAATAAATTAAATTCAAATAAAATAAAAACGTAGAAATCTTTAAAGAAGAGAAATCATTTAAAAAGAACCCCTTTAAACATTAAAAATATATATTAAATATTAAAAAAAAAATAATATTAGAACAAAAAATTTTCAATTTTTGAATGAATATGCTTTTTTTTCTATTTACAACACAAAAAAATAAAACGAAACAGAAAAATTAAACTTAGGCTTGAAATTATATATTGCTTTTGATTTTATTCTACTTTTGAGTTTGTTTACAAAGAATACATTTTTTTTTTAAGTATTTTGGTTTTTTTTCTTTAATTTTAAATTAAACCACTTAAAAAAAAAAGGAAAAACAAGAAAATTAAAATCCATTAAAAGATTGAATTATAAGCAAAGCTTAAACAAAATTATATATTAACATTAAAAAAAAAAACACAAACACAAAATTAAAATTAAAAAATAAATACAAATTAATGACTGAATTCAAATGTATTGAATTAAAATATTATATACATACATAAATCAATTGATACTAAAGTAAATTTTATAAGGAAAAACCAATAAAAAAAAAGAAAATTAATTTAAATTAATGAAAATATAGGTCAAAAATAAATATAAAAAAAAAAAAAATCTTAGTGAAGACTTTTGTATGATTGAGAACTTACAAAAACAAAGAAAAAACAAAATAAACAAAAATTATATCTAATATATATGTATGTAGCATGTCATCTAATTATTATATAATTATACATGCTCTTTTAAAAAAAGAAATTTAACAAATTTTTAAAGAAAATACAAGAAAAAACGTACATAAGTAAAGTAAAGCAAACATTGAATTTTATATAAATTGGCCATTTGATTTTTAATTAATTTGTACTAAATGTTTTTTTAAAAGAAACATTTTTTTTATTGACAGAAAAGAGAAAATTTCTTTATATTTGTGTTAACTAATAAGACATTAAATAATTTTTAAAATTAAAAAATTGGTTTTGCAAAATATTTTTTTTGGATGTAGATTATTATCTAACGTCTGTTTGATTTCATTTATTTATTTTTCTTTCGTAATACGTGACTATCAAATTACAGTCTTAATTTCGATCTTTAAATTTAAAGCACTAGATGAATATTTAAAATTCTTTAATATTGACAAAAACAAAACATTTTTAAGGTGATTCAAAATATGGGTTCAACGATTTGTCCCTTCTAAATTGTTAAAATTCGGATTTTTTTATTGAAAGAAAATATTTTCGAAATTTTGAAAATTGACTTAATAAGCTGTGGATCTTAATTTGAAAATTCATATTCAAAAGCAAAACCATAATGATTGCTTTAAATATATTTAGTTTTCTACCCAAATAGCTCGTTTTGAATATTTAAAATTTTTTAATATTGACAAAAACAAAACATTTTTAAGGTGATTCAAAATATGGGTTCAACGATTTGTCCCTTCTAAATTGTTAAAATTCGGATTTTTTTTATTGAAAGATAATATTTTCGAAATTTTGAAAATAGACTTAATAAGTTGTGGATCTTAATTTGCTTTAAATATATTTAGTTTTCTACCCAGTAATTGACTATACCCAGTAAATGTAGAATTAATTTTAAATTCTTGAAATTCTTTATGTTTTCTCTTAAAATTGCTAACATTAGCCTGCGTCTTCCTCAGTTTAAAATTATTTAATGTTGTTTTCTTTTTTTTATCTAAATTAATATTAAAATTTCTTGAATTGTTTTTAAATTGAATTGAGATTTAAAATTGAAGTTCTTAGAAGATATTGGTTTCCATTTAATTTTTCTTGAAAAACAATTCTAAAACAACAAATGAAATTAAGAATGTAGTCTCTGCAGTTTCTCAATTTATTATCAATCCATGTTGTAGAGAAAGCCGTTTGTTTATATGTTGTCTTACATATATTTCATGCCACAATAATTTAGATTTCAAATTAAATATTTCGTTCTCAATTTCACATAACGATTTCAAAATATGTTCTATTATACAAAGTTCTGTTTGTATTTTCTTTTTTTGTTTTTTCTACGCAAAACTATGTTTTAATAAAAATTTCTTTTTAAATTTTTCGAAATTTACTTTTGCTCTATTTTAAATTTATTTTAAAATTACATTCAAAATCAAATATTTGTCTTGAAAGAAATTTAATTTTTGTTAGCATTAAAATTTGATTTAAAGTTTATTTTTTCGATTACATAAACTTTATTTTTTTTAATATAATATTTTGTTTTAATAATTTTGTTATATTTTTGTTAAATCTTTTTAACGAATGGAATTAAATATACAAATTTAAAATAATAATAAAAAAAGGAAATTTAAATGAAAATTAATAAGAGAAAACAAAACCGTACTCATTTGCAACGAATTAAAATACACATCACAATAAGGAAAATATTTAAACGTAATGTTAAATCTTAAAAACAACAATTTTTTTTTCTTTTTGAAATATAATTTAAACATAAAAATAAAAGAAATAAGAATACAAAAAAAATTAAATATCTCTTTAAAGTAAAAGTAATTATAATAATTATAAAGAAAAATTCCCAATTAATCTATAGCCTTAATTAAGTAAAACAAGAATTAAAAACAATATGAAAAATAAAACACACAAAACAACAACAACAAGTAAGAATAAAATATAATTTTAAGATTTTACCCCAAAAAGAAAAAAAAAAAACAAAGAAAAAAATTCTACGCAAATCTATTAAGCTCAATTTGATAATATTATTATTAATTAATTAAAAAAAAAACACACACACATACACAACAACAACAATAAGAATTATATTACAAAGAACGAAGTAAAAAACAAAAATTATATTAAAAAATAAGACAATTTTTAACTCCTTGAAAAAACGTATCCTATTTAAATAAAGAACAACAAATCTAATAATAATAATAATAATTAAATTAAATTAAATAGTAAGAAAAAAAGAAACTCTAAATACCATTGTTTAAAGCCATTTAACAAAATTTACCAATATAAACAAAAGTCTATTAAAAAAAAATGAAAAACAATAAAAATTAATTACAAGAAAATAAACAACAACAACAAAATTATGAAAATAATAATCATAAGTTTTTAAAAACAAAACAGAAATTACACTTTTTAACAAAACAAAAGAAAAGAAAACCAATTCTATGAAATGAAAAATGAAACTTTAAAACAAAACAAAAAAAACATTAAAATATGGAAACTTAACAGTGAGAATTAAATGCCTACAAGAATAAATAAAATAAAAATAAATAAACACACAAAAGATATAAAGCGATTTAAAATTTTCTGAACAAAAAATGAAAATTAAAACTAAATCGATGATTGCTTTAATAATTTTTCTGTTTTAACTTTTTTAAAAAATTATTTTCTTTCTTAAATAAATAAAAAAAGATTTCAAACAAAATACAAAATTACTACAAAATTTAAACTGGTTTTTAAGACAAATTAAAAGCAAAAGCAAAAGTAAAAATATTATAATAAAACAACACACAACAATAAGTTTTTGAAAAAGTAATTAAAAACAAAACAAAACAAAAAAATATTAAAAATATATATATATACATAATAATTTTTATATAAAATAAGAAATCTTATTATAATCCTCTCCCCCTTTACACACATTTATACATACAAATACATACAAACAAAGTAAAGTAAATTAATTATAATAATTACAAAAACAAAAAAATTGAGAAATGAGAAATGAAATGCAAAAAACAATAAGGAAATCATAGGATTGAATGCAAAAAAAAAAAAGAAAACTAAAAACAATTAAATAATGAAAGCTCCCATTTATAAAACAATTTAAATTTAAATCTTAAAGAAGTAATAAGAGAAATTTTTTTTAGTAAACTGTCTTTAACTTGCTCCTAAAGAAATCAATAACGAACGAACACTATTTAAAAAACACTCTCCATCTCTAACACTTCTCCCTCTCTCTCTCTCTCTTGCTCTCACCCATATTTTTCTATAAATTTCAATAATAGATGTTCCATTAAATACGAGTACATACATACCTAAACCATAGTAACTAAACAGTAACAGCATTAATTAATTATGTAACACCCGTTTAACATCTAAAAAAAACTGCAGGTTCCCCCCGCTGCTTCCCCAAGTAAACGTAAAATTATTAGCCATTTTCTTATTAAACTTTTTCTTTTTTTTTTTATTATGTTATTATTTTTTAATTCCCTTTTTTTTTAAATTAATATTTAAAATAATTTTTTTTTTTCGTATTTTTCCTTTTTATATAAAATTGTTTGTCTTTTTGTTAATTTTGGTAAATATTTAAAATTTTTAATTGTTTTTAAATAAGAAAAGAAAAAAAATTTGTTCTTTTTCTCTTTTTTGTTAAATTTTGTTAAATTGTATTTTTTTTTATTCTTCAAAACCGATTTGATTTGATTTAACGTTGCAAACAAAAAAAAATTAATTTGTTTTCTTTTTAAACTTTTTTTTTTCAAATTTATTTAAATATAATTTAATCATAAAATTTTGTAATTATAAATCTTGATAAATATTAATTTAATGAAATTAAAATAAAAATCATTTCAATAAATAATTTCTGCATAAATACATATGGCATTGGGTTATATAAAATCGATAAAATTGAAATGTAAAATATATTTTTTGTTAAAAATTGTGTCCTTAAAAATAATTAAAATACATTGAAATTTATTTTATAATTATAAAATTTTATGATTTAATCTTAATTTTCTTTTAATTTTGGTGACTTTTATTTTATTTTTTTTTTTAATTTTTTAATTTGCATAAATATGTTTTAAAAGCGTAGTTTTATAAAACTAAATTGTACTGATCTTTTATTATTATTTTTTTTTATTATTATTAATTGGCTTGCTATTTTAGATTTTATTTGTTAAATTTATTATTATTTTTTTTTATGTAATTGTTTTTATTTTAAGTTAATTTTTATTTTTATTATTTTTTATACGCAGTCATTTAAGAAATCTAAACTAACAGTTATTGCTTTAAGAATAATATTGTGTTTTAATATTTTCGTTTTTTTTTTAATAAATTTTATTTTTAATTTTGCTTATATTTTGTGTAAAAATTAAAAGTTATTTTTATAAGTTTTTTTTAATATACATATAAAAAAAATAAAAATAAATTGTAGTAAACATTTTAGAGCATTACTGGAATGCATAAAATTTTTAATTTTTGGGAAAAGAAAACGTTTGGCAAATTTTATTAAATTAAGTTTATCGAAAAAAACAAGGAAAAAACAAAAATAATTATTTTTATTTTTATCTTTTTCGATGTTAAATCATAGTTTTTCATAAATATATAAATTTTTTTTTTGTTTTTGTTTAAGTTTAAATTTAGCAAAATATTTATCTTAATATTTTTTTTATATATATTTTAAATAAATAAACTAAATTAATAATTAAAAACAAATGTAAATTTTGATTAACAAAATTATAAAAAAAAAAACAAATAATAAAATTAATTGAAAAAAAGTGTAATTAAATGTTAAGTTCAAAAAAAAAAAAAAACAAATAAATTTTAAATTTATATCATTTTTAATTTGTATTAAATTAACCTTAACAATTAAAATTATTTAAAGAATTTTACATGTTTTCTTTTTTATAATTAATTGGCATTAATTACTAGTTACTTTATAATATTATCAAAATTATTAATAAATATTTATAATAACATTGTAATTGTAAAACTCATCTCTTAGACTGCGTACATGTAAAGAAAATCTTAAAAAGAAAATAATAATTTGTAAAATTATTAATTAAATTTAAAACGAAAAATCATTAACGGATAATAATTTTATTGTAAATGTACTATAATATTATATTATACTAATTATTATTAATTGGCCTATAAATAAAGAAACAATACAAATTGAAATATACATACACAAAAAAAAAAACAAAACAAAACAAAAGAAAAAATAAATAAAAAATAATAAAAGAAACTAAAAAAAAAACAAAATTATTTTGGATTTTTTCTAAATTATTTATTTGGTTTTAATTTTTTTTTTTTCGAAATTATTCTCTTCCAAATTCTTAACGAAATTTCTAAATTGATAATTTTTTTTTCCAAATTTTTACAGGTTTTGCTAAATTTGGCTATAAATTGCATCCATTGAAACACTGTTTGGCTCAAAAAAAAAAAAAAAAAAAAAATTTGTAGGAAAAGCAAATAAACACAAAAAGTATATTTCAAAAAAAAAAAAAAACGTTTTTAACAACTCCTTCCTCCCAAAACAAAATAAAACAATTATAATAACAAAAAAAAAAAAACGAAAAAATAAATAAAATTTATACGAAAATTTTTAAACAAAAAATAATAAAAGAGAAAAAGGACAATATTTTTTCTTTGCATTATCGAAAACTATATAAGAATAAAAACAAAATATAAAAAAAGAAATCTAAATCTGAAACTGATATAAATATATATAAAGTTTTTTTTATTATTAATTTTACCGTTTTTATATAATTTTAAGTAAATCAAAAAACTATAACAACAAAGCATTCATTTATTTTATTTTAATTTTTTTTTTTATTTTTATTTTCAATACATACATATTTGTTTAATTATATATTTAAATACAACGTAGCATATTTTTTTATTTTTTTTTTTGATAATTAATCTTTTCTCTAACTGCTTTCCCTCTCTACACACACACACACACATACACATACACAAACATAAACACGAAATGAAGTTGTTTTTTTTATTTATTTCTCTTGCTCTTAAAATAATTAAACTTGTTATAGAAATTTTTCATAAATTTGTTTAAATAATAAGAGAAAATCTTCTAAATTCTAAAAACTATTAAAAGCTTATAAATTTACTAAACAAAAAAAATAATTTCGCAAAATTTTTAAAAATAATCCTTACAAGATTGTTGGATTATGTACTAATTATTTGGTTAGTTTTGTAATAGATTTCTAGACTACAAAGTTAACGAAAGTCATTAATAATTTGGCAATCTGAATAAGGCTGCTTGTTTTAGAATTTTTAAACATTTTAAAAACTTAATTTCCTGTTAGAAATAATATGTATTTTGTTTTCTATAGTGAAAATAAATTTAAATTAATTCATTTCGAAATCCTAAAAGTATACTTTATACTTAATTACTTGCTTATTTTCGAATAGCAATTAAACAAATGAATTTTTATTTAAAAGTAAACATTTTGCAAAAATCTTTTTGGCATTCTTTTTTAATTGAATTTTTATTGTTTTCTTTATTACTACATACATATATTTCTTAATTATCGTGTAACAACAAATGAAATATATATATATATATTTTAATATTTATAAAGAATTTTTTCTATTAAATAATATTTTTTTTTTATATTACTTTTAAATGAAACTTTATTTTTAATCAATTTAAGCAATTATTATTCAAATGTTTTACTTATTTTTTTTTTATTTTTTATGTTTTTTTTTAATATAATTAATGTTTTATTTTGCAATAGTATACAAAAAAAAAGAAAATAAGAAAATTGTTTTTAAAATAAAATGAAAAAAAGAAAAAAATGTGTTACGAAAACCGTACAAATATAATAAACCGCTTTAAAGTAACGTCGCCATAATAATCGCAACAACAGCAACTGTAACAACAACAACAACAACAGCATCAAATTTTACAACAATATCTTATCAAACAAACAACAACAACTACTTACTATTTTTTAACATCCCGAACAACAACAACAACAACAACATCGACAACAACAACAACATAAAAGATAGTAAAAGAAAAAAAAAAGAGTTATTTGAAAATCATAAGAAAATTAGCAAGAAAAGAAAAATGAAATAATTTTTGTATTTTATTTTAAAATTCGAACACACTCATACACACACACACACACGAACACAAACACATTTTTTTATATAACAATTGCAAAAGAAAATGAAAATGAAAAACATAAACAAAAACCAAAACAAAAAAGCCCCTACATTTTTTATTGTTAAAAATCTTTGAAAAATTATTATAAAAAATAAAAAAAAAAAAGTTTTTATATGATGAAAAAAAAAAATACATTCAATATTTTGTTTTTATTTGAAATTTGAATTTCAGCAAAGGTAAGTAAATGTAGAGACCAGAGATTCTTTTTTTTTTCGATTAAACATTTTTATACTAAAAATTATTAAAAATTTGTAAAAATATTTTCAGGTAGATATAGTTGGCAATGGTGCAACTAAGCAGGCGTGAACTTGTGCGTCTACAAATCAAAAAATCAATTTCGAATCTTTAGCAGCTTTAAATTTCATACATACGTACAAACATATATAAATGTGGTCATTCAGTTCGAAATTGGTGATTATTTTGGAAACTGCAAATTCATTTGCAACCGAGCAAATGTTGAATTTAAGCGTCTCTTACCACATGGTCCTTCATTGCACAGTTATAGAGAAATAATTTGTTATGGCAACACATTGTTCTCCAATTGTTTTTTGTTTTTTAGATTACAGTCATCAATAAAAGTAAACTGTTTTTAGATTTAAAATTTGTTAAAACCTAAAAGACTTTAATCTACGTTCGTACTGTTCAATCGTAGGCTAACAGATACATATGCTCTACAAGAAATATGCTAGGACATGATTCTTTATTTTACAAGAGCACACAACGTTGTAGAATGTATCGCTTAATTATAGTGCCATGGTCCTTGTCCTTTCGCCTTTTCTTTTAAGCTGAAGAGAAGTCTTAAAACAAATTTCAAACTAGAGACCTGCATATAAAAATTGTACTCGTTTATGGTCACTTACAGATCTGAATGATGTATTTCTTGTATTTTCTTAAGATTTTGATTGATAACCAAAGATATCCATGGCGGGATTTATTTTATTCGTTTCGATAATGCAATCAAAGTCAAGGCCAATTCCACACAATTCCTGAAATTATACAGATATTATCGAATTACTTTACTTTGGGGGTCGCCGTGGTCTAGTAGATAGTGTGCTGGCTTATTAGACGTAAAGCCAGGGTTCGAGTCCCAGGCCAGACATCAAAAATAAAAAATACAAAAAGTATTTTTTCAGCGATTTCTTCTCTTTCTCTTCTTGTATCTCAAAAATCTGCCGTTCGGAGTCGACTTTAAACTGTAGGTCCCGCCACTTCTGTATAAAATTAACACACACAACATAAGTGGTGTGAGAAACTGCGGGGACGATTGCTGTAGACTGTGTAATGGTGAAGGTATAGCACTGGCCATTTCATAGTCACCAGCAGTAACTCGTTTCCTTACCGTTCGCATCTTCCCTCTTTCCACCTTTCCTAAACCTGCACAAAAAAAAAAAAAAAAAATAAAATAGGCCTGTGTTATTAGATTTGAGATTTTATTTTTTTTTTTGCCAGAAATCCCAAAATTTTACTTGAGCTTTTTTCCCCTTATAGGAACAGGAGCACAGAATTGATCAAATGCCGTTTAAATTCAAATAAAAATTGTAAAAAAATTTTTTTTGTATTCTTCCTACTCATATAGCCGCTAACAACCTACTATTAGGCAACAAGAAATATTAGCAAGCATAACCGAAGTACATTCCCATTGGTTAGAGTAATTATGTTTTTAGTATGTAAATAATTTGAAAAAGTACCGTTTTAATAATGTTTTATGTACACCCTATATTCGGTGATATGCAGTTGAGAAATAAAGTCCAAATTGTTAAACGACAAATAGAAAAAGTACCCTAAGGGAACTTTGCTTATCCGTTAAAATTGTCAGTGAAGTACTATTGGATTTTAGGAGAAGAGAAAAAATGTATGTTTGCTTTCAGAAACTTTTCATTCTATCAACTATTACGATCGTAGCGCACATATAATGCGATATCAAGTATTGTCACTATAAAAATATATGTTAGTACCCAAGTAAGTGTAACAGGAGATCAGAAAAATAACACGCCCTTATAAAGAACAAAATTTTTAAGCTAAGGTACACTGCAAAAAATATGCAACTTTAAATTAAAATTTATAAAATTTTAAGAACTTCTCCATAATTCCAAAATTTTCATTAAAATTGTCTCATTTTAAAACAATATTCAGAAATAAATAAGAATTGTAGGTATTTTAAAAAAATTTAAAAGATTAAAATATTTTTCTTAGTGTAAACTCTAAGAAATGTACATATTGATAATCCGTTAGTTTATGAAATGCACCCTATGCTACGACTTATGCGGTTACTTTTAATGAAATATTTTTGGGACTTTTTTCAAATGAGACTTGTAAATGAATAAAAAACTAGGTGATGAAGTGGAGCGATATCGTTTAATACGTTGAACTATTATGCTTATGCACATGGATTCGAATAATATTGTAAATCTCCAATAGATCTTAATAAATTTCAATAAACAAGCTACGGAAATGGCCCCTTGCTATCGTAATTTGTTCTCATTTGACTGAATTCTTGTGTATTATTTTAAATCCTCCAAATAAATAAATATTTTAATAAAACTCGTGTCAGGTTAACTCGAAAATTATGGCGCCATCTGGAAAAGCTGTATCAGCTAGACAGGGGAAATAGAGTGAAACTCTATTTGAATCATAAGTTAAGTGACAATTCTTGAGTATGTACAGGCAGATAAATTAGCGAGGCGAGGAGGCTCCACTTGACTGATTAGGCCAGAACCTTTTTATGAAGTGGGAAGGCCAAATGGATTTGAGACAATTTAAACTTTTGCTGGGTAATTGCAAAGAGAAGAAATTTAAGTCATATAAACGGCTTTTTGGTCGGGCACTATAGACTGAAAGAATACTTTTTAATGATAGGATAGCCCAGTATGAAGATACTGTGATGAAGAGTTTGATTCACCAGAGCACGTACTTTGAACAAGTGCGACATTAATGCAGCTTCAAACTAAAAACTTCTGCGATAAAGGTCGAGTCCCATAGAATCCATCAAGCGTTAAGTACTCCGATTATTTCAATGTGCTTTGTTCCCTTCGGCATTAACGTAATGTATAAAATTGGCCAACTTTTGAATTGCGGCGAGTACTTTGACAGCTGTTAGTTGGTGGATAAAGTGGCCAACTTTTCACTCTTAATTTGCGTTGAGTACTTTGACAGCTATTAGCTGGTTTGTTTTCCCTTTTTTCTTTACACTTTTTTTGTTGGAATCAACATACGTCAGAGGACTGATTACATACGTCAACCGGATACGTTGTGACTTTGCTGAAAATGTCAAAATACAGAGCATGACGAATTCTATGCGACACAAATACGAGTAAAAGCGTGAGTGAAATACATTATATTTTAACTTGACAGTGTTTCTTCTTTCTTTTTGTATTAAATTCTTACAATCTCCAACTAAAATTATCATACTATATTGCGTACCCAAATAAAAAAAGAAAAAACGACATGGTATGAACCAATGTTGAAAATTCAGTACTTTAGTACTTTTTTCAGTACTATTCCACTTCAAAAATTCCGCAATTCCCCCGCGACGCTTTCAGTACATTTTTATTATTGACGTATTTAACATCTTTACGCTTTGTTCAACTATTAATGCATTAACTAACCTAATGCGAAAGGTAGAATTAGTCTTTAGCCCCGGTTAGCCAAACGTCTACAGAACATACGTTTGCTTTTAGAATACAATAAACAATGAGAACGATTTCCGAACTGTAAGGTGATTTCGGTAAGCATCATCCTATGCTACAAATGAAAGTATTATTCCATAACGTTCCGTCGACGTTAGACTACACCGAACTTTTACGTTTTGTTACATTCAGAATCAGCAGTTTTTGTGTTATATGTGAGGAACACGTATCAGTCGTTAGTTTTTCTGTTCCGTATCGTACGTGTATTAAATATAAATAAATAAACAGTCTAACAGGTAGTGCGCCGGTTTCCGCGATTCATACCCAATGTCAGACATCTCCAACATAACGAAAAATGAAAAACTATTCCTTCGGCGACCTCATTCTGTCAAAAATTCCGAGAATAAATAAAATTGCCTTGAAAAAGTTTCTCAAAAATCTATCATGCGGAGTAGACTTTAAACTGTCGGTCCCCGCTACTCACGTATAAAATTAACGCACACAACATAAGTAGTGTGAGAAGATAGGTCATAATCTTGATGGAACGGTTGTAATGTATGTAAGTATTTCGTTTTTTTTTACAAAAGTATCATTTGATGCGAAAAGGAACTCTTTCAGTGAAATTTTAAAATTTAAATTTTTCAACACTGGTATGAACATGTTTTTGACGCATCAAAAGAGTAATTATTGCTGTTTGCTAGCAAATGTAAATACTGAAGTGGTAGTATTTGTAGTAACGTCCGACTATTTTATTATGTGGGTTACATTTCTTTTGACAAAGTATACTCTTCTTACGCATAATTTAAGACGTAGACATAATAAAATAAAACGATTAGGTTTAGAGATTAAAAATTAATTACAATTTCAACAATTTTAATTTATTTGTTTTGTTTTATTTCGTTTACGTTAAGATTTTATTTTGAAAATGGCACTTAAAGTACTCATGTACATACTATTTGTTGTTTAGTTTTTCATTTTCATATTTGTATGGTACAACATTAAATGATAACAAACATTAATAAAAACTTTTAACTAAAAAGTTGTACTAGCAAGACTAGTTTTAGTTTAGAAAACAATATACAAGGCAAGAACAAATCAATCCAATTACACGTTAATAGGTGGTAGCAAATGAATTGTAATAAGGCTTGTAAATCGATTGCGTGCATTTAACGATATCTTTCAGACAATGACACCAATTTAACTCGTATGACAATTTAAAAATATTTTTTTTTAAGTTTATTTTTTTAAGTATGTATGTTTGTATGCATGTAGGTAATTCAACTATTAATAAATATCGTATAGTATCGTATCTTTATGTCTATGTACCTAGTTAGTTTTCATTATGCAAATATTATTAACAGGTGTTTAAAGTTGTTTGCAACACGAATAGGCAGATAATGTGTTCACAAAAACAACTTTTTAACAAACATTATACAACGTGCATAAGTATTTTATTTTAGTTTTTTAAATATTTATAAACATTTTATTTTTCTATTTTATTTGTATTTCTCTATCTTCTCTTTGAAAGTAAATTCATTTGTTCTTAATTTGTTGCGTACATATGTATGTACGTACGTATGTTTTGTGATTTTGGTATTTTTGTGTCTTTTTTTCTTTTATTTGAGATTTTTTTTATTTATATTTTGTTCTATAATTAGGCAGCTTGTTTTTTATCGGTTAAATAATTATAATTAATAAAGCGAACACCCTGTATGGATTGTGCTGTTGCATTGGTCAAATGGCAGGCAAACAAGAGCATATTTCTAGGTTGTACTTTCCAGGCGAAACGCATAAACACACATGAATACAGTGTTAGAGCTGAAAGTAAAAGATACATGAAAAAAAATATTAAAATTTATTTACGATTGAAAAGGTTTATATAGACCGTACAATTTATTATACATATTTGTTTATTTATTAAAATACGATTTCAAATTATATCTAATTATTATATTATTTTATTATATTTGGCTTATAATAGAGGTTGTGGTTATTACTCGAACAATTATATAATAAAACTTCGGAGTACTATCGTGTCCACAATCTAACGTTTTTTTTTCAACTAGTGCTTATTTCGTGAATGGTAGCACTTAGCTCATATCTGATTTGACCGATAATTAGTTTTATCCTTCCGCTGAACGAATATTAACCATACAATGCGTTTTCGGTTCACTAAGTGGGCCTGTGATCGACTTGCAGAAGCCGTCGCACCCAAAACGAGTCACTGTTTGGTGCGGATTTGGGTCTACAGGCATAATTGGACCATTTTTCTTCGAAAATGAGCAAATAGTGGCTGTTAGTCAATGGCGATCGTTATCGGGCCATGTTGAACAAATTTTTGTTCACAAAAATTCAAGAGGAGGATATTGGCAACATTTGCTTTCAACAGAACGGCGCTACGTGCCACACAGCCGAAGCTACATTCAATGTTTTGCGCCCTGTTTTTGAAGATCGCATTATCAGCCACCTCGGAACTGCGATTTGACTCCGTTGGACTATTATTTGTAGGGTGCCGTCAAAGATAAGTGTTACGCCGAGAAGCCAGTGACAATTGACGCTTTAAAGGACAATTTTCGTGAAGCCATTGGTGAAATACAGCTGCACACAATCGATAATGTGCTTAAAAATTGAACCATGATCGTGTAGGCTACTGCATGGTCAGCCGAGGCAGCCATTTGAATGAAATTATTTTTAAAAAAAGAAATTTCTGAAAATATTCCAGTAGTTTTTTTTAAAGCATTTTCAAAAAAAAAATGTTATTTGGCAGACCCTTTAGTATCTTTCCCAGGCCAGACATCAAAACAAAATACAAAAAGTATTTTTTCGGCGATTTCTTCTCAGCAGATTTCTGGCAAAAACTCTAAGAGTAAATAAAATTGCCATAAAAAGTTTCACAAAAATCTGTCGTTCGGAGTTGGCTTTAAACTGTAGGTCCCGCCACTTATATGTAAAATTAACTCACACAACATAAGTGGTGTGAGAAACTAGGCCAATAATCCTGAATGAAGGCTTTTAATGACCAATTATGTATGTTTAGTATCTAACAGAACTAAATCTTTAGCCAGTTGGGCTGTGTGCATTGGACCGTCGACTGGTGAACGATATTAAGTCAAATGGAATTTGTTTTTCAATTTCAAAAGCTAAGATGTCAGTACAGTCATTCATCAATTGTTTGCATTGTTATGTTGCTTTTTCATCACATTTTAACATATCCATTACTAAAATTTTTAAAATGGAAACGCTGCTGAAAAACAGTAGAAATTGCCTTTGATTAGTCCTCCTATAATGGTTCCTTTACTTAGTCTTCCAAAGTATCTAACGTATGCCTGACAAATTAAATGGGGGACAGACAAATCCTTCGCAACGAGAACCGTGGTATACGTTTGGACCGACGAAATGCAGCTGCGAGGTGTTCTGCCATAAAGTAAAATATTTGAAATTTAGGAGGAAACTTGTTGGTATCTTCCATGTAGATCACCATATCATCGAAAGGTGCGCTGAATACTAAAAAAAACTAAGGAGGAGATATAGTAGTACTATGGCTGGGTAAATTGGATAAGATAGGCATTGGAAATGGGCTACATACATACATACATACATAATTGGCCATTACAACCCTTCAGTCAGGATTACGACCTAGCTTCTCACACCACTTATGTTGTGTGCGTTAATTTTATGCATGAGTGGCGGGACTTACAGTTTAAACTCGACTCCGAACGACAGATTTTTGAGAAGCTTTTCATGGTAATTTTTACTCTTAGAGTCTTTGCCAGAAATCTGCTGAGAGGAAGTCGCCGAAAAAATATTTTTCGTTTTTGATGTCTGACCTGGGATTCGAACCCGGGCCTTTTGCCTAATAAGCCAACACACTACTCACTAGACCACAGCGACAGCGACTGGGCTACATACATAACATAATTGGTCATTACAACCCTTCAGCCGGGATTACAACCTAGTTTCCTACATCACTTATTTTGTGTGCCTTAATATTATACAAAGAAGGAAATGTGTTCCCTATACTAAATCCCACATCATGTCGGAATATACAGCAATTTGCTGGAAGGGAGGATTCACGTAAATTTTCTATTTACCACGTGGAGATGTTTGGAAGGGCATAAGCAGGGAAAGGGACGACAAAAACAGGCGGAGAGTATTTTCAAATTTTACCAAATGGGTAGAGGCAGTCTAAACACTTGTTGTCACTACATACAATAAGAAGAGATTTTAGTCCTGTATCAGCTCAGAATAGTTTGAATGTGTAACTGGCTTTTTGATCGGACAGTGTAGGCTCATAGATTTTGTGGTAAGGGATATCTTCATCAAAAATACTAGAAACTAGTGCGGCGTTAATGCATATCAAGAGTATCATAGCAAGGGGGCTTACCTCATACTAAGTGACGCAATGGGTAACCGAATGAACTTGTCAGTGAACGGCAAGCTACACGCTAACCTAACCTATGGCAATAGAGGAAGACGTGGATGAGGTTAGTGGAACCGTCAAGAATCTCAATTTCGGAAAGAAAACCAATGGCGGGAGGCTTACAAACCGTTTTTTTATTGAAATAAAATAAATAATTGAATATTTATTGTAAATATGAATACTAGTTATGTAAATACAAGTGATTAAACTAACATTATTCAAAAGCCAGTCAATATGAAGAAGGGAAAACGAAACTTGCAAACTGACTTTTGTGGCTTCTCAAATGATTTTGAATAACATCAACAATTGATACACCATATGGATAGCTTATTAAATCGATAATGTCTTGCTGATAATTTAGCAAAAAAGAAAAACAATTGTAATCAATTCTTTTCAATTAAGTAATTAATTATCTACTAGAGAGCAACAAAATGAATGAATGAAATCTTAAAAACATTCCATCACAATAATCGCACCATATAACTTCAATTCAATTCACACTTAAATCACGATAACATGATAGTGTGGCGTGAACATGTAATAAAATAGTCTGTAGTGTTGGAAATTTTTTTTAGTACTCTCTTATCAATTCTATTTTAAAATTAGAATGACATGAGGTAGACAAAAAAAATTAAAAAAAAAATTAAAAGATTACCCGCTCTATAATTCTTTAAAAATGTAGGGAAAATCTGTTTAAGCATATGTATGAGAATCAACATATAATTTTAAAACAGTTTCCCTTTTTATTTGATTATTAATTGAAATAAATAATATGTTCTGAATGCCCAACTTGACACCCAAGCCGGCTGAGTTTAAGCTAATTTCATACAACCTAAAGTGAGGACTACAAACAGTCCAGAATAATTTAAAATTTAAGGCACAAAATAAAAGACAATGAGCATCTTTACAGTATGTATACGGAGACTAGAGGGGTGAAAATACACGGCATCTGACAGCATGTCAGCATTTAAGATCTCTTAAACCATCAAATTACAGTGAAAGATTCCGCTCTATGACATATTTTGTCGAATTCCCGGATCCCCCCATATTCTTATTATTTCTTTGCTTTGCAGTTTGGTTATTAAGTTTTTCCCAATTAAGCTGGTTACACGTAGTAAGTTCTTAAAAATTTTTTAGCAGTAGTGGTGAGGAACTTTTGCTGCATGAGCTCTACAGTTTTCTCTTCCATAATACCTTAATGAATTAATTTCCAACAATCTTTGAACATAAGACATCGCATTTGATGGGGGCAATTATATACAACAGGCGTTACTTGTGCTTACCTTACCTAAAACGTGTTCAAAGATTAAGCTAACTTTCACATGGTATTACGATAGCCGGTTTCACATGTTTTCAACTTCAATAATATGGCTTTATCATTTACTTTACGGTTTCTATAGTTTTAGACGTGCTTAGCATATAGACTTGGAAGACAAAAACATAATCCGAAATATATTTATGAAGGAAAGGTATTAGGAGGATAGCTAAAAGCGTAGCTTGCGGCCTTTTAGCCATCTATCAGCAGTAGTAGAACTAGCTCGCTGCTAGAAACCAATAACCCTTAAGTGAGACACGGAATTGGAATACTTAGTGGGATATTTTGAGGTCTGGTTGCTGATAGGTATTTAAGACAATTCCCAGGTGAATTTTTACAGTCTAGTAAGTAGACAGTGCGTTTGTGGATGTGTTTTTGATCGGTTGCGTTTGGTTTGCTTGTAAGTTCAAAGCTCAAGTTTGAAGAAAAAACCTCTGAGAGCAAATAATTGCCATGAAAAAGCTTCTCAAACCTGCTGATGAAATTAACACACACATACACGTGTGTGTTAATAAAAAGATGTATATATTATTTCTAAAGTACTTTTTTTTGTCGGTTGCAAATATCTCCCATACCACCGCATCAAATTTAATGAATGATATCTCATTTTAAAGCTTATATCTAACACTAATGGCGAAAAATAATTAGAAATTGAAAAATTAATATTTTCATTGATAAAAATTATATTTTATATAGAACTGCATAATAATACTGTTGTCATTGTGAATACATGTTTTTGTTCAAGTGTGCTAATACAGGGTCGCTTAATAGTAATGCAGTTCTACATAATATAGTATGTATTCAAATCCATTCTGGCAATACCGCTATTTACTATAATGCCGTTTATTACTAAGTCAGTTATATATAATATGCATATTAAGTTGTAAAAAGCTGTTTTGGCAATTATTTTTATGTTACAAAAATGACAACTAACGGTGCGAAATATTCGCACGGGTCATCTAGTAGTCAATTAAATAAGTAGATATATAGAGATAAAAGGACGTGTTGTAGCTGATAGAGCTGTCTCCTCTATGATCGTCCTTTGTAGAAAAAGTTGAATTGCCTTGAAGAAACGGGTTTCTTTAAGAGTTAACTCACTGCCGGACGTCAATATTAATCGCATATCTATTCCCTATGTTTTTATTTTCGTTACTTTTCCACTTTGTAGGATGCAATGGATTCCATGACCTTCGTTAATTGACTTTTACCGAATACGGGATTAGTTTTCTGGTAATATAAAAAGGATACCCAAAAAGTCAACATCGTATTTGGACGCCAGTCATCGATGCAATTGAATTTTAGTTTCGTATCCATAACCAATGAAGTCGCCGTGGTCTAGTAGGTAGTGTATTGGCTTATTAGACGTAAAAGCCAGGGTTCGAGTCCCAGGCCAGACATCAAAACTAAATACAAAAAGTATTTCTTCGGCGATTTCCTCTCAGCAGATTTCTGGCAAAAACTCTGAGAGTAAATAAAATTGCCATGAAAAGTTTCTCAAAAAAAAATCTGTCGTTCGGAGTCGACTTTAAACTGTAGGTCCCGCCACTTATGTATAAAATTAACACACACAACATAAGTGGTGTGAGAAACTAAGTCAATAATACTGACTGATGGGTTCTAATGACCAATTATGTATGTATGTATGTATCCATAACCAATAGGATCGAATTCTTCGAAAGATAATAAAGTTGGTCGCAAGCTGGTAAAATAACTTTCATTGGATGTAACTTTAATTTCATGAATTTTGTATGGATTTTTTAAATAATCCCTTCTAACGGGATGATCTTTAGTAACTTAGCAACTCTAGCAGCTAATCGCTAAGCAACTGTTAATAAAATATATTTCTCGTTTTACCTACACATTTACATACATATGTACATATGTGTGTGTGTACATAAATAATAAATTAAAAATGTAAATAGAAGGCACATTGTTGTCAACGTTATTATTAAGACTTTAGAATTAAAAAAAAAACAATAAAAACAAAAGATACTCAACTTACCTAAGGTCATGCGACCTGATATGATTTTGGGATCCTTTTTAATATCAGCTAAGGCGGCAATTGGTATACCCCAGTTGGCAACTGGACCCCAGAAGTGTGTGCTGGCAAGAGAAGGGGGGGTTAGAGAATTAAGTAACAAAAACCAAATATTTTAATGCATGAAACCAACCTCATTAAATAATCTCGAAATTCTTTGCTTTTGAGATTCTCAACGAATTTCCCGACCAGACCGGCTGCCCTTTTTTGTGACATTTTGTTATTGTTATTGTTTATCTAATAGTTTTTGTTGTTTTAGTTTTCAAAATTCTCACAACCTTTGATGCTGGTGTGCTGGAAATTAAATTTATGAAATGTTCATTGATTAGATGAAATGAATTAATCAAGATAAGCACCAACACGTTTTTATTTTCAATTTTTTTTTCTCACAAACAAACTCGAATTAACACGAGCTTTTGTTGTTGTTTATCCACTAATGGATTGATAGATGATTGAACTCTAACAATGATTATTTCCAAGCAAAACTTGACACGTACATTTGATTTCTAATGAATTACAAATTGGAAATATTTTTTACCTTTTCTTAAAACAAAATTTGATCAAAAGTTATGTAAATATTCGTTTCTTCTTCTGTTTATTGTTCTATAGAGATCCACTTTACTGCAGCAACAGCAGCAGCACCACAATTATTCGTGTTGCAAATCAAATGCAATAAAAAAGCGACTAAAAAACGCAAATCACTGCGACTGTTAAATTCCAACAAAAAAAAAAAAATGTCGAGCAATTCACTACCGCCTTACCGCTTAAATGACAACAGACAAATAAAAGCAGCAGACCGATCGAAACAAATACAGCCACCCTGAATTAAATTCTACAACTGCTGCCAGGTTGTTGTTTCACTATTTTTTTTGCGTATGTTGCGACGTCAGTCGGTATTTGTTTGGATTTTGTTGTGCTTTTTCTTTTTTCACTTGAGTTTATTATTTTTTTATTCCTCTATTGCGCAGAATGACAAATCAAAACAGAATTGATAATTGTCATCCCATAACAATTCTAGCATGCATACACTGTGAAAAAATAAAGAAAATAGAATTTGTTGTTGAATTTTATTCCCATATAATTAGGAAAGAATTTATCGATTTAAAAGCATTTTAAGTAAAACGTTGTAATATATTGAAAAGGTAAAAGATTTTCAGAAATAAAAATTAAATAGAATTCGCAGTATTCTTTAATAATAATTGAAAATGTAACCGGTCTAATGCTTTCCAATTACAATTTTTTGAGTGTAAATTACATACATTTGTCTGGCAACAATTAACCCAATGACTCTGCTAATGGAGTTAAAAATTACTTATTCTAGACATACACCGCTACACATATAACACATCGAGTGGTAACACAGTAGTACATATTTCTAATCACGGCACTTTGATTAATTTCAATTTTGTTCACTACACTGAGGAAATTCATCACACTAGAAACTCAACATATTGAATAAATTCAACACACTTTTCAAAAATTTACCACGTTGGAAACTTACCACTATACTAAAAGTAATTAATTTTCTGGGTCACCGTCCACCCCGTCCATTGAGAAATCAAATCTTGTCACGGCACTTTGATTAATTTCAATTTTTTTCACCACACCGAGGAAATTCATCACACTAGAAATAGAAACTTAATATATTGCATAAATTCAACACACTTTTCAAAAATTTACCACGTAGAAACACACCACTGCACTAAAAGTAATTAATTTTTGGGGTCGCCGTCCGCCCCGTCCATTGAGCAATCAAATCCTATTAAATAAATTTCAAACACACACACGCGCAACAACAAGCAATCAACAATAAATCCATCCCTCCCCCTTACCCGATCTGATCCACTGAATACACACACATACACCCACCCAATCAAGATAGATAGCCTGGACACTGCACTCCATTTTCATTTATATAGTAAGACAAACAGGAAAAAAGAATGTGCGAATTAATTACAAGCGTTTATTACCAACAGTATTGCCAGCATAGAAAACATTTTGTTTTCAACTCCTTCAAAATAATCATTGAAATAGGAAAAAATATAAAAATTTCATGTTTTTTTTCTATATATTTTTTTTTTTAATTTAAATTATTACGTTTATTTAGTTTACAAAATAATTAATTAAATTCAACATAATTTTTTAACTAAAGAACTAAAAGAATAACCAAAACAAGAAAAATCAAAAATTAATCGAAAGTGGCAACACTGATGCTATCTGTTATTATTGCATAAAACCGTTTGTTGTAATAATTGCATGTAAGCTGGTTATTTCACTTATTAGTTGCATAAAACTGTAGCATACTTTGAGGTGTTGTATGTAAACAAAAACATTTTCAGTCAATTTTCAATACAAAATATAAAAAAATTAAAAAACATTAAAAAATTAAAATTTTTTAAGAAAAATTTTTGAGCCACTCTTATTCCTTCTAAACAAATTGTTGTGATTACATGTGTTTTGGCTTTTGTTTCTCTTAAATTTATCCTTTACTTTGGTCTGCATGTAGAACAAAAACAAGAAATCTATTCATGTGAACAGAGAAAAAGCTCTGCTTCTCTACCACATAAAGTCCTTGGTCCATTTGACAGTACTTTTACATTTTGCTGCAGCTTCCATATGATTTAGTTTGTAACTCGTGAGCGACAGTGAAGGTTGTGTATAAAAAAAAACAGAAATTATCTTAAACAAAAAAAGAAAAAACAACAACAAAAATTTTTATTAAGGAATTTTTGGGTGTAATTATTCTAAAATCATGTTTTTTCCCCAGTAATTTTACAAAAAGTAAAAAAATAAAAAAAAAACAAATTTTTTCTAGGCAATTATCATAAAAAAAAAATGAAGATAATCGGAAAAAAAAGCTTAAAGGAATAAATTATTCAAAAAAATAAAAAAGGCAAAATTAATAATAGGTATAGAAAACTTTGAAATTGTTAAAGAAAAATTCAAAAGAAAAAGTTTCTAAGAAAACAAGAAAGCAAGAAGAAAAAAAAATCAGCATTCAGCAACCACCAACGCCCCGTTAAACGTTATAATTTTCTAGTATCAAACAAAAAATTCTCCTTTCCTTTGGCCGCTGCTCTCTTTAACCAAAAGAAAAAGAAAAAAAAAAAGAGGAAAAGAAAAACAAAAAAAAATCAAAAAAAAAGTCTAAAAGTGGAAAAACCCGTGCATTGTTGAAATAAAACCAAAGTATGCGCGTGTGTGAGTGTACAATTTGTGTTTTTTTATTTTCATTTGTTTTGTGTGATTGTGGTAAAATCAAAATCAAAAGCAGCCGAGCTATTAAACAGCCCCTGTATGTGTGTGTGTGTTTTGTTTGAGTGTGTGTAATAATTTCCTTTTATTTTCCTTTACACACTATTCATCCAATACCCTCTGCTTAAGATGTAAGATGGGACAACAAACAAACAAAAAAAAAAAGGAATTCAAGAAAAAGCTTTATAATCAAAGAAAAAAACAAAAAAAACAAAAAGAAAAAACGGAAATTTTTATTAAAAAAATTTTTTTCATAAAATTTTTATATTAAAAAACCTTAAACAACAAAGGATATCGGTTCAAAGGATATCGGTTGAATTCTTTTATAAATGCTGTGTTAGTGTGTGTTCGTATTTATTTACAATTCTTTTCCATTTTCATTTACAAACGAATTGGGTGCCGCTCCCAAATTGCGAAACTATCGACAAAGCAACAACGGCAAAAACAAAAACAAATACACCAACACACATTCAGAACAAATCACACACAGCACACACAGGCACACACAAACACTCGCTCTCTCATGACAGTCAGCTATCCAGAGAGTCTTTGTAAAACAATAACTGTTACAGCTTCATCTGCAGCTGATGTTGCTGATGCTGCAGCAGCGTTAGCTGCAGCAGTTCTCTACTCTATATTGTATATATGAGTGGCCAATAACTCAGTTTAATACAAAGTGGGAAAGACTTTTTAGTAACAATTCTGACAGCCACATTAAAATAACGTTTTTCTGCTTCTTTTCAATGTGTGTGTGTGTGTGTGTTTGTGTAATACAAAAACAAACAAAAGTTATAAGATAAACAAAGTGGTAAATAACAAGAATAATTTTGTTAATACCGTTGTTTGATGAAAAAGCTCTGTTATTGTCTTCTCTCTCTCTCTCTATTTCGCATGAGTTGAATTGGATTTGTATTTAAAAATCAAATTGTTTACATATTTTACTGGCATACTTTTTTTTGGTATGTTGTTGTTGTTGTTGAAAGGACATCAAGTTAAATTTGTAATGTAATAAATGGAATGGATTTCATCGAGACGTTTTTAATATTTTTAACACTTTAAAAAATTTGGTTTTTCCACTTTTTTATCAAAAGAGAATTCAAAATATTGTCGATTTAAATTCAATTTGTGTAGTGGTTAAAGTGACTATAAACTCTAGCAATCCAGGCTCAAACGCAGGAGAATACATTTTCTACATATTAATTTCAAAGGACATCACCCTCCATCTTTCTATTATTTTCTTCAGCTTCAGTATCATGCATCAGGTTCTAGAATGACAGAAGGTCGAAGTGTTTTTTGTCTAGAGATAACATCCTCTATATGCATGTACATGCATGAGGAACACTACTATTGACTACTTGACTACTATTTTTCTCAAGATATGCCCATATTTGACACTCTTATGTTGATAGTTTTTGATGTTATACTTTCCAAGGGATTGGAAGGGATTGGAAGCCTTTTAATTTTATAATTTTGTAAACTAATTTCTGGAAGTAATTTGGGTTCAACACACATATGTTTACTCGGATCTGTTTTTAAGCACGTTCATATCACGCCAACTTTGATCGCAGAGAAAAAATTTTAAATATCAAGAAGCGTTTCAATGTTCTGCAAATTATCGGTCTACAATACCTCAAGATCGTCTTCTGGATCTATAATGTTTAACTAATTCGTCTTCAATCTTAACGCCGTTCAGCAATATTATGTGCAAGACCCATACGTATACAATCCTTTGGACTATATTGCTTCCAAGCTCCATTGGTATGCGCTCATGTTCTGAGGGTAAAATTAGTCGAACGTTTAGGCAACATAATGGAACGAACGATCGTTTATAGTGCAGGAATATAATGTAAATGCTTACCGAAATTTCATTACGGTTGGGTAATCGTTCTCATTCCCTTTGATATGATAGAAACGAATGTACGTTCCATGAACGTTCGGTTAATTCTACCACTTCACATTTGATGTGTGTAAATACAGAGAGCGTTTGAAGTGTGAAATAATTACAGAGCGTGCTCGTTCAATTCCATTTTTAAGATGGGATATTTGAATGGAGTATCTTAATCAATGACATCCTCTTCTTGCCTGCCATTACAGCTTCTGTTGAAATTGTTGTGTGATATTTCCAGCTTCCGAGTATGTGTACCGAAGGAACACAGTATTCAGTTATAACTCGTAAGATGTTTACAAAATTAACTCGTGTAAGGTTTAATGGAAATTTTGTTCTGCAAAAATAAATCTCTTCTGCAGCAAAATTGCGATTTCGTTGGATTACATCTGGTATTCATGATTTGTAGTTTGTACACTTAAAATTATTTGCATTTATTCATGTGGTACTTCAATCTGGAGCTTCTTTGTGTTTTATCTATCTCTCCTGACAACTTTTGTGACTGTATAGCTACACTAGTTACGAAATTTCCTTCAGTTTTTCAGTGACTGGCATAACAATGTGGAACCAGCTTCCTAACAATGCTTCGTACCATTTGTTTTATAATATAAAGATTAAAAATCAAAATTGAAATACAGAATTTTCCTACAACTTCTCAAATATTATGTCATATTTTTATAGTTTGTAATTCATTTAATATTTTGTTGATTATATGGGGTGCTATGAGTTTAAACTTTCTAATTAAAAATTTAGCTTAAATAAAAAGTATTTTGCAAATGCAAATTCTATTCTGCAGCTTGTTGTTTTTTATGTTTTGTTGCTATTGCTGTCGATGTTGTTGTCGATTGACCATTTCAAAATTCTTTCGTAAATCTATTTTGTTTTGCACGTCCAAGTGCTGTAACGCTCTAAAACAAATCCTTCGAAGTTTGTATTCATGCTGAACTCTTTAGACAGAGGATGATGCATTTCTATTGGATAGAGGAAATAGTCATTTCCTGTAACATAAACTTCATTAAAATACATTGCTTATCACTCTTAACAACTACAAAGTGTAGTTATGATTCAATTACTGTTGACGCTACTTTTTTGTGGGTGATATTCAATCACTGAATTCGTTAAAAGAAACAGGAAATCTTCTAATCCCATAAACTACTGCAGCTTATTAGAATTGTAGGTTTGGAAAATCCTATAACATAAAATATTAATTAAATATTGTATGTTTGAGGTCTTTTAATCATAGAAAAACCACAAGTGAAATAAATTTTTTTCTTTTTCAACCGAATCGAAAGAGTAGAAGAAGCAAAAACTACAAATTTTCCATATGATGGTTGCATTCGTTTTTGTTTAAAGCTGTTTTGTTATTGTTGCTTATACATTTGATTCATACAATACAAATTATACACCTACAGTGGAGGATAAAAGAATTTATATTGAAAAATTTATTTTGAAAATATCACCAAAATAAAATGAATATCATAATCACACTCGTTAGACACTCATTAGAAGCGTGTAAGAGTACTACATTAAATTAAGTTTAGTTATGCACCATCTAATTTACCCAATTACTGACTTAACTTACTTAATCTGTCATTGCAAGTCCTTTAGTCAGGATTACAACCCAGCTTCTCCCACTACCATGTTTTGTGTGTCTTAATTTTACACATGAATGACGGAGCCTGCAGTCAACTTCGAATGATAGATTTTTAAGAAACTTCACATGGCAATTATATTGGTCTTTACAATCCTTTAATTACCACCCATGCTGTATATTAATTTTATCCATGAGTAGCAGGAAACCTACAGTCAACTCCGTATGACAGATTTTTAAGAAACTTTTCTTGGAAATTTTCTCTTTATTCTTGATGTCTAAGCTGTAATTTTAACTACGGACTCGGGTCTTATAAGCCAACACTATACCTACTAGACTACGGCCATTCTGATCCCACAAGGTAGTGTTATAGCCAGCATACAGAAAGTGAGGAGTTCCATTGATCTCCAATGATTTTGGCTAAGCTAAACCACATGATCGAAAACTGTATTTAAGACTTGAATTACTTTGATTGCGATAGGATATTTACAGTTGTTTTGGATGATAGGACTGTCAACTACCGTTCAAGAAAAATAACATCCGTTATGAACATGCATTGAATTGCTTAAGAGTTGCCGTACTCTAGATAGTAGTGTTGGCTTATTAGACTTAAGACCACGGTTCAAACCTCAGGTGAGACATCATAACGAAATATGAAAAAATATTTCTTCGGTGACTTCCCCTCAGCAGATTTCGGGCAAAAACTCTGCGAATAAAAATGTAATAAGTTTCTCAAAACTTTAATCGTCCGGAGTCGACTTTAAACTGTAAGTCCCTTCACTCATGTATAAAATTAACATACATCGACTGACTGAAGAGTTGTAATGACGCCTTATGTCTGTTAGTATGTATGTTAGCTGAACTTATTACAATCGGATATTAGGAAGTTAGAAAGCTTTCGGAATGGTTTGGTTGAAACCTTTTAAAAAATGTTTCTGCTCCATGCCACCGCCTTTAGTAGAGACATTCTATTGGAAACTAGGGGTCTATTAAATACAGTGTTGCACCCTCACGTTATTTATATTTTATGTTCTCGACATATTAATGCTAAACAGTACTTGGCAACAAAGAAGTTGGTGACACGATTTGAATGCAGATCAATCGAAACATCTTATGTCGCCCGTCAATCGTCATTGACTAATACGCGTAGTCTGATGCTCAGAACTATTAAATTTAAAAATTCTTAAAGAGATTATTTAAATATTATTGCCTTAGTTTGGTTGGTTACCATTGCCAAAAATATATCACATCTCGTCATGGTATTTTCAAATTATTTTACAGTTTAACTCTTACTCGGATACAGTGTTACAACCATAACAATTTCATTTAAATGTAATCCAAATCCTCCATTGTAACTCGATAACTTTATGCAAATTGAAATTTCAATTAAGCATTTTACAAAATTTTATTTTCATTTTATTTTTATTTGTTTTAGTTTTCCATTTTACTTCATGTTTTTTTTTTCTCTCTCAAAATGAATCTCTGCTTGTGTGTGAAATTGAACATTGAGTTGAGCACACGAGAAGACAACCAACAACAAACAATCTTCACTTGTCTAAATCAAATGTCCTGCACCTAAAAGTGTGCTATGAAAACTTGGTGCTGTAGCCAGCTTAGTTTTATGCTTTTCCTTTCGTATCGTTTCGCTGTAACCAACCATTTCGTTTTCGAGAGTTTAACAATGAATGAATGAATGAATGAGTTAAACAGTTTGTGCTATAATAATAGGTACATATTATTGTTTTTATATTTACAATTCTTTGTTTACGTATGTTTATACTCTGCAGTGCATAATTTTCTTAGGTCTCGTTGTTTTAGTGATGGAAAAAGATTTTTCTCTCTTTTTTTTTGTTGTTCTTCCTTGCTGTTGTTTTTGTTTGCTTCGCATTATTCAATTTTATTCGCCTCTCCTTTTTATTCAACATTACGCTTCGTTTACTTTCAGTTAATAATGTGAAGGACATCCATCGTACTAGTCATGCAGCCAAGCATTTATTTTCTGTTCTTTATTGTCCACTTGTTTCTTTAGAAGGATCAACACTTGAACGTTTAATAAAATGTTTTAAAATTTAAATTTCGTTTCAATTGCGATTTTTTTTTATTTTTTAAAATGGTTTTTATGACAAAATAAGTGTTTATGGGCAATTTGGGGGAAATTGTCTCGATTACTGGGAGTGTAACACAGAAATATTTCTTCAAGCGTGGTAACCGCAAAGAGGGCAATTGAGCTTGTAATTGAGTAAGATGGACGTTAATAACTAGAAATCTTTATTCATGTAGATACGGCGTCCAAGATCATGATATTAGTGGCCAATTATTGAATTAATTTTTCTGAAAACTATGTTACTTAACGCAGAATATAACGACCATAATAACCCCGTAATGCTCGAAAAATATCCATAACTCCAGTCCGGAAAACACTGCTGTGGTCAGCCAATGGGAAACTCGAATGTCTCTTGTGGTCCATTTAGTTCAGCATTTTGAAGACGTCTGTGTATATCTGACGGAATCTACCAGAACAGAAATTTCCACGTTGGAATTCAAAAATCATAATCCCTTTCGAGAGGATTATGCGTAACTGCGTAATCGAATCGAAGATGGCTTTCCATTATTTCCTATTACCCTTTGCCATTTGAACTCTTTGCTGCAATAGAAGGTCAGAGAGGAACCAAATGAGTATAGCAAATACTCGTAATGTTTAAGTTGGAGTGAAACAGAAGACGTTGTTGATCAAAATAGTTAACAGCTAATGCACACTGTTTATCAATTTGCAGTGGCACTGATATTTACAAACCGTTCACCAAACATAAGCACCATAAAACAATGTTGGCTCCTTCAGAGCTTGATATAGCTGCTATTTGATTTAAGCCTTCAAAGCTTGGCTAAAGACCTCTTTAAGGTGTAAAGCATTATGTTCGCCCCGATTGTTACATTCCGACCATTTTTTGTTTACCAAATCCATACAAATCCATACCAAATTTCAAAAAAATCATCCCAATTTTCTACGTTTCAAATTGCAAAGATTTTCTTGAAAATACTTTAAATGAAATGACGCATATGTAGTGCTACTTGAGGATTTTAAAATATTTTTTTAATAAAAATTTCCACTTTACGTAATAATATTTTATTTATTTTAATAATTTTTATTAAAAATTTTGTTTGCTTTTTTTTAATATCGGGTCCGCCATCTAACGTTTTTTTTTTTAACTAGTGCTTATATTTCGTGAATGGTAACACTTAGCTCATGTCTGATTTGGCAGATAATTAGTTTTATCCTTTCGCTGAACGAATATGGTTGTGTCGCATTTTGGGCACAGAAACCCCGCATGCATAAATTGAAAAGCCGACACACCCAAAACGAGTCACTGTTTGGTGCGGATTTTGGTTTTGGTGGGATAATTGGCCATTTTTCTCCGAAAATGAGCAAAGGAGTGGCCGTTACAGTCAATGCGATCGTTATCGGGCCATGTTGAACGAATTTTTGTTCACAAAAATTGAAGAGGAGGATATTGACAACATTTGGTTTCAACAGGACGTCGCTACGTGCCCCACAGCCGGAGTTACATTCGATGTTTTGCGCCCTGGTTTTGAAGATCATATTATCAGCCGCAGAGCTGATATCGTTTGGCCACCTCGGAGCTGCGATTTGACACCGTGGGACTACTATTTGTGGGGTGCCGTCAAAGATAAAAGTTACGCCGACAAGCCAGATAATTGACGCTTTAAACAACAATATTCGTGAAGCCATTGGTGAAATAAAGCTGCACACAACCGATAATGAGCTTAAAAATTGGACCGATCATGTAGGCTACTGCATGTCCAGCCGAGGCAGCCATTTGAATGAAATTATTTTCAATTATTAACCGGAAGGATTGTACTCTCAAATTAAAAATGAAATTTGAGAAAATATTCAGTAGTTTTTTTTAAAGCATTTTCAAAAAAAAAAGTTATTTGGCGGACCCTTTACTTTCAATCTAATCTGCACATAATTTTTCTTCAACTCTTAAAATTGTTGTCTTACTTCTGCAGTCATTTTATGTTTGTCTTGTTAGTTCTTTTCATTGATTTTTATTAAAATAAATGAAATCAAGTGTTTAAACAAATCATTTCGATTGTAATTTTGTTCTGCCTTTCATTCCATTCCATCCAACCATCCATTCACATCCATACAGTCATTCATCCATGCATCCATACGTCTTATGATTTGATAACAATTTGTTTATTTAAGCGAATTTCATTCAATTGAATTTAATAAAATTCTCATTCACATTCACTTGCACCTACATACAGGCGTACAGAGGAAAATATACAGAGTAACGAACTAACGAATACTTTAAGACATGGAAGGCGATGAAATAGAATAAATAGTCGAAGAATCTTTAAAATGATTAAATAAATAAAAATCACAATAAATTTGTTTTCTCCTCTTTAGAATTTTTTTTTTTATTTTAAACACAATCAACATTAAGCACAGTCAAGCGAAAATTAGAAAAATTTACTGAAATTGAGACGAGTTGAGAGATGAACGATTTATGAATCTAAAAAGTGTTCTTCAGTTGAGCATCCCAGATGCTTGTTATGAATGTAGGCAGGCAGCCCTTTAAAAGAATACAATCTTTTTTATTTTTCATTATTAAGGATCAAAATTATAAAATCTGGAAGCAATCACAATGTTTAAAGTCTTACTCTCAATAAATTACTCTATCTGTCAGAGAGCAATGGCCAGTAGATGAAGCCTTAAGTGTCACTTTTTGTAATTCTGCAATACGTATGATTACATCCTAGCTTCTCACCCCACTCATGTCGTGTGTGGTAATTTTAAGCAATGCTTCCGAAATTCTGAATGACAGATTTTTAAGAAACAGAGTTAGCAGTTAGTAAGAGGCCCCAATCCATTCCCCGGAAAGTATAATATGAACAAAGAACATCAAAGGAAGGTGATATTACAGTGCTATCTCTTGAGGAAGCAAAGGGTGGTTTTTTAAGAGCTATAGAAACATTTTTCAAAAAAAAAAAAAAACTCATAAAATTCCGAAATCTTTATTTGAATCGATAGTACGATCCATATAATTTAATGTTTGAAGATTATTTCATGCAAATATTGACCGCGACTACGTCTCAAATGGTCCATCAGCTTAGTCCGATTTTGGAATACTCTTTCCAACGTTTCGGCCGGTATCTCATGAATAAATGCTTCAATGTTGTCTTCCAATGCGTCAATTGAAGCGGGCTTGCCTGTATAGACATGAGCTTTAACATAGCCGCACAAAAAATAGTCTAAAGGCGTTAAATCGCACGATCTAAGCTGCCAATTGACCGGTCCCTAACGTAAAATAAAATGTTTACCGAACTCGGCTCCCAATAAGTTCATTTTCACACGTGCTATGTGGCATGTGGTAGCGTCTTGTAGAAACCACATATCATGCAAATCCTTTGAAGGCCTTCACGCCTAAATCCTTCCGCAAAATTTTCCACGTTGTTACGTAGTAGAGGCCCAATTGCTGCGAACTGCGACGAATCGATAATTGATGATCATCATTAACACTGGCCGATACAGCTGCGATATTTTCTTCAATTCGCACTCTACGTAAGCGTGTTGATTATAATAGCCCGAATAGCCGTGGGTCGAATAGCAGTGGGTCGATTAAACTGACCATAAAAAGGAAAAAGCGCGCAATGAACTTTCTTAACAGAGCACGCATTTTAATAATAAAATTCAATGATTTGCAAGCATTGTTCGTTTGTGAGACGATTAAATTATAGACCAAACTGAAGATGTTTGACTGGTGAAACAAAACACGAAACGTACGTGAGCCAAAAAAGATAATGACTAAAAAATCACCCTTTATAATATTCGAACTGAGGGAGTATTAGAGTATATCAGTCCACCTGCTTATATGGAAAAATAAAAACAAACTAGGTGGACTTGCTTCGTGACATTCAAATTCTCCTTTAAGGGACAACACCGAAGAGAAAGTAGGAGGAGAATTTGATTTATTGTGGAAGGGACATTAGAAATTTAACTCTGGGTCTGCGGTAGACTGATTAAGTTGGTTTTGAGAAGGGTATTGTAAGCAGGTCTATTTGGTGCAAACTTAATAATTAATAGACGAAAATAATGATGAATTTTAACTCTTTTAACGCTTATTTGAATTCTAAATCAAGTTGATTGTTTTTTACTAGTTTTTTAGAATAGATATTCGCGACAAACGCGTATTTATGTCCTTTATTTTTAATTCACACTAACTCAGTAACTGAGACTTAAAGTTATTACGAGCTAGAATGGAAAATTCGATTTATTTTAACAAAAAATTTATACCTTTAAAGATGTCCTTTGAGTTCACTGCGAATATATTTGTGTGTGTGTGTGCGTATATGTGTAATTTACAAATTTTAAGGTGATAAACATCATTTGCATCATTCATTCAGTCATTCATTCAATGTCTGTATGTAAAACATCATCAGTAGAACAGAATTTGACAGGGCAAATGAATGAGACTGGAACGTAACAACGTAACACTTGTTTACTGAATTGAATCAACAGCAGCAACAGCAACAACAACAATAATGCCAACAACAGATAGTAAAGAATTTGAAATTTTTTACGAACATTTTATGCGTCTGTTTGTGGCAAAAGTTATTGACTTAAAAATACAACAAGAACAGTACAGAACACAAATGAAAAACCACAATACCAACAACAATACCAAATGTCACTTGTTCATATGATGCTGCTGATGATGCTATTGCTGTTGCTGTTGCTGTTGCTATTGTGTTTGTGACTGTGATTGAGATCAGTTTTATAACTAAACAGCAACTACAACTACAACTACAGTTACTGTGCCATAACAGTACCCATCAGTAATAATAATAATAAACAGAACAACCACCAGAAAACAAAAGCCATTGTGGTGAATACACATGACAGTGAATATCCATAAATGAAAAAGCGAGTGTGTGCGTGTGTGTGTGTGTGTGTGTGTGCGTGAGCAAGGGAATGAGAACAAGAGGATCCATGGGTGCAATAGTAAATTTTATAATAGTGTTGGGCCTGTGTGGCGATAATCACTCATTTATTTAGACAATCTATAGCAATTGCTGATTTTGTAAAGTGAAAGCCTGCCCCCCCTATTATTTCTTTAACGATTTAAAATTTAAATTTTTTTTCTATTTTTTTTTTTTATTTTTCTTATAATTCTTAAGAATAATAGTTAAAGTCTTAGGACTGAGTAATAAAATTCTAGAAATAAATAACAATTTAGTTGAAATTTTACAAGCGAAGTGTGAACATGTTAATAAATTAAATAAAAATAATAGAAAATGTTGTAATATAATGTATAACAATTCAAAATGTTAAATAAATATTTAATAAAGAAAAAAAAATACAAATTTTAATTTCTCTTCCATTTCTTGCAGCATTTTTATAAAATTGCAAAAATTTTTTTAAAATAATCAATAAAATTAATTACAAAATAAATTATAATAAAATAAAAACGAAGCAATTTAAAACAAATAAATTTCGTAATAAATTATTAAAAGAAAAACATTTTAAATAAAAAAGAAACATTTTAAATTGTAATTAAAAAAAAAACATATTTAAAAAGGCCAGTAAAAGTGAATGATTGTTGTGTTCTTTTAATTAAAAGTTACAAAAAAAAAATTAAAATAAAAATAAAAAAGTATTACAATTTTTTATTATTAATAATTATTAATTAAAAAAGAAATTAATCAATGCATAAATATAAAAAGCAACAAAATAAATCAAATTTTTAATAGAAAATAAAAATTAATTAATAATTAAGTAAAAAAAAAAGAAATTTAGTATTAAAATAGCTGAAATATCAAGTGTTCAATTTTCTTCTCCTCAGCGACTAAGAAAATATTAAAAAAAAAAAATTAAAAAAATTCAATAAAAACAACAGCCTAATAATAATAATGGAAAATAGCTCAAAACCATGGATTAAGGTCAGTGATATTTTAATTTTAAAAATATTTTTTTCAATGATAAATTATTCACAATATTGTGTTTTGTATTACCCTGAAATTTTGTTCGAAATTTTGTTCGCATTGACAAGCTCTTATTTAGCAAATCCACGACTTTGTGAATGATCATGCCGCTGTGTGGGCAAGATTTTTTAAAAGCAAAAATGCAACCCCAAATACAGTACACGTTGTAAGTGTTGTAAGTTAAATGCTATTGCTGAACGCCATGGAATTAAAGAATTCGAATTAAGAGCTACATTTTCTCTAACGGAAGTGATATTTTCGACAGTAGGTATATTGTAATGACGCCTAAGCCTGTAAAGCTTTTAGCATCCTCAACTTTTTTTTATAATTTTGTCAATTTCCTCCATGCTAGATCGATAAATATAAGTCCATCTTCAGGTTATGTTAGGTTAGGTAGATTAACAGAACGTTTTACGCCAATATTCAACCCAGGGATCAAACATTCCCTAGAGGAAACTAACCAGAGTTCAAAATAAATTTCATTTTTGTAGCGATCTTTATATTAGAGAGCCCAGTCAAGGATGATACAAAATAAAAGATTTAAAACCTTCTTCCCTTTATGACAAAAGGATAGTTACTTCCTTTTCCTTTGAACCACAGCTCTTTGCTCTAATATCCACAGTAACTGAAGTAATTGGAATACCTAGACCTTGTAACTTGTTGACGATTGCTATTTCTGCCCCGCTTATAAGCAATTTACAACATTAATCCTTTGTCTCGAGACCCATAAAAGAGTTGCATTTGAATGAACCAACATTTTGCTGAGGAATCCACGGCATTCTTGGGAAAGAACGGACAATGAAACTAGCTTCGTTAGAGACCAAATTGGGCCATCGAACAAGAATAGAACCCCTTAAAAATTAGACTTACATAATTGGTCATTACAACCCTTCAGTCAGGATTACTGACCTAGTTTCTCACACCGCTTATGTTGTGTGTGTTAATTTTATACATTAGCGGCGGGACATACAGTTTAAAGTCGACTCTGAACGACAGATTTTTAAGAAACTTTTCATGGTAATTTTTGCCAGAAATCTGCTGAGAGGAAATCGCCGAAGAAATACTTTTTTGTAATTTGTTTTGATGTCTGGTTAACGCACACAACATAAGTGGTGTGAAAAGCTAGATCGTAATCCTGACTGAAGGGTTGTAATGGCCAATTATATATATATGTTTGATGTCTGGCCTTGGGCTCGAACCCTGGCTTCACGTCTAACAAGTCGCCTACAAGACTACGGCGACTTCAAGAACCCTTAATAAATAGTGCGCTCTTTTACGTACATACATACACAATTGGTCATTACAACCAGGATTTCTATCACTTGTTTTGTGTGTGTCAATTTTATACATGGGTGGCGGGACCTACAGTTTAAAGACGTACTCGGAATGATAGATTTTTGAGACATTTTTCATGTCAATTTTAAATACTCTCAGAGTTTTTACCAGAAATCTTCTGAAGATCAGAAGATCTACAATTCTGAAATTCAGGACTAGGGATGCCAATCGGGAATGGTTTTTAAAAATCCCGGGATTCGGGATTTTCGGGAATTCTGAATCCCGAACAAAAATTCCTGAAATTTCTTACTTTTAACACAAAAACGGATTTTTTTTCTTATATAATGTTTATTTAAAAGTTTTTTAAGTGCAAAATACTTAAAACAAATAACTTATTTCACTTTTATTAACAAAAATTAGTTATTTATAAGTAATTTCATAAATTATATTTGGGGACCTACATAAATATTATGTAAACAATAAATACAAATAATGTAATATTAACAATATTTATCAGTGCACATTAGAATTAACAAAAATTAATTTTCAATTAAAATTAAAAATTCATAAATCGCATTTGGAGATCTACATACATATAATGTAAAATATTAAGTAAATGCATATTGTTACGAAAGTGGAAATGGTGTTGTTAAAATAATAAACAAAAGCTCCAAAAACAACACTTTATACTTGATCAATGCATAAGTAAAAAAAATATAGCAACAAAAATAAAGCACTTGTTTACAAGATCGATGAATAAACAAGAATAAGGGATAAAAGTCGTAAATAACCAACAACAAAATGAAGGGAACAAAGAAGTAAACAAGCAACAACAATGTGCTGTATAAAATTTCGGATAGTCAAATAAACAAAACAACAAATAATCTGCCTGGACGAATGTAAAAAAGAAACAACAACAATTAAAAGAAGTTGTTCACATTTTTAAAATGTTCCCGAAGGCCGTCATCATCCTTCGAGGGTATTCATCACACTAATGATCCAGTGATATAAAAGGCAAGACAAACGCGAGCAAGGAGGATTCAGAATTCAGAGTTTGAGTTGAATCAGTCGTGTGTGCAGACGGCACGTTGTATTCGGAGTTTGAATTACGCTAGTCGTGTATAACGACTTTAAATTGGTTGAAGTGATAAATCAATCGATTGTGTGAAGACACGAGATCGAGCTATAATTCGGTTAGACTTCTATGGAGAAAAGTTTCGTCTGAAGGAAACAGTTGTTAGTGTTGTGCTTACAAAAAGGTTGTGAGCGAAGCATAACTAACAAGGGTTTTTGCTTAAGAAAAGGTTGTAAGCAGAGGATTATCACATATTGCGAAAATTATCGTTGTATACGTGGAAGAAGTTCGAACAGTGGTACAAAAGTTGTGAAGATAATAAAGAATTGATTAAAATTAAACACAAATTTATTTTTATTTTATTTGCAATCTACGAACTCATATTTTTAATGTTTTTAAAATGTAAAAACGTAACAATATATTAATATTTGTTATCTACATTAGAAAAGTACATAAAAAATATTAGTATGACAAAATAAATAGAACGAAAACGGGATTATCAAATCCCGAAAATCCCGGGATTTAAAATTAAAAAATCCCGGGTTTCGGGTTTTTTAAATCCCGAAAATCCCGGGAATTTCGGGAATTCCCGTTTGGCATCTCTATTCAGGACTTTTTTTGGCTCGTTTAAATTGATTTATTTTTCAAGTTGAAGAGATAAAGTAAAATTTAATGGAAACTAACTGGGTATACATGATAGAAGTTTACCAGAAAACGTGTCGTATAAGTTATTAAAGACACAAACCATATATAAAATATAGAGCTGATGTGCTTGACTACTTATTTAGTTTTGAATCTGATGGGAATTTGGAATAAAATTTTTAATGATTTTTGAATTAAAATCTTGAAACTATTTTCCAACATATTATTGAGAGTTTAAAATGCATTTTCGATAGGAAAAACTGAAAATCACAATAATTTTGTATCGTTTGTGTTGTAATGAAAAGGGCGTGTGTGTTGTTTTTTTTATTTCTTATTTATTTCTGTTTTCAATACATTTTTCCGTTATTATTTGTTTTTATTTGTGGCTTGTTTTTCTTTTTCTTTACTTTTTTTGTTTTTTGTTTCAATCATCGTTTTATGTATTTTCCAAATAGAAAAGAAAAACTGAATTTTTTTTTTACTCTTCTTTCGCTTTTTTGTTTATTTTATATCCAACGCCTTGCAAAACATACTCAGTTTATCTGTGTGGTATTTTTTTTTATTTTTTACGTTTCAACGTTATCCTTTGGACCAAAAAAAAAAATGCGACAAAGACAGTTCGTGTAATAGATTCAGCTGTTTTGCAAGAAAAAAAAAAAGAAAAGAAAAACAAAAATACTTATACAGCAGCAATGTAAGAAAGATAATGGCCGATTTTCATCTTAAAGCTTTCCTTTACTTGATTTGCTACCATTTTCCTCTTGAAAGAAAAACGTAAAAAACAAAAACCAAACAACCTACACAAACAAAATATTGTTGTTTACATGCGAGTATTTCAGTCAATACATGTCAGTTGGATTGGATTTTTTCCCGATAACCATTATTTTTCCCTGTTTATACAGTATTATCCCATTCGGAAATTTTCTTTTTCTTTTTGTTTTCAGCGGCATAGCAGTGGCAGTAGCAGTTGCTTTGTTCGGTGCAGCCTCTCTTGCACAGTAGCTGCTCAGCTGCTTTGCGTATAGCTTTTTGTAATTTACCAGCAAGAATTCTTGCCGTTTAGATTTATTATCCGTCAGTCGTATTTGAATTACAGTAACAAGCATAATGTTATTATCACCACTAGTTTATTACTCTCTCTCTCTCTCTCCCTACTTCTCTCTTTCAGTCACTGTCTTATTCTCTTTCATTTCATCTCATCTCCTCTCTTTGCAATAATTGTCTGTTTAAAATATTTTTTATCTCCTTTTACATTTTTTTTCTTTGTTTGTTTATCATCCTGTTTATTTATCAAATTATTTTTTATTCCCGTTGGTTGTTTTCTCAAAAAAACATTTCAGTTTTACTCTCCTTTCGTTCTCTTAATTTAAGGAGGCTTTTTGTTTCGGTTTTTCACAAAAGCTTCAAACAAGAGTACAACAGAAAGGTATTGATAGATAGAGAGAGAGAGAGAGAGAGAGAGAGAAAGAGAACAAATGAAAAATCTCTGTGTATATTTTATTCATTCATTGTTTTCCTTTTTCCCCAATTAGTTGTCGTTGTTGTGTCTCATTGTCGTGCAAAAGCACATGTTATCCTTGTTTTTCCTGTTTCCAATTATGTTTTGCTTCGTTTTTCTTGTTTTTCTTCGGGGATTTTGTGATTTTCCTTTCAGTTTATTTCGTATTGCTATAGAGAATGGCTACGTTAAAAGCATTTGTCGTCTGCTTTTATTTGCCACTGTTACAAGAGCTGAACAACAAGAAATGGTGATAATTGGAGAAAACCTAAGGACTCCATAAAGGAATTGCAATTAAACTTTGTTAAATGTTTACAAATTTTTGTATTTTGTTTCTTAAACTTTTGTTTTCCTTATCATAATACTTACATACATAATTGGCCATTACAACCCTTCAGTCAGGATTACGACCTAGCTTCTCACACCACTTATGTTGTGTGCGTTAATTTTATACATGAGTGGCGGGACCTACAGTTTAAAGTCGACTCCGAACGACAGATTTTTGAGAAGCTTTTCATGGCAATTTTTACTCTCAGAGTCTTTGCCAGAAATCTGCTGAGAGGAAGTCGCCGAAGAAATATTTTTCATTTTGATGTCTGACCTAGGATTCGGTCCGGGCTTTTCGTCTAATAAGCCAACACACTACCCACTAGACCACGGGGACTTCTTATGTATATATCATTGTTATATCATGTTTTTCTGTTAAATCAAATGACTACAGCTGCCCGTAGGATTATAATATTGTTGGTAACTATTGTTGCTTGCAAATAACATTCTCCATGAAATTCTTGAAGGGTAAATTTTAACATTTAGGCCAGAGATTATATCTATCGAAATCATGATATCAACATTACGGTGTTTTAGAGGTTAAGATCAGAACCATACATATTAAACTGGATATTTTCCGGTTGTCTTACAGGTAGACTTGACTTTGCTGGGATCCTGAGATCATTTGCATTATTGTTAGGCTTTGTTGAACAGGTATGGGTGAGAAGAGGGGTTCTAGTCTTCATTCCTTAAATCGCCTGACACATCCTTAAAGGCCACCGAACTTTACTGTTTATAGCCATGACAGTACCTAGAATGAGTTCTGCAGCTGCTATAGATCTGAGAAGAAGAAAGGGTCTGATTTTCTGCTACTATTTGAATTCTCCGTAGTCTTGGAGATATTGTAGGGGCTTATGGGACGTAAAGGTGTGGTTCAGACGCCAGCCCAGATATCTTAAACAAAACGAAATACAGTATTACCTCGATTTACGTTGTTTCGATTAACGTCGTCAAAAAATTCGTTCTCTTCACCTTCGATTTGCTTCGTCATTCGATTTACATCGGTTCTGTTGTTTATAAACAAAATCAGGGGAATACCCTCTTTAAAAAATTTCAATACATAGAATAAAAATTTAATTATTTTAGTTTTTTTTTATGAAAAATGTACATAAACAAATGCATCTGATACGAGTTATTTAAAATTCGATTTACATCGTTTCGATTTACGTCGCCTTTTTCCAGAACATTCTACGACGTAAATCGAGGGAATACTGTACGGAAAACTATTTCTTCGGTAACTTCTGGCTTCTGGCCAAAACTCTAAAAGTAAAATAAAATTACTCTGAAAAGCTTTTCAAAAATCTGTCATTAAGAATCGACATTAAACTGTTGGCCCCAACAATCTTGGATAAAATTAAATGCTAAGAGAAACAGGGTCGTAATTCTAACCGTAGTATTGTAATGACCAATTATGTTCGGAAGTGAGCTATTGTCATAGGTAAGCTATTGTGTTACGTAAGCTATTGCGTTACGTAAGCTATTAAGCTACTAAAAATTATAACTTTAAATGAGTTATTGCGTTACGCTTCATAGACAATGAATATATTTCATATGCAACATTATTCTCTAAGTCATTATCAACAGCCGTTTTAATAAAGTTTTGATTTGCTAAGAGTGTATTGTTTTCAACATATAACCGCTTAATTAAATTTTCTAAAGTGTTTAGTCTTGATATTTTAAAAGACAAAATTCTAAGTAAAACTGCAATAGAGGAAGTACCATATGAAAACCAAATACGTTCAGTTTACTTCCTTCGACTGCTTATTTATAAATTTTGCAAGTATGTATGTATGTGTGTGTGTGTGTGTGTAAGTATTCGTAAACTATTTATTAAATTGTTGTTGTTTTATCATCGCCATCTACCGCACATTATCATGATTAAAATTTAAAATTTCCTAAGGCAACTATATTATGCATAGCTGCCACTGTGCTCATTCTCATATTAAATCCCTCGAACTCCAACAACCCTCACAAATATCAGGCCTATTCCACCTCAATCCCTCTCTCCCTCCTTCACATCATTTTAGAACTGTTGCCACCAACAAAGCCACTCAAACACACATTAAATCAAAGAGAGAGGGAGAGTGATAGAGGGAGAAAGCGGATGAGGGGCTGACTCTTTGTATGCAAAAAGGATTTGTGGCGCATTTTGGTTTTCATAATGGGCTTTAGAAGGAAGTCAAACACGAGTGTGTGAAAAGGGAACAAAAAAAATTTAAAGAAAAAAGAAAAAATCCTTAAAAATGAAAGAAACTACGAAAACAAACAATTCAAAAATAAGCCTGTGTTTATAGAAAAAATGAAAGAAAAAAGAAAATAAAATGAGAAAAATATACACATTCAAACACACAGATAATGAATAGGTATAATAAGTTCAGCTACATTATAGGCTATTTATCGGGTTATCCGTTTAGGGGAATCCGAACAGCTAAAGAAGGCTTAGCAAACAAAGAACGCATAAAAACAGTTAAAACTGTCGGCTAAAATGGTGATTTTAACGTGTGCACTTTTCGAACATTACGGGATGCTGGGTCAGATTATAAAGAAATTTGAAGAGACTGAAAGCGATATAGATGTGTTTAGGTCTACAAACAGTGAGCGTCAAAAGAAAGTGTATATTAAAAAATTATATACATTAATAAATTACCGTTATTTTCATTTTAAAAATGTTTCGTTTCCAGTTTATGAAATTGAAATAAAAATAATTAGAAAAAAATTTCGAAACATTGCCAAATTTTTTCGGGCACTTTCCTTATATGGTGAAAGTTAAGTTTGGTGATATTTAAAATTTTATTTTTCTGTACAGTTTCTTTTGACTTTCTCTCTCTCTCTCTGTATGTATCACTGCTTTAAGCAATTGGGCGTAACTAAACTGAATATACAACCTTGAGCCACTAAGGCGGCTACTGCTTTTAATTGTTGCAAGAAAACAATAGGACTGAATCAAATGGAGTATCAACCCCAAAAATGTAAAACTTTGTAATCCAACCAACTCTCTTCAACGGGGCCACAGTTTGTTAGTAAGCATTGGTATCATAAAAACCGGTTTGAGGGGATTATGTGAATGATGGCGATCATGATAATAGATGCTCTTAAAACCATATTATCCAAGGCATTGTTTACTATTCGTAATTGCCTACCACCAGACATTGTTGGGGAAACCTGAATAGCTGTGATCGAAACTGAAAGTTGAAATATTCTAGGGTATTCGGAATTTAGTGAGTTCGCCGTGGTCTAGTAGGTAGTGTGCTGGCTTATTAGACTGAAAGCCAGAGTTCGAGTCCCCGGCCAGACATCAAAATAAAAAAAAAGAATTTTTTCGGCGATTTCTCCTCGGCAGATTTCTGGCAAAAACTCTGAGAGTAAAAATAAAATTGCCATGAAAAGTTCCTCAAAAATCTGTCGTTCGGAGTCGACTTTTAACTGTAGGTCCCGCCACTTATGTATAAAATTTAACACACACAACATAAGTAGTGTGAGAAACTAGGTTAATAATCCTGACTGAAGGGTTGTAATGACCAATTATGTATGTATTCGGAATTTAGTGGCAAAACCTGTGTGGTCAAAAGATATTTGAAAAAAATTCACACTTTCATAGAACATTCAGGACAGTTGAGCGAAACAAACCTGGTGATATAATTATGGCGTAATTTTTATCTATACAAACCTTAACTCAGGAAACAATTAGAGCCGAATGACAATGTTTGGCCTGCAATTGAAGATTATGACTTGGAAGATGTTTGGTATCAACAAGATGCTGCTCCGAGCCACATAACACAACCGTTTGTAGCTTTATTGGATGTAAAGTGTAGATACAGTATTTTTCAAAATCATGGCATTAGACGTCGTTATACTTTTCTAAGCAACTGTACCTACGCTGATATTCCTTTAACTTTAGAAGAGTTTGATAAAATTCTTTATGTTATTGCCAAAATACCGACTAAAATGTGCCCAAAGGTCGAAAACTACCAGACACGAATGAAAGGCATCAACTACGGTAATGAATCCTGAATGCGATCCTTTAAATCACAATGGATATCGCCGTAGTTTAGAAGGTAGTGTGTTGGCTTATTAGACGTAAAGCCAGAGTTCGAGCCCAAAGCCAGACATCATAACAAAGTATAAAAAGTATTTCTTCGGCGACTTCATCTCAGCAGGTTACTGGCAAAAAATCTGAGAGAGTGAATAACATTGCCATGAAAAGTTTCTTAAAAATCTGTCGTTCGGAGTCGACTTTAAACTGTAGGTCCCGCCACTTGTGTATAAAATTAACACACACAACATAAGTGGTGTGAGAAACTAGATCAATAATCCTGACTGAAGGGTTGTAATGACCAATTATGTGTATGTGGCACATAAGGCCATCATCCAAGCCTTTTAATGAACTTTATCATCAAAATCATAACATTTTGAGTGTCGCTTTTTTTGATTTTTTTTTAAAACCAATTAATGGTTAACCATTTGTGAAAAGAGAATTTCAATATTATGGCACAGCCTAATGTGCATAAATATTTAAATAAGAAGAGACTCTTTCAAAATTTTGTTTCCATTAAAAATTGTACGACAGAAAAAACACAACAAAGGGAACAAAAAACTGTCTTTTATGGCAAATCCCCCCAAAGGAAGAGAAAATTAAAGTTTAAATAAATTTTATTAACGATTAGGGCGTTTAAATAGATATTTTTTATGCCGTTTTTCAAGCATTTAAAATGGATTCAATTTTTTTAAGTGTATGAAGCGTAAAAAAAAAATTATAAATTAACTGGAGGCTATTAACACTGTTTGGAACGGACCATAAACATTTGCCACAATAGGCAAGCTTAGTTGGCATATGACTTTTAATTAAAACCCACAAGTTAACTTCTAACCGGTGAAGTGAGATTATTTGGTTAGTTTTACCATAATCTGATAGTAAATTTTGGCTTTTGGAGTTGTTAAAATTAAATATAAAGTTTTTGTTTAAACGTTTAAAGAGCAGACAATTGTTGAGTGTTGTGTTTGGTTTAGAAATTTTTACAGACAAATTGTTAAGACAACTTCCATAAATTCATGTCAATTTAATCCAATGTTTAAAACTTCTTTATGCCAAGTACTTAAAAAAATCAATTCTCGTCATGAGCAAGGCTTCTTTTAACAACTCTTAGGATTCCAATTAACGTCGCTTTATGTTGCATTTTCTTTGTGAGATAACCTCCAAAGGATTAATTATTCACACAGAAGAAAAGTTTTGAAAATAAAACGTATTTGATGACTGCTTCTTAAAGATGATGAAAGCAGAACATCAAACTTCAGACGTCATTCGTGTTGCATTTAAAACTAATTACAGTCGCTAGTTTATCTTGGAAATAAAAAAAAAAATTATGCAAAAAAAACTCGAGCCATTAACAAACAACTACAGCAGAATGACAGGGTAAATTTTCATTTCGAAGGAGAAAATATGTTTTTAAAACTCAAAATATTGTCAAAAGTTAGATAACAACGCCAACAACACCAGCAATATGGACACGTTAGGAAAAGAAAAATTAAAACTTTTTCTCTCTTGGGAAATTTTTTCAAAAATTTTTCTTCTTGCTGTTGTTGTTATTGTTGTTATAATTTTAAATACAATAAAAACATAACGAATAAATGCAAAAACAAAACTATTTTGAATTGAAATTAGAAAATGCAAAAAATAACCTACACATACCTACATACAGAGAACACCAACCGTTCATTTATGAATGATGACAACTGAAAATCAGAGTCTGGAAAATAGAAAGTTTTTCTGTGTTTTAATTTCGTTTCATTTTGAATTTGTTTTCTTTTTTGTTTTTAAACTTTTTAATAATATTTTAATGAAATATTTTTATTATTGTTGTTGTTTTTGTAAGAATTCAAGAAGGAAACAACCACCACTTGTCGTTATTTCTTTTTTTTATTAGCAGAAGTAAATTAAAATAGAATTTTTGAAAAACCAGCGTTAAAAACAATTATCCAAACTGAATAGAAAACTTTTCATTAAATAGTTTCAACAAAGAACAAAAAAAGACGGGAGTAGTTTGTAAAAAAAAAAATTCCAAATTATAGTTTACGACAGTGGTCGGCACAAAGAGAATGATGAAATCAAATTTGACTGTAACTGTGAGAATCATGTGTACAACCCAGAGGAAAATTGTTCGTAATATTTTCAAGTTTACTTATTAATCCAATAATATCCTAAATCATCGAGACAGCTTACTTAACTTGTCAAATATTCCTATCGTATTTATAATTTTTCTTTGGGTGTATAACTGAAACAAAAAAAAACCTGTAACAAAAAAACCGACAAAAGATTTCTTCTTTAGAAGCTGACAAGGCAAGTGAATTGGTTATGGCAACACTTCAGTCCGGATTACATCCTAGCTTCTCCCAGCGCTCATGTTGTATGCGTTAATTTTTTACATGACTAACCGGCCCTACAGTAAAAGTCGATTCCGAAGCACAAATTTTTGATTTTTTTTTTGCTAAACGATGCCGCCGAAGAAATGTTTTTTTATACCTCGTTGATGTCTGACCTGGGGTTTAAACCGTGGCATCACGTCTAATAAGCCAACACACTTCCTGATGAACTAAAGCGACTTTAAGAATACGTATAAACCATCGAATTATTGTAGTATTTCCTATACTATGTCTTCAATAAATTTTCGTGTCACTAACAGTCAAGTCGCCATAGTCTAGTAGGTAGTGTGTTGGCTTATAAGACGTAAAGCCAGGGTTCGAGCCCCAGGACAGACATCAAAACAAAATACAGATAGTATTTCTTCGACGATTTCCCCTCAGCAGATTTCTGGCAAAAACTCTGAGTGAGTAAATAAAACTGCCATGAAAAGTTCCTAAAAAGAATTTGTCGTTCGGAGTCGACCTTAAACCGTAGGTCCTGCCACTTATGTATAAAATTAACACACAACATAAGTGGTGTGAGAAACTAGGTCAATAATCCTGACTGAAGGGTTGTAATGACCAATTATGTATGTAATAGTGTGACTTATATTTACGGTTTAAATGGTTTGAAATTTTTCAAAATTTTAGTTGTGAGGTCGCACAGTTCTTCACTCGATCGGACTATATTTCATGCATTTTTTCGAGTGTATGGCGTCGCGAATGTTGGACTTAAATGCTCTGATTTGTCGGCATAAAACTTTTCTTTAACAATGCCCCACAGAAAATCGTCCAACGGTGTCAAATCGGAGATTCTTGACTGCCAATTGACATTACTATTTCGGATAAATAAATGGTCATCAAACGTTTGACGCAATAAATCGATTGTGGCATGAGATGTGAGGCAAGTTGCATTATCCTGTTGAAACCAAAGATTTTTTACATTAAAACATCAATATAAAAAAATCGGCTACCACGGCGCTTTACATTTGATATTAGATTATGTACATTTTGTTGCACAGAAATTGTATTAAATAACTAATTAAATAAATAAATAAATAGGTATTATAACATACTTACGATTTTATAGCATCATATTGCAATGATATTTATTTGAATTAATTTCATTTTAATTTTTATGTTGGATTAATTATAATTCCATCACTTTTCTACCATATTTCTGTTTTTTAATTATTTATTAATTTACGGATTTATTTTATATTTCATTTTATTAATAAAACGACTTTTTTAACACTTTCATCCCGTATTACAATAAAACCGTCCGTCTGCCCCATTTTTGCATTAGCCTACTGAACTAATAAGAGAGACGACTAAACACACTAGAGCTACTACAACTAAACATAAAGCTGAGATTGTTTTGTTATTAGTACGATTTGGTTAGTGACTCGGCTAAACCGCTAATATAAGAATTTTATGCACTCGACAATAATTGAAAACACTCTTTGGGAGAGAACGGAAGCGCGTTAGCATATATTAACGATTGTAACAAAACGAGTACTTATTGAAGACACTTTTTCGGAGAGAGCGGAAGCGATTTAGTATTTATTAATGATTACAACCAAACCGGAATTGACATTGATTAAACACAAAATTAAACATCTTTGCTGAAGACACATCAAAGAGAGCCACATGATTAACTACACAACACAAACGCATACAAAAATAATGGCGTCGACAACATTTTTTCTATCTTATTGCCAGGAAATTTTAAACACAATTTTCTTTGTTATTTTAACACTTATTAGCACAACTTTTTAATTCTCTGTTAATTCATAGATTTATTTAAAAATAGCTCATATTATTTTAATGAAAAAGAAATTTATTAACACTTTAATCGCGTATGAAAATAAAACCGCCGGGCCGACCACTTTGTTCGTTAGCCTACAAAACTAAATAATGAATTGACAGACTTGACAGTAATGCTACTACAACTTCACATAAAGGAAAGCAATGTTGCATTATGTGGAGTTTGTTATGTTATTACTACGATATGGTTGGTGACTCAACTAAACCACCAATCTAAGTGTATCATTAACCCTAAAGAAAGGAAATGCTTTAGGGTTGATTAATGATTGCAACCAAAGGCGATTTTTTTCTAGCCATTGATAAACACAAAATTAATCACCCCTGCTTTAAGCACATCAAAGAGAGCCCCATGATTAAGCACACACGCATAAATAATAGCGGCGGAAACATATTTTTATCGTTTTGCCAGGAATTTTTAAACATAATTTTCTCTGTTATTTTAACATTTAGAGGCCCAACTTTTTAATTCTCTGTTAATTCACAGATTTATTTAAAGATCTCTCATGTTTTATTAATAAAAAAAGACTTTTTAGCACTTTAATCGCGTATGAAAATAAAACCGCCGGTCCGACCAATTTGTTCGTTAGGCTACAGAACTAAATACTGAATTGACAGCCTTGACAGTAATGTCACTACAGCTTCACATAAAGGAAAGCAGTGATGCATTTTGTGAAGTTTGATTTGTTAGTAGTACGACATGGTTAATGACTCAACTAAACCATCAATCTCAGTATATTATTTACGCTACAGAAAGGAAGTGCTTTAGGGTTGATTGATTGATTTAAAATTTTTCGAAGACGTTAATAAACTCAATGTTTGTTTACCAATGATTTGTCATTTTTAGTAGTCAAATCGTTGATTTATGGTAAAGCGCTTATGTTCTCTCCCATAAAGTGTCATAAATAAAGTCTCGTGTCATTCTACTCTTGGTTGTTTAGTTGAGTCACTAACCCTATCGTACTAATAACAAAACAAACTCCACAAAATGCAACATAGCTTTCCTTTATGTGAAGCTGTCAAGTCTGTCAATTCAGTATTCAGTTCTGTAGGCTAACAAACAAATTGGTCGGACCGGTGGTTTTCTTTATACGCGATTAAAGTGCTAAAAAGTCTTTTTTTTTATTAATAAAACATGAGAGATCTTTAAATAAATCTGTGAATTAACAGAGAATTAAAAAGTTGGGCCTCTAAATGTTAAAATAACAGAGAAAATTGTGTTTAAAAATTCCTGGCAAAACGATAAAAAAATGTTTCCGCCGTCATTATTTTTATGTGTGTGTGTTGTTAGTCAGTGTTGTTTCTTTGATGTACTAAAAGCAGGGGTGGTTAATTTTGTGTTTATCAATGTCTTAAAAAATTCTCACTTGTTTGCAATCCTTCCTTTCTGTAGCGTAAACGATACACTTAGATTGGTAGTTTAGTTAAGTCACTAACCATATCGTACTAATAACAAAACAAACTCCACAAAATGCAACATTGATTTCCTTTATGTGAAGTTGTAGTAGCATTACTGTCAAGGCTGTCAATTCAGTATTTAGTTCTGTAGGCTAACGAACAAAGTGGTTGGACCGGCGATCTTATTTTCATACGCGATTAAAGTGTTAATAAATTATGTTTTCATTAAAATAATATAAGCTATCTTTAAATAAACTATGAATTAACAGAGAACTAAAAAGTTGTGCTTTTAAGTGTTAAAATAACAAAGCAAATTGTGTTTAAAATTTCCTGGCAAAAATATAGAAAACATGTTTTCGACGCCATTATTTTTATATGCGTTTGTGTTGTGTCGTTAATCATGGGGCTCTCTTTGATGTGTCTTCAGCAGAGATGTTTAATTTTGTGTTTATCAATGTCAATTCCGGTTTGGTTGTAATCATTAATAAATACTAGTGCGCTTCCGCTCTCTCCGAAAAAGTGTCTTCAATAAAAACTCGTTTTGGTGCAACCGTTAATATATGTTAAGCCGCTTCCGTTCTCTCCCAAAAGAGTGTTTTCAATTATTGTCGATTGCATACAATACTTGTATTAGCGGTTTAGCCGAGTCACTAACCAAATCGTACTAATAACAAAACAATCTCAACTTTATGCTTAGTTGCAGTAGCTCTGGTGTTTAGTCGTCTCTCTTATTAGTTCAGTAGGCTAACACACAAATTGTACAAACGGGCGGTTTTATTTTCATACGCGATGAAAGTGTTAAAAAAAGTCGTTTTTATGAATAAAATTTAATATAAAATAAATCCGTGAATTAATAAATAATAAAAAAAAATAAATATAATAGAAAAGTAATGAAATGAAAATCAATGCAACATAAAAATTAAAATTAATTTAAATAAATATCTTCATTGCAATGTAGCGTTATAAAATCGTAAGTGTATTACAATTTCTATTTATTTATTATTTATTTAATTTTTTAATAAATTGTAGTCTAAAATTAAATGTAAAGTACAGGGATCATTGTTCCTACGTTAGGTTAGGGAAGATGGCGGAATGGTTGACGTGCTTTAGTCCAGCATGTGGGCCCATTTTCAACTAATGGAATCTGTAATTCAATCGCTTAGTTTACATAGCAGAAAGTCTTTAAACATTACTCTACTAAGATCGTGGGTAACAGTAGTTTGACCTATTGTATTTGAGAAAAAAAAAAAAAAAAAACGAGGAGAACTTCCTCAGCATCATAAACACTATACCCTACTTACTTCTTAATTGCTCAGTTTTTCATACTACTAACTAGGTGTGTATCAATTTTATCCATGAGTTGCGTCACCTACAGTTTAATATGATTTTCCTTTCAATGAAATTGTACTTGTTATCAGAAAATTTACGAGAAAAGTGCTGCGAGGTTTTCGCTATCAGAAATATTTTTTTCATATTTCGTTCGAGATATCTGAACCAGGGTTTGAATCACTGGCTTTTGTCTGATAAGCAAACTCAATGCATATTAGGCTAATTTAACTTCTCACATTGTACATCTTTAAATCGATGAAATGACGTCGTGTTGTAAAATTTGTAAAAGTTTACTTTCATTAAATCGTGTCCTTCTTTAGGTCGCGATTCAGTATCTTGACGGTCAATAGCTATCAGTTGCTGCATATATGAAGGAAACATCTTATAATTTTTCATTTTTTATCAATATTTCACAAACAGGTTATAATTACTGCTGTAGATATGTTCAAAGTATAAGAGGCTTAATAATCGATTTTTTTTGTAGAAATGTATAGGCGCTTTCAAATGTTCTTTTACGTTTCCATCTTTAAGGATTAAAATATTTAAGATGAACAAATTTGTCTTTCGTTTCTCCTTCTCCTTTTTTTTGTTCCATTCTGCTTATCATCATCTATTGTTTGATTCTGTAGCTGCTGTTCCAATTTCTAATTTCAAACAACAATTGCCAAAAAATTAAACGCTTCTGCAATAACAAACAACGGCCACATCGACAAATAAAGGATTAAGGACACAGGGGAAACGGCCAGGGGTAGGGGGTATATTGTCACAATTTGTTGTTTTGCCAGAATTCTTATTGACTAAGAACAACTCTTTAACGAAATCTGATTTTGTTATGCCAAATAGTATTTTATAATAAACAACAACAACAATATAGAAATGGAAAGAAAAATTTGAATAAATTTTCTAAACTTTGGCATGTTGTTTCTATAAATTTTTTCACAAGAGATCCTCTGCATTTTTTTTTTCTTAATTTTTTGAGAATATTTGTTAAGAGAAGAAAATTCTTAAATATGCACAGAGCATTCATAACACGGCTTGTGTTAAGCATAAAATCAATAGCGACCAGACATTATAAGATACAAGTTTCCTTCAAAGATTTTTTAAAATCACCTCGAATTATTGTTATTTCAGTTGGTTTTTCTTTTCAAAGGCAGAAAGTTTTAATTCTGTTTTTAATAATGCGGACAAGAAAAGTGTTAAAAATATATAGAATCAGCAGAATCTTCTTTTAAATTTTGGAATTAAAAATAAAAACTTAAGAAAAAAAAACTAAAGTTTTGTTATCGAACCAATGCAGTTTAGAACCAATAGAAATTTGCCGTAGTCTACTAGGTAGTGGTAGTATGTAGGCATATTAGTCAGGAACCTGTTTGCCACTTAGAAGAGTACGGGATAGCAGAAGATCCTTTCCAAATTGATGCGCTCCAGAAAAGCTGTTTTGATGAGAATATTGCCGTTGAAATTGAAGAACTCAGAGCACACTTAATTATCGAAAAGACGACTTGCCATTCTTCTATGCAAAGGACAGCAAGTAGAAGACGATGACCATTGTCCATGTGTAACCTCAAATCAAGATATTGTGAATCGCGACTGTGAAAAAAACGGCATTCAATGAAAGTCCCTAAGAGCTAAAAAAGATAGACTTAGCGTTTTATTGGCACCAAATATCTGCACATAATAAACAAGGAGCCATTGTAACCATTTAAAGATATGTTAAGGATGAGCTTAGTTGAGTACTGCTTAAAGACTTTTTGTTGCTTAAATTGGACGAATAGAGATTGGAAATCATGTCACATCAATTGGATGGAACAACTACGAGTACTGCAAGTTATTTTTACCGCAATTCTACTTAATCTCTCCGCCAACAAATCACACAATTTGAACGTTGTAGACTTTATTTTGTAGGGTTTCTTAAATTCAAAAACCTGTAGTCACTGTAGACTTGTTTAACGGGACCTTATGGTTCAAATCTTAGCGCAGACATTACAAATTAAACAAAGTATTTTGACTTCCTCTCAGTAGTCTTTTGCCAATAACTCTGAGAGTAAATGAAATGCCATGAAAAGTTTCTCATAAAATCTGTCATTCCAATTTGTCTAAACTGAAACTAAAAACAGAGCAAACCGAATCATAAGAAGCTCAAACTTCTCTAAAAGCAACGAGGTGGGAAATAAGTCTCTTTATTAAACGGTAGTGGGAAAATTTTATGCTCACCAGAATGTATTTCTATTATTATTGAAACAAAAAGACAAAGTTAGTTCACAAAGTAGTGTTTTTTCTTTAATTTCAAATATTCCTTGAGGTCAAAAATAAAAATGCTCTTAAAAATGTTTTAAAAACCTTTTAGTGGACACTGAAATTAAAAATTCCCCGTAAAATATTCATAAAATACTGAAAGGAGAAAGGCATACACATACATAGGCATCCTACATATACATATATATACGTATCTACAGTGTGTAAATATAAAAATAAAAATGAAAGTATTTCAATAAAGGGTTATCCATTTTAGGGATTTTTTTTTGTAAAGTTAGATTATATAAAATAGACATGAAGCTATGATTTCTTTTCAACGTTTATTTCATTGTTATGCCTAGACCTTGTCATGATGTACGAAAGAAAGTTTCATATAATTGATGGCTTTTTCTTTCTGGGCTATATCACGGTATAGCTTTCCATTTCAAGTCGATGAAGGAAACAACATTATGAGATTATCAACTACCTTTTATATGTATGTACAAGGCGCCAAATTGTATGGTTTTGGTAGCCCAAAAGCGTTGCTAAAGTCTTGTTGAAGTCATATTCCGTCAATTTCATAATCTTCAATTAAAGAAAAAGGAAAGTCAGTTCTTATTATCTCTGATATCCTTTGGATTGGCGGTAAATCCTCTTTTAGTATCATGTTCGCAAAGAACAATGTCCAATGATAACTCCAAGCCATAATGCGTATCAAAATGTCACTTTTTTCGGATGAATTGTCTTTCCTACAATCATTTATGGATTCCTGGGTCCCCAAATGAAAGCAATTCATTCCGTAAATGAATGCCAATTCAGAGGACAACCTTGCCAGATCGCATGTTTTGAAACCACTAAACGTATAACCCAATATTTAGCAATAAAAAACGCTTATCCGTACAAAAATACGTACAATTGCAAGCCCACTCTCTCTAAACTCTTACGTACACACTCACAATCGTTTATATACATATTTATGTGTATGCGAGTGTATTTTGTTAAATGTTTTATGTTTCATTTTTGGCTTCGTTGTTGTTGTTGTTTTATTGTTGTCAACATTTTTGATTTTTTTTTTCTTGCCTTTCATAGTCTTAACTTTACGTGTCGTATTTGCTTTTTTTCGGAACAAGTATGTATGTGCATACATTTATATATACGTACATATGTATGTATGTGTGTGTGGTTGTATTTAATAATAGTTTTGTTTGTCTTTAGAAAACAACAACAACAACAACAAGAACAAGAAAAATAACTCAAGTATGCCACTTAACAATCTTTAAAAATGTTATAAAATAACCAGCAGCAGACCATCAACAACAATGGCAAGCAACCAAACGACATTACGAATGACATATTAATAATGAGAGTAGAAAATAACATCAACAACAACAACAACAACAACAACAAAAAAACTTTAAGAAGTTCTTCTTGTTCTATTTGTTTTTCGTTTCGTTTCGTTTTTATTTTTTCATAACAACAACCATTTGCATTTGACTTGTTTTGAGTAATAAAACAAAAATAAAAACAACAGACAATAACAATAACAATGGGGAACTATAATAGCAACTAAAATAACAGAGAGTATTAAAAGTAAAAATAACAACAACAAAAACAATAACATGAGCAAAACTATGCTTGTGCATGTAAATGAATGTCCTTTAAGCGAAACGAACTGTTCCAAAAAAAAAAAAAAAAATGACAACAAAACCGAGGAAGAAGACGAAGTAGTAGAAGAGATTTACAAACAATTTTGTCATAAAATCTCTCGTGTAAGTCAAGGTGCATTGAGAGCAAAAAAAAAAAAACAAAAAAAAAAGAAGAAGAAGAAATAAAACTGCCCATAACATTCCGTTATTTTAGTAAAACTGTTTCTCTCTCTCACTCTTTCTCTGTTTTGTAAAATAGTATGTGGCCTTATGGTGTATGAAAATATTTGTGAGTAAAACTATTTATACAGTACTGCACAGTGGAACTCAAGTAGAAAATGATGTTTTTTTGGAAGGTGAGCACAGCTGTTTATTTGAACTTGGAAAAGTTTGGCTTTCCTTATTTAATAGAAAAAAGTCCTGATTATTGATTCCAACTTGTAAGAAATCGATTGTTCGGTTTCTAACTGGTACGCTTAACCAGTGAGCTTCTGTCCCATAAAAGAACAACAATTCAAAGATTATGAACTGGGGTAGAATTTAAGCAATTTTTTTTATTTTTTTTCCTCTAGGTAATCATGATACGAATTCGACGTGTAGCTTGCCAACGTTAATGTTTGTGTTGCACGTCAATGAAGTCTAATTGGCTTAGGCTTAAGCGACATGAGCTCGTTGATCAAATCTCAAAGCAGCCATCTCGAAAGAAACGAATATAATATTCGGCAACCTGCACTCAGCAGTCGTCTGGAAATATCGGCAGAGAATAAAATAAAATGGCCATGGAAAGTTTTTAAAAAAAACTGTCGTTCGATGGCGACATTGTGTTAAAATTTCCGCCACTCATCGATAAAGTCATACATACAACGTAGATGATATTAAAAGCTAGAGTTGCAATGACCAATTAAGTCAATTTGTTTGTTAAGTTATGCCCTGCTCAAACCCTTCCTTTTCCCATTATCAAGTTTTCCATTGCATACTTCACGACTGGTTATCAAATATAACCTCAAAAAATGAGCAGCTCTTTGGTCACAGAATCGATATTTTGCCAGAATAAATATGGAAGTGGTCTATACTAATGCTTTCCCATTAAATGATAAAAATTTTCCAAATTTACCATCCCCATAAATTTATAAATGTTTTACAAACACGCCCACTGTGCATGCTATTTCATCGTTAAAGTTTCCTTGTATTTAACTGTGTATTTACATTTTTTTCAAGATATTGTTGTTGTTGTTGTACAGAAGAAGTATTTGCTTCCCTGCCATTTAACTTAAAGAGCGTGTGTACATTGTTGGTATTTATTCAGATACTCCCTACTGCCCTACGAATTATTGTTGCTGTTGCTGCTTTTACCTCTCGACTCTTCTATATTTTGTGTTACGTTTGAAAATTATAAAAAAAAAATATTTGTACCATTGGAGGGTGTGCTCTTTTTGTTCTCTTTGTAGTTCAATCCGCTGTTTTGCTGCAATTTACTTTTTTGTTGTTCCACTTTTTGATGTCGTTCTGAATTCGGATCGTTGTTTTCTACCATTCACTTTAAGCACTCTCTACTCGTAGATTTTGCTTGGGCTCTTGTATAGCAAAGGGAACTTGAGATAATGTTTCGAACTTTTGCTTTTTTGCCTTTGGTTTGTTGTTTTCTTTCTTCTTCTTTTTTTTAATAATTTGAAACGTTTTTCAATATTTCGTTGAAAAGTAAGGGAATTGTTTTTGTCACATTGACAGTAATAGGGATGAATATACGGTTTACCAGTAGAAGTGTTAGGCGTTATAACATAGCCCCTAAACTGCATTGGAATATGCAGGAACAATTCGTTGGAGGATATACTGAAAATACAGTATAAATTACAGTCGTCAGCTAGTAATGCCGTTTTAATTGCTCCAACCAATCAACATACACAAGTTTTATCTTCAATCTAGGCTAGTTTAATTTATATTGGCAGTCGCCTCAAAAACCATATCCTACTTGGATTGTAAAGGGTCCCGGAAGTACAATTTCCGTTGTTCAATTATGAATTCTGGCCGGCATTTCCCAAAGCATTCGATTAGTTTTTTGGAGGTGTGGGACGATTTTTGTTCAAATTATCGGGTTTTTTCCAAAAAATTCTAGATACCGAAGAATCCTTTGCCTTTAATTTCCAAGTGTCAGACAATAGGAGAGAGAATGTTCTGTGCTTTTCACTTGCTGCTCGCTATCCTAGAACTTTTGCAGAAGTCGTTATGAGGTATTGCCAGCCTGCGGGTTTGTTTATTCTAGAAACACAGGCGTAGTTCCTAAGAGGGACTCCGTTTAGATTTTTTAGGCCAGAGTTGTCCAGTATTTAAAAAAAGTGGTTTTCTAACGCTTGTGTGAAATTATTTGTTTGCCCTTCTGCAGAGGTATGCCAAGTTTTGTTACCTTCAAAGCTTACCTACTTTGAAACTTGTATTAAGGTACACGTCGAACGTTTCGCCATTTCCTCCAGAGGAGTCCAGTATTTTTGGGCAATTTCTGATGAGGTGCGTTTACACTCTAGGGATCTAATAGCCGCTTTACTTTCAGTAAATTTGCTTACATCTCCACTTGATGTACTCTGATACCGAAATAACATAGCGCCAGTCATTATGGCCATTATTGCAGCCTAAACAGTACGAAGTAATCGAGTTGCTCAAGAGACAACATAATATTCAACATTGGACCTGGTCGCGTAATGTCGATTCATCAATGAGGTGTAAGCGATTATCATCATCCAATATTTCCATCATATTGCCATGTTTTTCTGATAATAGTTTGGCTAATTATGCCCGTACTCTAGTAAATACTTAGGAGACGAGAGTTCTGGCTTCAAACCTCAGCTGGGGTGGATATTCAGTGACTTCAGTGTTCATTTCTGGCAGGTTTAACGTCCTTTTTGCTCCCTCTATAGGGAAAGTGTCATCCCCTTTTTCGGATGTATAGTGACCCAACCGATTGACAACTTTAGAAAAAATCGCTGTTAATTGTAGAGCCCTTTAAAGTCGTCTATTTCCACGTAACTTAACAGCCCTTTTCTATTTTGACTTATTGTTTGGCTGGCGGCATTTTTCTTGTACTCAGATTTACTCTGCACTTGTAGTCAACCCACTTGAGAGGGTCCTTTTTAAAAGGAAAAAAAAAACAGAAACAAAATGAAAAAAAAAACACAGAAAGACTTGTATTTACTTGTGGCAACACTATTAAATGTTGTATTATTATTTCAGTATTTTTGTTGTTTTTTCTTTTTTTTTTTTGCATTTCTCAACCTCAATTATGGATTGTGCTTGTGTTCTTATTTAAAATACTCGTACAGTGTTGGAATGCTTTAATGTTCCACATTTATTGTTTGTTGTTGGTGCATGCAACCCAGCAACATGGTAAGAAGAATTAAAAATTAACCAAAGAATATACCGCAGTATCGCTGTGGCTGAGGCTGCAAGGTGGTTGAAACATTTAAATCGTTCCGCATAGTCAGTCAGTCAGTCAGTTAGTCAATCATGTTACTCAGTCAGCCAGATTTTTATGTTCACCTCAAAACCAACGGAGAATCAACGAATAGAAAAGAAGTCCTCTTCGTTATTATGTCTGTTTTTATTTCGAAATTATTTTTCCTATGAAATATTGAATGGAAATATATTTTAAAAACGTCAGCAGTTGTATTTTCAATTGAAATTTAAAGAAAATTTTTCAATAAAAATGCAATTGTTAATTGAGAAAACTTATTGTACTATACCATTCATTAGTAAAATTTCCTTTTTTTTTGTTCATGCAAGCATCTTGTAAACAACTTCATATAAATCTACGCGGATGTTTCGAGGAATCTTTTTCAACTGCTACGGTAATCATAAAATTTAAAATTACAATATTTCTGTGAAAGTTATGATCATACCAGCCAGGCGGCGGTCAAGCCACTGTGTGGATAGATGATGGCAGAGTGGAACAATTTGTATATGTCGTGGATAATTTAACAAATTGTCGAGCTGATAAACTTTTTAATCAGTTCTCTATATTGGGGACCTGTAAACTGGTAATTTGGCAATACTTTCTATAAACATAGAGTATATAGCTTCAGAAGTCGCGGTGGTCTAGTGGGTAGTGTGTTGGCTTATTAGACAAAAGGCCCGGGTTCGAATCCTAGGTCAGACATCAAAACGAAAAATATTTCTTCGGCGAATTCCTTTCAGCAGATTTCTGGCAAAGACTCTGAGAGTACAAATTTGCAATGAAAAGCTTCTCAAAAATCTGTCGTTCGGAGTCGACTTTAAATTGTAGGTCCCGCCACTCATGTATAAAATTAACGCACACAACATAAGTGGTGTGAGAAGCTAGGTCGTAATCCTGACTAAAGGGTTGTAATGGCCAATTATGTATGTATGTAAATAGCTTCAGATATGGTTTGGATAGTGCAGAAAATATTCTAAAGTCTGCTCAACTTCAAGGGGAAACGTAATCCATAGTTGCCGAAATCATTATATTCTAAGTGCTTAAGCGAGACGCAAAATGGTTCGTTAGGCTAAACTAGCACCCGCCTCAATTGGCATAACTTACTTTCGTCCTATAAAGTTCCGTTTCAGCACCTCCTATTCCTATTTGCAGTCTCTTGGTGTGAACATTCAGACTCCAGTGGCCGGTTATAACTATCCTGAGGTTCAGGAGATCGGAACATTGATAGGTTTAATAGAAACTCTGCATATATTCATATCGGACCAGGTCTGTTTGGTGTTTCTAAGGTTTAAAAATCTTCTTATAACTATTAAGTTTGGGAGTAATTATCCTGAAATTTAATTATAAAACATGGCACTGAAATTTTTTGTCAATAAAGACATAAACACTCGATCAGATACAATGTCCCTTGCACTAGTCGATTATTGTAGAACAATTCGGTTTGAAATAATGACCGTAAAAACGGCCGCTGTGCGAATTCGGAATCAGAGTATATCAAATGGAAATATAAGCATATTTACTGGAATCGTGTAGTTTAGTAGACACAAGGCTATGGTTCAAACCTTCGCTCAGACATAAAAAAACTAAATATGAAAATATATTTCTTTCGGTGGTAAAGCTCTTGCGAGCAAATAAAATTGTCATGAAAAGTTTCTCAAAAATCAGTCGTTCGGAGTCGACATAAAACAATATGTACGAAGGATGCCAAACAGGATTGATTTTTAAAAATTCCGGGATACGGGATTTTGTTATCCCGATTCCAAAATCCCGGAATATTTCAGAATAATTTGGGATCCAAAAATCCCGAAAAATCACGGGAAAATCGCGATTTTCTCTTAATAATAAAAATGAAAAAAAAAAAAAAATATATTTTATTAACAAAATGATTTATATCAGAATTGTATGTCATTACACAGAAAATATAAAAAAAGCAAGACAAAAAGTAACAAAAAAGCATGAGTTAACAAAAATACAAGTTATTCATACGTATGCAAATGTATTAGTTTTAAGAAAATTTTAAGAAAATTAAACTAATTAACATATGACCTAATAGCAGTGGTGTTGTCAAGCCGGAAGGCTCCGGAACGTCGTACCGGTACTTCCTTTTTGAACTGGAAGTCATTCCGGAACTTGGGGAAAATTCTCCTGCCCACGTTCCGGTAAAAGAAAAATTAGCACAACACCACTGTCTTATGTTGTGCAGCCCTTGCGCTGATCAACTTCTTCCTTCCCTGATTTGGCGGAACTTGGTTAGTACAGGGACTGGGTTTCACCTGCGGCATCACAACGGGCCGCCATGCGTGTTCAGGTGAGCTTTGTGATATCAGAGCTACCACTATGACCTGACCTGAACTGTCCTATCTGATAGGCTTGAACGAATTTTGTTGTCAACATACGCTGCCGTTGATAAACACTTCTCGCAATCATAGTTCCAAGATAGGTGTTTGCTGCTTGTAAATATTCACCTCTACCACCTCCTGATGTAAATAAATCTATTTCTTTGGACAGTTGAGTATCTAAATCAGTTACCAAATTAATTTGCCTCATCTGAGATGCTAAGTCTCGAAGTCAAATGATATAGAATTCTTTTTGAGGGCCTTTTACAAGGTCAAAATACATATGAATTCACAATTCCGAAAATCCCGAAAAGTCCCGGGGAAAATTTTTCGCGATTCGGTATTTCCCGATTGGCATCATTAGCACGTACTGCAACTCATGAATAAAATTAATATACACGACATGAATGGTGCGAGAATCTAGGTTGTAATCTTGAATATAGGGTTATAAAGACCAATTCAGTAAAGTAGAACTTTAAATTTATTTAACTTTTCTGAATGTTTAATTACCTACATAACCACTGTTTTACTTTTAGACATCCGTATATTAATCTATTATTTTTATGTATTTTCTAACACTCTTTCAGCACACTCTTCATGCTTCTTCGCAATGCTGTCTTATTTCTCTGTAATTTGTGTTTAATTCGTTTCAATGATTAAATGTTTTCAACAGAAGTTTACAATTGTTTCTCCCACAGTTTCTTTCTGTTGGTATTTATCGACATTATCGATAATAGTAACACTTGCATACATACACACACATACTTATACGAAATACATCGTAACAATTTATTGTATACGAGCTCGTAACAAAGAGTTCGTAAAAGTAGAGTGTAAGCTATTAACTGTATACATGTATGTGGATATATATATATATGTGTGTGTGTGTGTGGAATATAAACGGCTGTTTACAGTTCATGTGTACTTTTTTCTCTTTCATTTTTAAAGCACACTTTTAGGTTTGCTTTCACGTACATATTGGTATTGTCTTTATATTTTCCCATACGTATGTATTTTGCTTGCTTGAGTGTGAGTGTCTTTACTTTTGATGATTGCTAGTGAGTGATGCCCATAATATTTGTTTCTGTATAGTATTGTCTCACTGTTGTTTGTTATAGTTTTTATAAATTTTATTATTCATATCATGTCTGTTTATTGTTTATTAGATTTTCTTTCTTTTCTCTCTATCTCTTTTTTAGTTTTTTACCATTTCATTCCCTTTCTCTCTTTCTCAATTGCCGAGGGCATATTTTTTTTTTGAAATGATTATTATTTGTTTGGCTTTGTTTTTTATTTTTTTATTTTTTTTTTGGTGTTTCTTTATGTTTTTTTTTTAATAACAAAATATTAAACAGGGATTTTTATGATGCCAATCATTTAAAGAGGTTTAACGATACGAAACAATACAATAACAAAAACTATTTTTGATTTTATTTGCCTACAAATATTGCTCACAGTGCTATTTATATTTTAAGGACGTTTTTTTTCCGATGGATTTATTCGAATATTATATTGACATTATGGAGATGAACTTTTTCGCTTTTTTTTGTGATGTTTGTGTGGAAACAAAAGATACATACGTGCTATGTAGATTATGTTACCGATTTCAAAGGACTTAATGGAATCCTTACAGCCTCAAAACTTTCATAGATTTGTGTATGTACACTAGGGATGCCAATCGGGAAATACCGAAACCCGAAATCACGGGATTTCCGGGATTTTCATAATCGCGAATCCCGGGATTTTTCGGGATTTTCGGGATTGTGAATTCATATGTATTTTGACCCTACAAAAGGTCCTGAAAAAAAAATTCTATATCATTTGATTTCGATAATAGCATCTCAGATGAGGAAGACCCTACTTCCATTCAAAAAAAGTTATTTGATGGCATCGAAGAATGCAAAAGCCCTATAAAACGAATTAAAAGTGTAACTGATTTAGATACTCAACTGTCCAAAGAAATAGTTTTATTTAGATCAGAAGGTAGTAGAGGTGAATATTTACAAGCTGCGTACCGCTACCTTGGAACTATTTTACCAACAAATGTTGATTGCGATAAATGTTTTTCGACGGCGGCGTATGTTTACAACAAAATTCGTTCAAGCCTATCAGATCACATGTTAGATGCTTTAATCTTTTTGTTGGAATCCAAATAATTTTCTTAAAACTAATGCATTCGCATATGTATGAATAATTTTCATTTTTGGTAATTTACTTTTTGTCTTGCTGTTATAAAATTTTATTTTTAATGACATATAATTCTGATATTTGCCATGAAAAGTATCTCAAAAATCTATCGTTCGAAGTCGACTTTAAACTGTAGGTCCCACCACTTGTGTACAAAAATTAACACACACAACATAAGCAGTGTGAGAAACTAGGTCAATGTATGTATGTATGAATGTAAATAATTCTGATATACATACATAATTGGAATACAAATGATTTTGTTAACGAAATATTTTTATTATTAAGAGAAAATCGCAATTTTTCCTGTGATTTTTCGGGATTTTTGGATCCCGAATTATTCCGAAATATCCCGGGATTTCGGGATCGGGATTTACAAAATCCCGAATCCCGGGATTTTTAAAAATTAATCCCGTTTGGCATCCCTAGTATATACCGCAACCGTGAAGTCATAGATGGAAGAAGTCTGTATTTTGTGCGAATAAAACATAATTTTTGGGAAGTATTTTCATTATTATTGAAGTCACCAAACCCTAGTAAGTAGTGTATTCGATTATTAAACAATATCCCGTGGTTTAACTGGTAGCTCAGACGTCTCGACCAAAACGAAATATGAAAAAAAAAACTTTTTCAGTCTTCTGGAAAAAATTCTGCCGCCCGAAGTCGACAATAAAGTTTAGGTTCCGCCGCTCATAGGTTAAATTACATAAAACCCACAACATTATTGGTGTGCGAAGCTAGGTTGTAAGTTAAGTTGTAAGGTTAAGGGCCATTATTACAACTTGTAGTTAACTAAAAGGAGGATTTTAACGGACAGATAAATTGTTTTTCATTGTTATGAGTACCCAATAAGATATAAGTGATCGTTAAGCTAAAGGAAATATCATCCTACCTTTAACATTTAAAGGTCCCTTTATGTTTCAACTTTCAATATTGTAGAATATTTTCGATATGGCAACTTCAAATTTAAACAAAATGATTATACAATTTATTTCACATTTATTTATTAATTTGAATTCACATTATTTTGTATTTAGAATAAAGATTTATTTTATTTATTAAATTACTTCTTGACTTATTTTATTTTATTATTCTATTTATTTAATAACTTATAACTTATAGTCAAGATCGCTTTCCTACTATGAGGATCGCTTAACAAGAGTCTAGAAGTAAGAGAGAGAGAAACTAAATCTAAAAGCCTTTTATAGGATAGAAATATGAATAGTTAAAATGGTAAAGAGAAGAACAGAGGTCAAAATAAAGTTATAGAGATAGAACAGTAATATGTAATTATATGAGAGAGAGTAAAGAGCATAAAACTAAAAGGTTAAAGAAGAATAGGGAAAAATAAGGGTGGGAATAATTATAACAATTATTGTTATAATTGTTGAACAATAAATTGTTATAATTGTGTGTTAACTTACATACATAATTGGTCATTAGAATCCATCAGTCAGGATTATTGACCTAGTTTCTCACACCACTTATGTTTTGTGTGTTAATTTTGTACATAAGTAGCGGGACCTACAGTTTAAAGTCGACTCCGAACGACAGATTTTTAAGAAACTTTTCATGGCAATGTTATTCACTCTCAGAGTATTTGCCAGAAATCTGTTGAGAGGAAATCGCCGAAAATTTACTTTTTGTATTTTGTTTTGATGTCTGGTCTGGGACTCGAACCCTGGCTTTTACATCTAATAAGCCAACACACTATCTACTAGACAACGGCGACAAAATGATCATATACAACAAAAAAACGAAGACCGTTGTTGCCACTGCGTTCAAAAAAATCTTGTTTAATTGAGCAATTTTATCGACTTTGCTCCAGCACTGTCATATTATAATTTTATTTTATCTGTAAGTTGTAATAACAAAAATCATTTAAAGGTAACTTTGCATTTAGCTTTAGCTAAAGGTACTTTTAACTAAATCAAAGTTTAACAGCAAGTTGTAATAATGGCCCTAAGCAAGTTGTCTTATTGTCCTATTGCTCTGACGACTCTTAGGTGCTGTAAATTATTCTCTGTCTAATACTTAACATTTATTTCGCACATATTCTAAGTAAGTATTCTGCACAATTGGTTCTGGAATCTGTATTCGGTTTGAAGGCTTCTTAATTTTTTTCTGAATAATCGTACGTAATGTTCTTCACGTTTTCGTTTCTAATTTTTAAGAAAAATTGGAGATTGTCTCCACCCAGACTGGAGCTGAATCTATCCGATGCTAATGTGATGGCAAAGGAACAGCTAATGACAGTCAATGGTTTTGAATGAAATTTACTTGAAAATTACTGTTCTTATGAAAATTTAAAAACTTACTACTGAACATGGTCAAATACTTAAAGGAAATACTTATTGGACTTGAAGCGGCCCTTAGTTAACAGCAGTGGGTTAGCTTCAAGAAGTGGTTTTTGTTAGTAAGACATATGGATTTCATTTCATCTGATTCATTTTCATAAACTTATAAGTTTTTTGTGGTTTAGAAAATGCTTGTTTTCGTATATTTGATTCTCTTAAGAATATCTTGAAATCGCTTCAACCTACGCCCTTCAACTCTTTTCTAAAAATCCCTTTAGAAACATTACAAGCAACTGGCTTTGTGAAATTGTAAGAAATTCTTATATTTGCTAATATTATGCCTTAAAATATGTTTTTAACTTACGACGTAGCACTTAAAATCGAAAACCTTTTGTTAGTGGGACAGTGTGTCCAGCTCTGGTATTTAACACATGATAAACAGTTAATAACAGCGGCTAATTGCTGCCTGTTATGATAAATTGCCATTTTTTTTATTGTTGTTGTTGGTGTTGTATTTTCACACAGTCTCTCATAAAAATTGTGAAAGAAAAAAACCACGCGAAAACAAATGCACGCACACCGATAATAAAAATTTCGAGTAACAGAATAAAGGAAACGAAAAATTGACCAAAATAAACAATAAAATTCATACACACACACACACGCACACATAAAACTCTCTTTAATACTCACATGGATTCCTTTTTTTTATACACAATCGCACTGTTACAAACGCAAACACATACACACATACACACATGTACTATGCATGTACGCACAAAATAATAACGACGAAGAGTGTTATGAGAAATTACTCATACGCCTTAAATTTATTGGAAGCAAAAGGAAGAGAGTATGTGCATGTGTTGAAAAGTGTGGCAAACGAGAGTAAGGCAAGGGCCTTGTGGGAAAGAAAGAAAAAAAATATAATTTAACAGCAGCTGTTTTCGGTTAAAATTAATTTCGAGCATCAGCATCATAATTAGTGATGCTACTAAAGTAAGCCAACGATGGGAGTGAAGCATTACTACTTAAGAGACTGCTTTACAGTTTTATTGACATTGTTTTCACATTTTATTTGCTCTCTTTTATTTGCCATTTTCTTTGTGTGCCTTTCTTTTGCTTTCAATTTTGTATTTTCTGTTCTGGAATATCATGCGCAAGCGTTATATTTTTTCATTTAAAAAGCTTTTAAGTGGGAGTAAAAGTATTCTATCTAACCTGGTTGAAATAAGGAAATTACAGGAAAATTGTCAAAATTTTTTCTTATAAATAAATATCCCGGTTGTTTTTGTCTGTTTTTTAAGCTTTACTCTTGTAGTATTTAATTTGAAGAGTAACTACTAATGTTTTCCCTTAAAAATTTATCATCGCAGATTTCCCTTAATTACAATTAATATATACTTTGTAAAAGGCAACAACAAAATGAATTACAATAAAAATGTAATAAGTTTACAATAAAAAAATAATCATATTATTGTTTTTTATACAGGATCACATATGCACAGTGTCTTTCAGGTTCTAATGTTCTTTTTAATTGTAAATTTAACACATACATACATAATTGATCATTACAATTATTCAGTCAGAATTATGACATATTTTCTAACACTACTTATATTGTGTGACGGGACTTACAGTTTAAAGTCGACTTCGAATGCCAAATTTTCTGAGAAACTTCATGGCAAATATGTAATTCAATCTCAAGGTTTTTGCCAGAATTCTACAGAGAGGGAGTCGCCAAGGAATAAATTTTAACACACATTATGAATGTAAATTGATCCTGTTAATAAAACCCTAATAAGCCTATTTTTCTGTTGGTTGAACGGAAGTCGTATTTAGTTTTTTAGCAATGCTTTTAAGCGGACAGGGTGTATATGTATTGTTAAGTTTTTACTTTTTATAAATGTTTAGAATATAAGCAATATCTTTGTTTAGTTTTAATTAAAATTCTTTTTTATTTCCAAAATTCTGCTTGCCTTTATTCACAACTTTATGTAAACAACAACAACAACTGCTTTGTTTGTTATTACTCTGTTTACACTCTTTGCATAAACAATAACAGTTATTAGACAATTTTTTGACAGATCTTTGTAAGGGAGATCTTCAAACGACAATTACTTTCTTCAAACACACCGCGTCTTCACACAAGACTGACTGAACTTTACTAACCAAGTTGCCTCCTTTTCCTTTGCCTTTTATATGGCAGAGTAAACAGACTGATGAATGTTCTTGAATTCGAATCACGAACATTCTCGAAATCTCTATAAATGTAAACATCGTTGTTTCATAATCGTTATTTGTGTATTTTGTTTACATTTATTCTGTCTGTTGTTGTATTTTTGTTTACATGTTCACCATTTTTTATGCTGGTGTTTGTTGTTATATTACGTAGTCTGATAATTTGTAAACAAGTTTATTGTTTTGGTTTTGTAGCTTTTGTTTATAATTTTAATGTTAAACAATGCGATCTAACATAAGTTTCGACACACAATGGAGATGAATGCATTACCACACGCCCTCTTATGCCCAAAGATCCAACAGTCAACCAATCCAGAAGAATGATACACTTTCGGTCTTCAAAAATTTGAATAAAAAAATGTTGTCTTTTGCTTACTTTACAGACTTACATACTTACTTATCATATGTTGATGTCGTGGTTTCAGTTTAAGTCTCATTGTTTAGTTTTAAAGCGTACTAAACTGTTAATCAAATAAAAATTTTAATTTTTCATCATAAAAACCGAATGAAAATAAAAACAAAAGAAAATAAAAAACAAAACATACACACCTAAAGTGTACAATGCGCTTGATAAAAGAGGACAGATAGAGAGAGAGAGAGAGATACAGTATGGGGTATAGTACCCACTTGTCTTTTTTAAAGAGTTTATTTTATAAGTATTTGTGAGTCGTCTAAGAGAGTGTATGAAGTGGGTTTTAATTTCAAGAGATGCTTGTGGAGGAAAAACTTTAATTGTTTACTTATTGTTGTTGTTATTGTTACCTCATTACCTTAAATAATGAATGAGTGAATGAATAAAGGGATAGAAAACCGAAGAGAGAGATATAAACAAAGGTATTAACAATAATAGCAAATAAAGGGTGATTTTTTAGCAATTATCTTTTTGACAGCACTGGTTTAAATAGCTGACGCAGGTTTCGTGTTTTGTTTCACTGTCAAACATCTTTAGTTTGGTCAATAATTTAACCATGAATCGTCTTACAAGCGAAGAACGCTTGCTAATCATTGAATTTTATTATCTAATTGCGTGCTCTTGGAAAGTTGGTCGAAGATCCAATTCTTTATCGAAAAATTTTTAGCTCAATGGATACGTAAATAAACAGAATTGTCGATTCTGGAGTGAAGAACAGCAAGAAGCAGTGCAAAAGCAACCAATGCATCCAGAAAAAGTCACGCACTTTTTCAAAGATGCTGCGAATCGTAACGTAACTGTGAATGTTGAGCGCTAACGTGAGATGATATCCAACTTTTTTTTGCCCAAAATGCAAGAGCTTGACTTACATGACATGTGGTTTCAACAAGACGGTGACACATGCCACACAGCACGCGTAACAATGGACTTATTGAGTGGCCAGTTCAGTGATCATTTTATTTCACATCCGGGACCGGTCAATTGGCCGCCTAGATCGTGCGATTTAACGCCTTTAGACTATTTTCTGTGGGTCTATGTTAAAGCTCATGTCGATACAGACAAGCATTGGAAGATAACATTGAAGTATTTATTCGTAAAATATTGGCCGGAACGTTGGAAAAAGTATGCCAAAATTGGACTAAGCGGATGGACCATTTGAGGAGCTGTCGCGGTCAACATTTGCATGAAATAATCTTCAAATAATAAATTACATGGACCGTACTATCGATTCAATGAAAGATTTCATGCATTTTTCTGAATTTTATGTGTTTTTCTTTGAAAAATTTTCCTATAGCTCTTAAAAAAATCACCCATTATATGGTTGGTTGGGTTTTTGTATGAATTGTCTGTAGATAATGGAAAATTTCAGTTACTTTTTAGGTTTTTGGTGAAGAAAATTAATTTAATTATTCATTTAATAATTACAACAACAGAAATAATGCAATTGAAAATCCTAATCCTAATATATATTATAAATCTTTCTGTAAGCCTGTTTTTTTGTTTGTTAGTCAATCACGCCTGAACGTCTTAACCGATTTTCTTGAAATTTGGGATATAGATCGGGCTTTTGTCGTTGCATGTTATAGGCTATAAATGTTTTCAAAATTTTGACCAAAAGGGGACAAAAAATGGGACAAATGGGGAAAAAATGGTAATAGGTAATTTTTTACGATTTTAGCAACTACTTCTACAACTACTCCTACAACTACTGCTACAACTACTCCAACAACTACTCCTACAACTACTCCGACAACTATTCTCAGATCTACTCCTACAACTACTCCTACATCTATTCCTTCAACTACTCCTAAAACTACTTCTACAACTACTCCCACAAATACTCCTACAACTACTCCTAAAACTACTCCCACAACAACTATTCCTACAACTACTCCTAGAACTACTCCTACAACTACTCCTACAACAACTATTCCTACAACTACTCCTATAACTACTCCCACAACAACTATTCCTACAACTACTCCTACAACTACTCCTACAACTACTCCTACAACTACTCCTACAACTACTCCAACAACTACTCCTACAACTACTCCGACAACTACTCCTACAACTATTCTCAGATCTACTCCTACAACTACTCCTACATCTATTCCTACAACTACTCCTCAAACTACTCCTAAAACTACTCCTACAACTACTCCTACAAACTACTCCTACAACTGGTCCTACAACTAGTCCAACAACTATTGAGTGCATAGCCAAGCACGCATGAACGCCTGGACGGATTTTCTTGAAATTTGGGACATTGATCGAGCTTTTGTCGCTGCAAGTTATAGGGAATAAATCTTTTCAAAATTTTAATCCAAAGGGGAAAAAATGGGAGAAAGGGAGAAAAAACGGCAAAAATTAGTACTTTATGCATAAATGGTGTATTTTATCTGTTTTAAAGGTATTTTTCAACGATTTAGCTTGGTTAAGTTTCCCAAATACCTATTGGATTCCTTTTATAAAGTTGGACCAAAAGGGGTCGAAAAAGGAGGAAAGGGGGCAAAAAAGCGGGCAATTGAGTGCATTTAAATTTAGGACTTAGAGTATTCTAAAAACTGGGTTATTTGTTAAACCGGTTTCCGAATAATTTGAAAAATTGCATTTTTTAAGAAACCGGTTTCGATACCAATAAACAGTAAATAAAAATATTTATTGATATTTTTATAACCCGCGCAGCGCCGGGTACAATCTGCTAGTAATACATACATAGCGGGTCATTACATCGCAACAGTCAAGATTACAATCTGCCTTCTCCTAACACCTATGTTGTGTGTATAAGTGGCGGGACTCACGGTTAAAATCGACTCCGAATGACAGATTATTGAGAATTTTTTTACGTGGCAGTTTTATTTTCACTCAGAGTTTTTGCCAGAAATCTGTTGAGATGAAAACGCCGAAGAAATATTTTTTGATATTTCGTTTATTAAAGTTGTCTGATTTGGAGTTTGAAGTAAGGCCTCATATCTAACAAGCCACCTACTGGACTACGGTGACTTATTAATGAACGTCTTACTTAACTTAAATGATCATAACAATACTTTAGTCAGGATTACAACCTAGCTTTTCACATCACAAGCATTTTATCCCTGTGTAGTGGGATCTTCTGTTTACGTAGACTTCGAACGACAGACTTTATTTTACTCTTAGAGTTTTTGCCTGAAGACTGCTTAAAGAAAGTCGCCGAGGAAATATTTATTTCCATTCGCATTCTCTTCGAGATGCCTGAACCAGAAGTAGAACCATACGTCCGTAGGTCTAATAAGCCAACAGAGTGTGCAGGGGATACAGTTTCAGTAACTCTAGTATTAACACTGCTTTAAATAGCCTTTATTGTAGTAAAATTACACGAGACATAAAGGAAAATTTATTGGCAATCATTTTGATTTCATTTTACAAGCCATTTAAGGTTCGTTTTTTTTTTTAATGACTTTTCTACTCATTCTTCTGCACTTTCAGTTTGTTGTCAAGACATTAATTTGAATTTGTTTTTAAAGATTTTCCAACAACTTAAGACAACAAAAATGTTACATTTTGAAAATTCAATTTAAAACTGAACACATTAAAGAAAAATCGAATACTAGGAGCCCAAATGGTTTGAGTTATTTAGCAGAGAGAAGAAATATTTCAAAAAAAAAACACTCTTTAAAATAAATTTTATTTTTCTCTTAAAGAAAGTGAATAAATAGTAAATAAATAATGAAAATCTAAAACAAAAAACCAAACGAAAAATAAAACAAAAGAAAAAGAAGTAGAAACTGAAAACCACAAAAAGTTTCCCAAAATTATCTGGGTACCGTAGATTTAGAATGGCAACGGAGACAAAGAGCAGCAAACGTTAAAAGTTTTTTCTTTTTGAGATTTTTTCTTTCTTTCTCTTCTCTTCACTTCATTTCAGTTTTTTTTCGTTTTGGGTAAAAAAAAAAATTCCATTTAATGGCTCTTGAAAGTTTTATTGAAAATGCAGGATTAAAATCTTAAAAAGTCGTAATTAATTTCCATTTTTAAGCCATTTTGGTCAAATTGGTTTTTGAGTGCAGCTTAAGGTTTCATTTTTTCCAATTTTGTTTTGTTATTTCAAGTGGGTTTGGCTTTGGGTTTGCTTTGTTCTATAGTTTCCGTTGTTTTTTTTTTTTATTTTTCATTATACTTTACCTTTTAGTTCGTATGCCTTTATTTATTTCAATTAAAACAAGGCAATTCATCTTTTATATTCACACTGTGATTGAAAGAGGTGGCTATTCATCCTGAGGCTGTATAGGACCCATTGCGATGCCACTGTGCTCCGTTATCAGATAGTTTCGGAATCACTTGGAGTTTTTGATGATGCGACTCAGATTGTCAATGTCAATGCGCCACGGTAACTTCAAATTATTCATATAACAGGCAGCCATAATCATTTTTCTCCTACAACATAGTATCGGGTATGTACCCAATATATAAAAAACTGGCTCCTCTTTTTCTTTAGCTCTGCTGCTTCTGCAGAAATTATTTCCAAGATGTTCACAATCAATATGCCTTGCATGCGTACCCATAATGCAATAGAGTTTAAACAGATTTATTGTGCCTCTTTCATCTAGCTTTGGCTTGAATTTTTGCACCGTTCTACCCGTATTCGAAGTCGCCTATCTATGTATCGGTTTCGGTATGGAAACTTACAGACAAGTCTTGATTAACCGGCAGAAACATTCTGCATTAGGATTTCCCAATTAAAGTATGATATCCTTGGATGCTGAATATATGAAAACCAGTCTGAAAGCTTAATGAATTCAGTTGTCCATTCAATTTGTAGTAGCACAAGCTCCGTTAGCGTATTGAAAAAGTGTCTGTGTCGCACCCAAAGAAAACTATTTTCTCCTCCTTCGACTCCAACTCAATTCAAATAGTCAAGTGCTAGGTTTCCTATACAATTTAGGAAACTAAGACTCTTCCTTTACCCAGGTTTAGTTAGCGGCCGATAACTTATTTAACTTAATTGATGATTACTAACCTTTAGTCAGGATTCCAACCTAGCTTTTCACATAACCAATGTTGTGTGTGTTAATTTTTACCCATAGGTAATGCGGATCGCCGTGGTCTAGGGGGTAGTGTGTTGGCTTATTAGACAAAAGGCCCGGGTTCGAATTCCAGGTCAGACATCAAAACGAAAAAATATTTCTTCGGCGACTTCCTCTCAGCAGATTTCTGGCAAAGACTCTGAGAGTAAAAATTGCCATGAAAAGCTTCTCAAAAATCTGTCGTTCGGAGTCGACTTTAAACTGTAGGTCCCGCCAGTCATGTATAAAATTAACGCACACAACATAAGTGGTGTGAGAAGCTAGGTCGTAATCCTGACTGAAGGGTTGTAATGGCCAATTATGTATGTATGTAATGCGGCCTACAACTTTGAGCAACTTTTCATGGCAATTTTATTTACTCTCCGAGTTTTTGCCAAAGGACTGCTGAAAAAAGGCGCCGAAAGAAATATTTTTTCAGATTTTGTTTTGTTCGATATATGTGAGCTGAAATTTTAACCATGGCACACGTCTAACTTCAACTCCGGAAACTTCATACTGAAGCAAATTAAACGTAGAAAATGCCTAGGAAATATCGTGAGAAAATCTGATAGTATCAAGAGGACGGTGCTACAGTGCAGAGATCAGCAATGAGTATTCAAAAAGATGAGTAGAATCGAATCACAATCATAATTTCTGATACTTATAGGCATTCATACTTATTTTAATATCATGGAACCTCTACTCATATTCAAAGTTTGAAGTACTCATCGTATTCATATTTGACAACACGTATGTATGATGTTGTTGATTTCGACTCTCCATAACTCAACATATACAAGAATCACAAAATAAGTATGAATCGCATACGAATACTAAAATACTCATTAGAAGGTTGTGTGCTTGTTGCTCTGTCTTTTTTTACTTATGCGTCTTTTTGTTTTAAATGCCTAACGACTAAGACTGTAAATTTTGATAAAAGATTCGAGTTACTCGAATGATGATGATTCGAATTACTCGAATCATTTATACGTATTTTAAGTATTTTTCTAAAGTTATGATATGATATGATGACATATTTCGAATGGTATGAGTTTGATGTTAAAGTTGTACTCAACCTGTACTTATAAATCAATGTTATAGTGAGTATGAATGACTCAGAGTAGTTAAATTTCAATATTGTTGCCTTATTTATATTAAAAATTTCATGAGTGTTTCATTGCTGATCTCGGCTACAATGTAATCGTTAAAGACATGCTCGATAGAGAAGTAATAACTTCCCAGGCAGTGTAATGTTCATTGTTTTCGATGTTTTTCAAAGAGACTTACTATAGAGAGTTGGACAGTGTCGTTGACAAACTGTATGTAACCGTCTTATGCTTTGATGCCATTAGGTGGCTCACATAATGCTAATGCTGATGCTGTTGGGTTTTCCAAAGCAATCGTAACTTCTTTATCTGCTTTCGCAATTCAATTTACTTTTAAAATGAAAATTTTACCACAAAATAAATACAAATTTTCGAATGTTTTCTTAACAATAATTGCTTTATTTCGTATTTCTCTCTCTCTCTTTCTCTCACTTACTTGCAGCATCAATGACAGCAACTGCAGCAACAACAATAATAAAACTAAAATGAAATGCAATTCACAATAAATTCGAATGCAACAACCGAATAGTAAAAGATATGAAGGAAAATAAATTGTAACCCCTTGTTTTTGTGAAAACTAAAACGAAAAATTATTAGAGGAAGAGGCAGGAGCCTGGAGGTGGAGAAGCTGGAGGTGAAGGGAAACTGATTTAACTCTAGGGAAACGACAGAGAGCAGAGAACGATTACGTATTACTCTCATGAATTTGCTAATGGTTTAGAGAAGAAACAATTTTGCAAGAAAAGAAAAACAAAAACAAAACAAAAAAATAAAAAATAACATGTAAGACAAGACTTTCATGCATACAAAGAAACAAACGAACGAAACCATTTACGAGAATATATTGCAGACAACAACCACAACAAATTTCATTTCATTTTTTTTTTTTATAAAACAAAACCAGAAAAAATAATCACAAGCAAAACATGGCTAATGTGCAACAAGGGCATCGAGTAATACTACAACAGCAGCAGCATCAACATTATCAGCAGCAACAGGAACAACAACAGCAGCAATCACAAAGTAAGTAAAACCAAGGGAAGAAAGTAAAGGAAAGAAAAGAAAAGAATTCAATTTCGTTTTTGATTTTCAACCTCGAAAACATGATTTTTTTGTTTTTCCTTTAGCTTCTGTTTTCTGCACGAAAAGTGTTTGCAACAATTGCCGATGGTTGGTCCACCACCCTCGTTTAACTGTGGTCTCTTCTTTTAACAAAGAAAATTGAAAAATTGAAACTTTTAAGCTCAAGATTTTCAATAAAAGAGTAGAAAATGCAACACAATCAAATTACTGTTCTCCTCCCTAAGTTTAGTTAGCGCAGGTTTCAACAAATCTAGGAAATATTAGAAAATAAAACATGGGGCAGGATGCCTTTGGATAGAGTGAAGTATTCAAAAGTTTTTTCTTTCTTTTTTTCTATTAGAAAGCCATTTTGATTAAAATGCATTGCAAGTGAAAACCATTAACCATTGGAAGCAACATTAATCGCTTGAAATAAATTTATGAAGTTTTTAGTTTTTCTATTTAAAACTTTTAAAATAAAAATGAAAGCATTTTTGAAGGGAAACTTTCTATTTTAAAATGTATAAAAAAAAGAATATTTATAGAACGTAAGGAGGTTTTTAGACAGAGAAATGCGTTGTTCAAATTTATTTCATAAGCATCTAGAAGAGTGGCTTCAAAAGGTCAGCAAGCAGGTAGCTCTTTACATGATCCAGGGATTACAGATTATTATGTATTAGGGTTGGTTAGGTTGGATTAAATTGGCAGTCACCTTACTGATCGGCAGCATTTTAATTGGATCCTAAAAGATTCCGCTACATACATACATAATAGCTCGTTACAACAATTTATTCAGGATTATTGACCTAGTTTCACACACCACTTATGTTGTGTGTGTTAATTTTATATATGAATGGCGGCACCTACCGTTTAACGTCTACTCAGAACGACAGATTTTTTTGAGAAACTTTTCATAGCAGTTTTTTTTTACTTTTTGTATTTTGTTTTGATGTTTGGCCTGGGGCTTAAACCCTGGCTTTAAGTGTAATAAGCCAACACACTGCCTACTAGACTATTTCGTCACACATGTAATTACATCTTCTAGTTAGTATCTCTCAATCATTCCGGGTGCCTTAAGGCCAGAAATGTTTTTTCACTAAATACTAGTTACCCAAGAATTCTTCTTTTTAACGTTCCCAAGTGTGGTAGAATGATAGGGAAGATGTTCTGTGGTCTCTTCTTCTTCAGAAGTCGTTTTGAGGTATTCCCAGCGTAAGCATCGAGAGGCTAGTATGCCGTTATCACTGCTAAGGGGTTCCTTAGACGGAATCTTGTTAAGTTTACAGAATATTGTACTCAACATCTATCAATCTATGTCCGACCAAATCTGTTTAGTGTCTGATAGGTTCATTCTCCCATTTTATTGTTGTGCAATAAATTAAAATTGTTTTCAACCACTTGTTTGCCTCTCTGCAGAGGAATTCTAATTTCATGCAATAACTTAATTGAATTTTTCGTTGTGCCAGCTTATTGACCTTATCTTTGATGTTCTCGTGTCCAGTTACCCATATAGTGATTACTGCCATATAATTCCTGGATAATTTCTTTTACACATACATAATTGGCCATTACAACCCTTCAGTCAGGATTACGACCTAGCTTCTCACACCACTTATGTTGTGTGCGTTAATTTTATACATGAGTGGCGGGACCTACAGTTTTAAAGTCGACTCCGAACGACAGATTTTTGAGAAGCTTTTCATGGCAATTTTTAGTCTCAGAGTCTTTTCCAGAAATCTGCTGAGATGAAGTCGCCGAAGAAATATTTTTCGTTTTGATGTCTGACCTGGGATAATTCCTTTTACTATCGGTAAATATTCATGTATTACCATGCGATACACTCTGATTTCGCATTCATCTGGTGGCAATTTTTATAGCCATTATATCTGCCTGTGAAGTACTATAATAATCTGGTAAATTTCAGCCGTTCCTTTCAAGTGACTTCCTCTAAGTTATCTTCTAGCAAAAAGTCTGAGAATAAAATAAAATTGCCATGAGAATGTTCTATCAAATCTTCAGATACTGCCAAACATGGGCTAAATTGACACACACACACACACACATACAACGTGGGTGATGTGAGAAGCTAGGTTGTAAGTAGCCCTGCATTATTCATGGAAAGGTGCTCGTTTCCTTATATCACAGTTATTTGACTTTATCATTTGAAATTTGATTCACAAATTCGAAAAATACCATAAACCTGCTGATGTTTGGAAGATAAAAATTGTTTACCATCAGAATTCCGATTACTATGATTGAATACCTTGCAAATAGAACACTGGAAAGGTGGGTAAAGAAGGCTACAGTGCAACAATAATAAATTAATAAAAGAGCAATTTATAGGCAAAATCACAATCTCACTCTCTCTCTCTGTCTTTCTCTCTCTTTCTGAAGAGCACATAGTAAATGCAAACAAAAATCAAGGGGAACATGTGACAGGAAGAATAACGAAAAATAGAAGCAGTAAAGAACGTGATTTTATTAATAATCCATCGACACAATCAGTGTATTCACTGTGATCTCCCTTTAAGCCTGCATCTCTTCTCCCTCTGGTGCTCAAATAATATCCCCTAAAGTACATGCTACTAAAAAAAAAACAAACAAAAATGAATTCCTCATGTAAATGCATTTATGCAGGCGATTGTATGACTGAGATTGTGTGTGTGTGTGTGCGAGAGACAGGGTGTATAGGAGAAATATTGTTTCAAAAAAAAAAAAGTAATGCAATCAATAATGAATGCTTGAATGTGAATGTCAATGAAATAGATGAATAAGCCAGTATGGCTGAATGAATGAACGTATGAGAATGTATCAATGCTTGCATGCCATGCTTACAAATACATAATCAAACATTGTTTACTTCAGAGTTACAGCTGTATGCTGTGCGCGTGTATGTGTGTGTTTGTGTGTGTGTTTAAATGACATGTGCATGTGTCAAGCAGTTTCATATATTTTTCTTTACTCTTCGTTAGTTTTTTGCATTTTAAAGAGAGTAAAAGTGAGAGAGAGAGATTAAAGGGGGCATATGTTTTGTGTCATGTAAAATCCATGAATATTACAAGAATCTCGTTTGTTTGTATAGGTTACATGAGGGTATGTGTATATGTGTAGAAGGTTTTAAGTTTGTCTTATAAATTTCAAACAAATGAAAACAAAATTCCCAACCATACAAACTAACTACGGGATATTTTTTTGTTTTTGCATGTAAGGGGTTAACCATAAAAGAACCCGGATGGAACTTTTTATTCCATTGTAATGCTAAGACTCTGCCATTATGATATACGAAATACAGAGTCATTTAAATAAGTGGCTCTAGATTGGTTGCCTGCATTTGAGGTTGATTTTGTCAATTTTTTCCAACATTTCAGGCGGTATCTCGATTATAAGTTTTGTGTCGTTGAAACTATCCTCATAGAAACTGTAGCTTCACAAAAAATAAAATAAAAATAAAACAATTATTAGAGTAATCGTATGGTGATATACAGATATTTACCGACAGTAACGTGGCCATTTGATTAAAAGAGAATGTGTACACCACATCACAGATTGTCCAAGAATGCCGGTTGTCTTTGGTATTGAAAGCGAGACATTTGACCCTGATATAGGTCATATGGGTACCTCGATACACTTAAAAAAGCGGTAACAACGGAACTTCAATTAAATTCCTACATGAGATTGGTTTCTCTGCAAAGGGGCAAACAAAGGCTCTAAAAAATTTCCTCCATTGGCAAGAAAAAGAATGAAGCCACCTGTAGAGACACCAAACAGGACCGACATAAACACAGGTTGAATAGAATTTACATTAAAGCTGGCAAAAAGGAATATATGTAGGAACTCTGATAGAAATGACAACTAGGTGCTCCTGTCCGACAACTGCGAAACGACTTCTGCAAAAGCTTCAACAATAAGGAAAAAGAGAAGACCAATGAACATTTTTCCTGTCATTGTCTGACACTTGGGAACCTACATATAGATACATTCATAATTAGTCATAACAGCCCTTCAGTCAGGATTATTGACCTAGTTTCTCACACCATTTATGTTGTGTGCGTTAATTTTATCCAAGAGTGGCGGAACCTACAGTTTAAACTCGACTCCGAACGGCAGATTTTTGAGAAACTTTTCATGGCAATTTTTATTTTCTATCAGAAATTTGCCAGAAATCAGCTGAGAGGAAATCTCAGGGGTCGAACACTGGCTTTACATCTTATAAGTCAACCCATTACCTACTAGTCTACGGTACCTACGGAACCTAAAAAGAACAATTCTTGGGTATCCAGAATTTTATAATAAAACATGCTGGCCAAAGACGATTTAAAAAAATTCTTTCCTTCGCAAGATTCTCGCGATGGTTCAGAGATACCAATCAGTATTTGTAATGAAATAAAACGAAATAGGTTATAACGGGACCTTATAGGGCCCAGTTGAACGTAACCCACAATTTTAATCATATCACATGAATTAAAGGACCAAGTCTTTCGTGATCTTTCTTGTTTTATAAAAGCTCCATATTCGAAAAGGGCATATCTTTCTTCGAATAAATAAGACTTTAGACGAAAAATATTTAACAAATGTGAAGGACAGAACGAAAGAAAAGGAAATCAGTTAGACTTTTGAATTTCAAGCCATCAGCTAACAACGCTTCGTAAGAAAAACAACAAAAACTCTATGAAAACTGAGATTTTCTAATACAATTTTAGATTTATTACATTGTCGTTTTCCTTCTCTTTTCCTTTCTTTCCTTTTCTTATATTCCTTTTTTTTTTGTTGTTTTAAAAAGAAAGAAAAAAGGGAGAAATTAAACTTGATTAGTTTTCATCTCAAGGCTGATGATATTGGAGAAGAACAAAGCATATGAGAGTTTTATTAAGTTTTTTTTGTTTTTTTTTTTTGTTTTTGAAAAATAATGAGAAACATTGTTCTGCACTCTATACTGTAACTGTGCTTTATTGTCATCAAAAATGCATTTTTCAATACACGTACATACGTATGTACGTATGTATGAATGTACGCAGCCTTTTCATTAAATGTGTACAATAAATCACGAGATATTATGTATGCCATGCCATGTCATGCATACAAAATATAAATTTAAGTGTGTGTGACGGTGTTTATATTTGAAGAATATTTCTGACATAGTGTTTGGGCCAAAGAAGTTTCATTAGTATTGTCGACTTCAATCTTCTCTGATGTGTTATTAGGAGGGAATTTGTAGTGATATTAAATCGTGACTTTTAACAGATTTATAAATATTGTTTTCGAATTTTAAAAATTATCCATCTAGCAGGCTCTCTAATCCCTAAGGCGTCAGAGAAAATAAAATTAACAACGAACATAATAGGACTTTTCCTAGAAGAGTAGGAGTGGCAACCCTATTATTAGAGAACGTGTTAAAGTATGTTAATCAACCGTTTGGCTGGCTATTTTTACAGTATGTGGTGTTTGAAGGCAACTTAGACAGAAGCCCTATCATCTTAGGGCCTGATACAGTGGCTTGGGTTCTACTTAGATGGAAAAACTTAACCAAATGATTGGAAACAGAGCAAATGAAAATGGAGAAAATGCTTGCCTGTTAGATCTATGTTCCCAAAGTAAATAGAAAAGGAATAAAAACTATATTCAAAACACTTGATATAGTTAGCCTAACCATTTGCCATTTTCCTGATATTAGCATTGCGATAAACTATTGATTGGTACGCGTCGTAGTCTAGTAGTTAGGGTGTTGACTTATTAGATGTAAAAGCCCGAGTTAGCAACAAAACGAAATATGAAAAATAAAAAACTCTAAGAGTAAATAAAATTGTCGTGAAGAGCTTCTCAAAAGGGTTGTAATGACCAATTACGTATGTATGTAAACTATTGAACACCTGCCCTGCAGCTGCCCAACCCTTATAGGTTAAAGAACTGGCCTGTGGATTCTTCTATGGTTTGGACTCTTCGTCAAGAGTCGACATTAAGGCTCTGCATAGATTCATAAATAGGTTGAGCTGGTTGGGAAGTTCTAGGGCATAAAGGTTGTAGTCACGCTTTTTTATGGCTTTGTGGTCTGCCTTTTGCTCCGTCTTCTTATTCTCCTTTTCGGGCTCTTTTGACCTCTGGGTATTGTAGATGTCTCAATGACAAGTACACTTCCACAAACCTAACCTAACCTCTTTCGGTAAAGAGATACCTTAAAACTGTGACCCTTCAGTTAGGATTATTGACCTAGTTTCTAACACCACTTATGTTGTGTGTGTTAATTTTATACGTAAGTGGCGGTATTTACAGTTTAAAGTCAAATTTCAAATGTAAGTTAGGTTTCCTTATACTCGGAATGTGATTCTAAATCGGAAGGATTATGGGAATTACTTTTCAATTGCTTCCAATGCATTGAATTTACAGCTTTTCTTTTAATTTAGTGGTGACACCCTAATAAAATAAAATATTAAAGTGCTCATAAGCATTATTACAGCAACTATTGAAATAAATATTGCACGAGTACATAGTCACAGTCACACTCCTCTTAACAATTGAGGAGAGCCTCAAGAGCATTAAATTTGAACTCTTAATGGAGTCATAAAAAAAACATACAAAAGCGGCGAAATAGTGAAATAGGCAGAAGCAGTGAAAGAGAATGAGAAGCAGTGAATACGATGCAGGGTTAACATAGCGTAGTAGTAGCAGTGAATAAAAAATGAAATAAAAAAAGAAATGCGAGAGAAAATATTTATTTTAGTGTTCAAACAAGCAGCAGTAGCAACTTGTATGCGCCTGCATGCACCACTTGCATTAAATTAAGCTCAAAATTAAATATTTTCTCTCCCTCCCTCTGTCCCTGTCTCGCTCTTGCTCTCCCTTTCTCTTTTGCTCTTTTGTAGTCCTTTTTAATGGGAATTGTTTAGTTTTCATTACATTTTTTCTTTCTTTCTTTTTTTCTGATTCTGATTTGAATACAAAAAAAAAAAAATGAAAAAATATAGTGAAATAGTGAGTAAAAAAAACAGAAAATAAATCCTCTCTTCATAAATTATTAAAACAAATAAAATATTGCAACGACAACAACTATGATGATAAGGATACTGATGCTGTCGTCCTGATAGTCCCAGGGAATAAATATGCCAGTTTATTTGAATGACAACAGTCAGTTCAGTCAGTCAATTTAACAAATAAATTTCAAGAGACTTTTTTGTTTTTCTATAATCAATTGATTTTAAAAATTTATTTGCTTTTGGGAGTACTTTCCAGTTGAATTTATTCAATGAAAATTAAAATTAAATAAAAACAACAATCAAAAAACGAAACGAAAACGAAATTATTTATTCATACCAATAGCCGTGATGGGCGTAAAATGTTGTCTGGTAACTTTAAATCAAAAATAAATATTTTTTTAAAATATTTTTATAAAGAGGCCGCCAAATAACATTTTTTTTTTTTGAAAATGCTTTTAAAAAATTACTGAATATTACCTCAAATTTCTTTTTTTATTTGAAAGTACAATTCTCCCGGTTAATAATGGAAAAAAATTTCATACAAATGGTTGCTTCGGCTGACCATGCAGTAGCCTGAACGATCGATCCAATTTTTAAGCATATTATCGGTTGTGTGCAGCTTTATTTCACCAATGGCTTCACGAAAATTGTCCTTTAAAGCGTTAATTGTCTCCGGCTTGTCGGCGTAACACTTACCTTGACGGCACCCCACGAATAATAGTCCAACGGTGTCAAATCGCAGCTCCGAGGTGGCCAAACGAAATCAGCTCTGCGGCTGATAATGTTATCTTCAAAAACAGTGCGCAAAACATTGAGTGTATCTTCGGTTGTGTGGAACGTAGCGCCGTCCTAGTGAAACCAAATGTTGCCAATATCCTTCTCTTCAATTTTTGTGAACAAAAATTCATTTAACATGGCCCGATAACGATCGTCATTGACTGTAACGGCCACTCCTTACTCATTTTCGAAGAAAAATGACCCAATTATGGCTCTGGACCAAAATCCGGACCAAACAGTGCCTCGTTTTGAGCGCGTCGTCTATTTAATGTATGAGTGTGGGTTTTCTGGGCCCCAAATGGGAAAATTTTGCTTGTTTACATATCCGTCAAGATCAAAATGAGCTTCATTGGAAAAATGATTTTTTTTTGTCAAAATCGGCATTTTCTGTGGATCGCAGACCCACTTAGCGAAGTGAAAACGCATTGGATGGATGGATATTCGTTCAGCGGATAAAACTAATTATCTACTAAATCAGACATTAGCTAAGTGTTACCATTCACGAAATAAGCACTAGTTAAAAAAAAACGTTATTTGGCGGACCCGATAGAAAAATTTTATTTTAAACAATTATTTTCAGTTGTGGTCAATGAATGTTATTACCTCTCTAATACGAATTTTGGCAAGAGCGGCTTGTAACACAAAGAGAAGTTGCCGTAGTATTATTGGCAATGTGTTGGGGTCTTAGACGAAAACCTGTAGTTCAACATGTTGCTAAGACATCTTAAACAAAATTAAATATGAAAAAACAATATTTGTTTCGGCAACTTTCCCTCAACAGTTTTCGGACAAAAACACGAAGAATAAATGAAATCGTTATGAAAAGTGTCTGTCGACTTTAAACTGTAAGTCCCACCAGTTTTGGACTTATAGTCCTAATCAAAAGGTTGTAATGCCCAATTAAATAAGTAAGCACAGTAACCAACCTAATTAGAGTGGAATCTGCCATAAAAACATAATTCCCGGGTAAGTATTTCTTTTGTGTGGACACTATTGAAAAAGCATTCACAGTAGTAGAGCGAAAAACCAATGGTAGCCTTGTTCCCTAATGTATCCTCTCTGTCCGCAAGTTGGGAAAGCAAGTTTAAATATGTTAGAACATAAAAAAATCCTTCTCTCTATAAGCAAGGCATGTAGAAGTGATTGTTAATCTAAGAGGATAGACACCCTTAGATCCCAAAAGCTCATTGTGATATCCCGGTTTGATTTTGGCAACTATCTTAAGTGTTCTGCTTAGGATTATAAGCAGATTTTTCCTAAACTCTCTATTAAGCCTGTGTTCAGATTACATGCGCTATCGTATTTCAAGTCAACCATACAGTGTGTACCAAAACTGTTACTGTATTAATAATTTAAAGCTTCTTAATGGTATTTTCAGTGTCGAGAACGCATTGGAAATTTCGGCGGTTGTAATATAATTGACCTCTATGTCATGTACTGTTGAAATTATTTCACTTTGGCTTCTCGTTGGAAGCCTCACAGCAATCATAGACAGTCCTAGAGATCCCTGTCTTAGAATTCATAGCTAGCTTCCAGAAAATATGGAAATACTTTACCAGACCTGTAGTCATCCTTAATAAACAACAACGCATCTCGTATGGCTGACATTTCACCCTGAAAATCACTGTAAGGGTTCGGTATTCGTTTCTTATGAACTATACTTGATTTACCAGTCAAATAGGAGAGGAAAACTATTTATGTTAGATTAGTATCTTCTGTTCGCTCTTTAAAATCCTACAGCTCTTGCAGTAATACCCTTTAGTTGTGTCTTAATTAAATATTTTCTGTGTTTTCCATTTTAATTTATTTCCACTTTATTTTTCTTAATTTTTCTCATTATTTTTCTCCACTATTCTGATTCTGATTCTGATTTTATTGCAAAGAGAAAGAAGCTTTATTTAATGCATTACAGTTTTATAAATTGCATCAATGCTGCATCACTTGCAGATGCCGCCATTTAGACTCTAAAGAATTGAATCTTTTTTTTTTCTCTCTTTAAATATGTACAAAAACAACATCTCTTTTGAAATTCTTTTTGAATTTTTGTTTTACGATATTTTTTCCGCAAACAATCAAGAAACGCTGACATGTGTGTAATGCGCATAAAATGTAAGCATTTAAACTAAAAAACAAAAACAAAATTTTTAATTTTTTTTTAATTTGATTTCCAAAGAAATTTTTAAAAAACCTCAAATCAGTGAGGCCAACTCTTCGGACACCAAACGCGTGAAAAAAAAATGAAAAACGGGCTAAAAAGGGCCTACAATTGAAAAAATTACGTTTTAGTACAATAACAATTCATTTTTTCAAAAAAGCGTAATAAAGGAGGCTAAAATTAAAAAAAGTCTTTTCAGATAAAACCACCACAATTTTGTAAACAAAAATAATTATTAATCGATATTATTGCTTTAGAGATCATTTTCCGTTCACTAGATTAAGGTACTAGATTAGTTTCAAATAGAATTTACATTTCAATCTTTCAAAGTTGGTCATTGTTAAATACGATTTGTACTTCTTGGTCATCCTCTTCTTCATTCTTAAATCGCTTTCTATATGGTATTGAGACTTGGCTCTGTCAAGTGTTCCGTGGAAGCAAATGGTGAATGAATTGCAGTATATAACGATAGCGCAGCCTAACATTTCTTTTCCTTCTAATTATTAGGTAAATACAATTTTGAACTTTCAGAAAAGCTTGTGTATCCCGGTACTTTTGGTAATACTATGTAAATAACAAAGAATAAAACAATAAATAGAAGAAAAAAGTTCTGCCACATTGGTTTACAATTCGTCATTGCCAGAGAAACGTAAGATAATATTTCCATACAGAGTTAAAGGAAAAACGGGCTAAAAGGGCTAAACAAAAATACTGAAAAGCGCTGAAATTGCGCGTTTTTTAGTTTAGAGCTAAAAAATTTTTTTTCGCGTTACAGACATTCCAAAAAGGGCTAAATCTAGCCCGAAAAGGGCTAAGTTGGCATCACTGCCTCAAATGGTACACAGCCTAGGGGTAAGCATTTAAATCCTTTTCAAGGCCTTACTGCAACCTATTTGGGAAGCAAGTTCTTAAACTGAAATTATAGAAATGGTAAGTTCTAGAATCAATATTCTAGAAATAAAGATTTGATTAGAAATTAGGTTAGAGTGCAGTTTAGGTAAGGTTGTTTATAACTTTCTTGCACGTTTTCCTCCGCTCCGTTCGAGTTATATGTATACCACGTAGTGCTCTTCAAAACCAACCAGTACTGGTGGTGAAAACTCTCTGCTTTATGATATCTTAACCTAGTATCCACTGAAGTAAAGTAAATGTCCAGTAAATTCAAGCTTAAAGAGCTGGACTAAAATTCTGTCAAGAGTTAAGAGTGCTTTGGTTTATTTTTTCTCAAGAGTATTCTGGATATTCAGGAAAATCAAAGATTTATTCGTGAAATATCCCTGATATAGTGTGAACAAGTTTAAGCTTTAATACTGCAATGTTTAGCAGGCGAAGGTTACAGCCAAACTGCAAGCCATGCAAAGCCAGTTGTGTTATGCCATGAACCTTGAAATTTTCTTAGTTTACTCACACAACCAGGCTGTGATTAAGTTCTTAATGAATGCCGTGAATACTTTTTAAGCACACTTCGTATATTACAGTTAACAGTTCAAGGGTTAAATAAAAAATTTTTGTTGATATTGTTTTAAAACTTTTGCTGCTCATAAAAATGCAAAAACACAACCATAAATTTTCCGATTTAAACACACACACACACACAAAGTAAAAGAGAATGAAAAAGAGTGACAAAATATTTACATCCTCTTTTATGTTGTTTGTCGAAATACTTTTGCTATAAAAATCACACACGCACGCAATACATACGCAATTTAAAAATCCGTTGCCTTCCTACTTATTTCTCTGTTATTTTCCATGATTTTTGGCAATTTTTTACTGCAGTTTTCCTTTCCTTTTTTTTATTATTATAACCCTGTAGGAAATCAAACTATTTTTAAAGTAACTTGAAAATGGTTTTTTAATAAGCACAACTAGTTGATTAATTGACTTTTTTCATTTTCGCCGACTTATTATTTTAACATAGGCATGTCCTAGGCAGTAGTCAATTGGTCATCTCTGCATGACTTTTAAGTTAACTACAAATTACTTATTTTTCAACCAATTTGTAGTTAAATAAAATATAAATAATTTAAATATTAGTTTACACTTAATTATTTAAAAACCACTTTTTTCTTAAATTCAATTTTAAACAGTTTTATTTATATTATATTTATATATAGAAATAATTATTATAATACAAATAAAAATTAATTAAATTAAAAGAAATTCATGTACATTTCAGGACTTAAAATAAAAGTTGTAATAAAAATAAGTTAAATGAAAAGTATACTTATATATATCCGAAATCTTGTACTGAAGGAAAATTCAAAAGTAATATTTAAGTAATATTATTAAGTTTTTTTCCATACAAACGTGATGAAACTGCCGTTTTTTAATAACGGCTAAGGCGTTGCGTAATTCTTTGTCTGGGTCATCACAGGGAGGCCAAAGTGCATCCATCAATGCATCAAAAACTTTTTTGTAATCCTTCAAGCTCTTTTTGCCATGAGAGCCATTAATATTTATAGCAAGATTCAATTGCAGAGATAAAATTGTCGTTAAAGGGAAATACCAACCTTTCAGTTATAATTTCATGGCATTGGTCTGAAAAAAGTCACGAAAATTTGGAAAATGATAAAAGTAGAGAAGAATAATTTCCCCTTGAAATGTAAATATTTATCAGAAAATCGTGATATTTTGTTAGACAAAACATATTTTGGCATTCATTTCAGAAAATTGGGGAACATTAGCATCATCATCTTCTGTACCTTTATCTGTTAAAATACAACATAAATAATAAGGCATATTTTTACGATTATACAAGATACTTACCAGCAGTGCTCAGATAAATGAGCTTCATAATTGCTAGTACATGTATAGATTTGGTATATTCGCAATGTTTTATTTAAATTTTTAATGAACTATTTTATTTCACTATCATTTCAATATCACTTTTATAGATTTTATTATAAATTTGCAATATTTACTTGGGTTTTTCCCTTTTTTTTAATAAAATTGAGCACCACCTAAAAACCGTATTTGCTGTGATTGACATTTGATCTACCGACATGCTTCCTTTGTTTTATTATTGTTTTCTTACATTTTCTTATTTTACTTTTTTCATTCTTACTTTTATTTCTTCAATCTGTTTGGTTGATATCTGCATGAGATTTAAACCAATTTGTAGTCAATTTCAAAATAGTTAATTTATAATTTGCGTTTTTAACAACCGACTACTTTATTTACTACAGGGAAGTTATATTCTTCGTATTTGTATGCATAGGCATCTGTGTGCGTGTATTTTTATTGGCATTGCATTGATAAGTGAGTAAAATGATAATTTGTTGTTAAGTTTTGTTTGTATTTCTTTGCATACACACAGACACACTTACGCATTCACAATAATTATTATGCTCTTGCATGCATAATTTTTGTTTTTTTTTGTTTTTGTTACTGCATTTAAAAGTGTTTTCATGTGTGTATTTGTGTTTGTAAAAGTATTGGCATTTTTTTTATGTTGTTTTTATTGTTATTTATTGTCCTCGTTGCTTGTTCGGCTGCTTTAAAGGCGCCATTAAAAATAGTAAATAAAAAACGAACTGCTCTCTGCAACAGACTTTGGAGAGAAGAATAAAAACAAAATATGTACTCCATGAATGTAATTACAAGTTAAAGTAATAAACAGTGATGCCAATAATTTATTAATTTTTTAATTACGTTTCGATAGTTTAAAGGTTCATTGAAATAAGATATAAAGGGTCCGCCCAATAACTTTTTTGTTGTTGTTGAATATTTCTTTATTACATTCGCCAGCATAAGTATGTGTGAGTAAATGCATGACCATGTACGTACGTGTCCATACATGAGTGTCTGCTGCATTCATGTGCATGACTTGTCCTCTATAGACTCCCTTAAAATCGTTTTTATCTGTTTGAACAGTGCAGTCGGTCATTAGAAATTTGTTTTCATCTTTATTTCTGGGTCACAGGGAATTGTTGCTCCTTCGCATAGTGTCTGCAGTAGAAGCTCTGGTTTCAGTAGCAATTGATAAAAATTTACTGTCCTCAGCACTAGCACTCGGACAATCTTTTGTATTGAAAATTTGATTTCACAATTGTTACACGAACGAACGAACGAATGAACGAACAATGGACGTCAAATACAATTACAATTAAATTTTTGGAAAATTATTGTGCAAATAATTGTTTAAGAATGTTCCATTAAAGCGAAAGAGAGCATGAAATTGTTTAAATTTTAGTGGACACAATTGAGTTCGTTTAGTATCTAGTTTTCAAGAGATTTTTCAATTCAAAATGTTATCGGTTTTATATGACAATACATTTCCAATACAATTTTACAATGACTTACAGCCATTCAATTATGTACAGTGGCTAGCATTTAGGGTGTAAGCTGCTGCTTATTGAGTGAAGGATGCAATTGTTGTTTGAATAAATGCTATGTGGTTAGTGGTTTTAAAGCTGCGTTTTGTTTATTTGTTAACTAGAATTTTTCGTATTAAATTTAATAAAAAGGGCCCGCCAAATAACTTTTTTTTTTTTGAAAACGCTTTAAAAAAAACGACTGAATATTTTCCCAAATTTCTTTTTGAAAGCATAATCCTTCCGATTAATAATGGAAAATAATTTCATTCAAATGGCTGCCTCGGCTGGCCATGCAGTAGCCTACACGATTGCTCCAATTTTTAAGCACATTATCGATTGTGTGCAGCTGTATTTCACCAATGGCTTAATAGGTTGCAGTATCGTATAAAGCGGTAACTCTGAATCTAAATTTCATTTGGCAATAAGCTTATGGATTTTTCATTTAAAGTTTGTTTACTTTAAAATCAAATTGAAAATTAATTTGAAAGTTTAATGAATTTTGTAATCAATCCATAATAATAGCTTCTATTCGAATATAGAGAAAGTGTGAATGTAACTTCTTTCTCCTCAACAGAAGACTCTAAGAACTTCGTGTCATTTATAGATAAGCGAATTAATAAATACTGCGGGCAGAGATGTCTCTACAACCTAATTTAAGTAGTTTAATGCCACACTTTGTATTCAATTTAGATCTGGTGAGTCTCACAATAAAGCGAAGAATTTTTTAGTCCACTATAAAAACCTGTAGCCTAACCGCCACCTATAAGTGGATTGTTATTCGTTAGTAGGTGTGATTGCTTGTAGCAACGTTCATTCTGATAAAATCATTTGCCGGAATGCCAAATGACCTGTAAGGATCCCTATTGTGCTGAGAGTAATTATATCCATATATGTTCAGCAAAGTGTAGCAGTATTGTATGTATCGTTTTACTGCGAGCGATATTAAAGTTTCCCATTAAATGAGTGGATAATTTCCGATTTAACTGAGGCGATCGAAGTACTTATCTATCTATACCATATTACAAGGCATTCGGAGTAACGAAACGGGCTAAGTACCGGCTCTGAAGAGCTCTTCAGCAATGAAATTTTCAATTTTCTCTATGTTCCGGAACCTCGTATAAGATCTACCTCTGCTTGATTCGAAATTCTCCTGAAGAAATACTTGCAAGTTATGTTTGTTTGGTACTTAATTGTTATTCGAAAGATCCTATGTAAGGGATTGACAGGGTTCCAAAGAAATTTAGAAAGATAGGAAGCTTAACATACATATTGTATGGTCATCATTGCCGAAAATAACGACGATTTAATATACGGTCATAGTATATTAAATTTGGACTGTAATTAAATCTGGACTGTACGCCGTGTATGAGGTCAAAGTTTTGACGATTATGCAATACGATTATGGTATGTTCTGTGCAAAATATTCGACACCAATTAACCATTTTTTTAAGTCGCCGTGGTCTAGTGGGTAGTGTGTTGGCTTAAGGCTCGGGTTCGAATCCCAGGTCAGACATCAAAACGAAAAAATATTTCTTCGGCGACTTCCTCTCAGCAAATTTCGGGCAAAGACTCTGAGAGTAAAAATTGCCATGAAAAGCTTCTCAAAAATCTGTCGTTGGGGGTCGACTTTAAAACTGTAGGTCCCGCCACTCATGTATAAAATTAACGCACACAACATAAATGGTGTGAGAAACTAGGTCAGTAATCCTGACTGAAGGGTTGTAATGGCCAATTATGTATGTATGTAATTAACCATTTTATCCTCGCATAATAATACCTTTTTCTGCTCTTTCTGTCTTCGCTTTTCTAGTTCCAATCTAATACCAAACATTAGTTGATGACGTTCCATGGATTACAAAAAAAAAAAAAGAAAAATTGACGAAGAAAAGCAAACATTCATAGACTTTTATTTTTAATTCCTTTTCTTACTAGATTTTTTACATTGTTTTTCTTTTTGTTGCCACTGCCTTTTGAAAACTTGCTTTATTAGCGTCTTGTGTGATGAAACCTTTTGAATAATTTATGGAATCTTTGGCGATTTTTAACACCCAAGTGTATCATATATTTTGTGTTAACAAATGTTGCCATTAACAGTGAATCCTGTAGTTGTGGTTGCTATAAATCATTCCCTCTCAAATAGGACTCTATTTCGTTTCAACTCGCATTATATTTTTTTTCTTTGTATTTTTTAACTTTTTCTCAATATTTTTATTTTAAATATTCAAAGTTTTTATTTAAACTTCAAACTTAAATTCACTTTTGATGGTAACCTTAAATTCTATACCTGTCCACTTTTTATCTCTCATCCATACTTTTTCAATACACTTGGCTCTCTTCAATAAATAACCAGAAATGACAACGACAATAATTGCTTTAACGAGTCAACAGGAATGACGACGAATAACAATAATTTGCATTAAAGTATGCCAGTGTGTGTATGTGTGTGCATATTTATGCATTAGCAGGTGTGTCTGTGTATGAGTAAATATGTTCGTGGCAATTGTAAATGAATTTTTATTTTATTTAACGCGTACAGTGTGGCCATTGTAAAATATAATATGGTTTGCTTATAAAGCAATCTGAAACTCCATAGATTTCATCGAAAAGTTTACTGAAGACTTTTAGACTAAAGGGTCCGCCAAAAAAACTACTGAATATTTTCTCAAATTTCTTTTTTTTTTTGAAAGTACAATTTTTAAGCACATTATCGATTGTGTGCAGCTGTATTTCACCAATGACTTCACGAATATTGTCCTTTAAAGCGTCAATTGTCTCTGGCTTATCGGCGTAACACTTATCTTTGACGGCACCCCACAAATAATAGTCCAACGGTATCAAATCGCAGCTCCGAGGTGCCCAATCGACATCAGCTTTGTGGCTGATAAAGCGATCTTCAAAAACAGGACGCAAAATATCGAGTTTAACTTCGGCTGTGTGGTACGTAGCACCGTCCTGTTGCAACCAAATGTTGGCAATACCCTCCTCTTTTATTTTTGTGAACAAAAATTCGTTTAACATGACCGATAACGATCGCCATTGACTGTAACGGACGCTCCTTACTCATTTTCGAAGAAAAATGGCCCAATTATGCCTCTGGACCAAAATCCGCACCAAACAGTGACTCGTTTTGGGTGCTTCGGCTTTTCAATGTATGCGTGCGGGTTTTCTGTACCCCAAATACGACAATTTTGCTTGTTTACATACCCGCCAAGATCAAATTGAGCTTCATCTGAAAAGATGATTTTCTTTGCCAAAATCGGCATTTTCTGTAAGTCGATCGCAAAAACGCATTGGCTTCAACTCCTGAACCAATTGGACTTCATATGGCGTCATACCAAGGTCTTTTTGCAAAATTCGTCTTAATACTGGCTCCGAAATTTTCGATTGTTGAGAATGACGGTGAATTGATGTTGATGGCGCTTCACGCACATTTTCTGCCACAGCCGCAATATTCTCGGCTTTTTCAAGCAATATTCTTTGGCTTTTCAGGCTTGGTTTATCGATGAGTATATCAGTTTTTGTCACTTTTTAACAAGATAATTAACATACGGAGCTGACGGTGCTTCTCTCCTTCCAAAATTCGTACGCAATTTTTGCACCCATTCTGCCCCATGATTTTCAAAGTAATGTCGCAATATTTCCTAGCGTTGTTCAAGCGTATACACAATCATATTCGTTCAGCGGAAGGATAAAACTAATTATCTGCCATGAGCTAAGTGTTACCATTCACGAAATAATCACTAGTTGAAAAAAACGTTAGATGGCGGACCCGATAGCTTGCCTATAAAACAGCCTGCAACGCAGTGGATTTTATCGAAAAGTTTACTAAAGACTTTTAGAGTATAAAACGGATGAGAGAAAATTACCCAAACATAGTTTTTTGTTTAGTTTTTTTTTACAACTGGGTTTGCAAACATGAAACCAAGTGTTATAATGGAATATTACGCCTTCATGTTTCGTGTCTAGTTGCATATCTACAATAGCTTCAGCAGGCAATTGATGTTCTTTAGGATGCATTCTTTGTTAACTGAAGAATCGACCATTTCTGGTTTCTATCTTCTTTAAATTGAAGAATTAAAGGAAATGTTCTTGTAAATGATGCTCTGTTGATGACAAATCCCATTTTTTTTTTTACGCAAACAGTGAAACTAACAGACGATGTTATAATCGCCAGAAATAGAATCTTTCGTAAAGAATAGAGAAAAGGTTCTGTTGCATTGTAGTGAAGATCTGAGCTTTGGCAACTATTCGTATGATTAGGATAACGGTAGACAAGTGTAATACGAAATTTATTAAGGACCATCGTGACCTGACAGCTGACTCCTTAGAAGCCGGAATCTTTTTGTAGAGAAATATTTGAAAGTGTATTTTAAATTAATGCAGGTCTAACATACAGTAGCGAGCACAAAAAATGCAACGTTGGGTAAAATTATCTTTAAGTGCGATAATTTTAAAAATATGTTGACCAGTTTAAAATATTTCTTTGGGTTATTAATCCCTACAGTTATAGATACCTATTATCAATAACATTATGTAAATATTTTTAATTAATGATATATTATTTTGTCATTTATTAAAAAGAGTGCGAATTTCATGGGAGCAATAAAAATGCAACAGCATAAATTTTAATGTGTTTATTTAAATTAAATAGTAATTCTTACAAAAAAAATCTTAAAATTAATATTTAGTGGCGTAGCCCTTATTTTTTATGACTTCTTGCAACCTAGAAGGCATAGAGTCGACTAAAGCTATTAATGTGTTAATGGATATTTTCTCCCATTCACTTTTCAAAATTTCTTCTAATTGCCTCTTATTTGACGGATGTTTCCTCTTAACTTCCCGATCTAATAGCTCCCATAGATTTTCTATGGGGTTTAGATCGGGAGACTGTGATGGCCAATCCAAAACATTGACATTATTGTCGCTTAAAAAGTTTCGAGCTAAGCGACTTGAGTGCTTTGGATCGTTATCCTGTTGGAATATGCTACCAGAAGGCATTTGTTCTCCAAGGATTTCACAGTACTTCTTGGCGTTCATTTTTCCTTCGATTTGAGTTAAGGGACCTACCCCATCACGGGAAAACGCACCTGTAAATACGTGACGTAAAATCAATAATTTTTTTTAAACATATCGTTCCTTACCCCACACCATTATTGATCCACCGCCATGTTTTACGGTTGAAAGTTGATATCTTGGAGAATATCTCTGTCCAGGCGGTCTTCGAACAAAATTTATCCCATCGGAGCCAAACAAATTAAATTTGCTTTCATCGCTCCACAAGACTTTAGTCCATTGTTCATTTGACCAATCCTTGTAACGTTTTGCAAATTCCAGGCGCTTCTTTTTATTGATTGCACTGATGAGAGGTTTCTTTGCGGGTCGTCTCGCATGCAAATTAGCCTCTTTCAACCTACGGCGAACAGTGTGAACGCCTATAGAGACTCCCATTTGCTCATTTGCGAAATTAGCAACGTCATCTGGCGGTCTTGGCGAGAGGTAGTTTTTCGAGGATTACCACTACCTGGTTTCCTTTCCACACTATTTCTCAAGGAAAATCGAAATTTAATCCGACATACGGTTGATTGATTTACACCAAAGAGGTGTCCAACTTCACGCATGGATTTTCCTTCTTCTAAGGCTTTAATGATTGCAGTTTTGCTGTCAGCTGAGAGCTGCTTCTATTACAAAACACATGTTGTATAACTTATTTAAGAAATTTTCAATTATAATTAAATAAATAACTTACTTTAACTATTTTTTTATTATGTTGCATTTTTTTGCTCGCTAAAAATTTGCACTTTTTTCACTAATTCAAAAATATTTACCTTTTTAAAGCAGAATTTGGAATAAACTGTGGTTACTTTGAAAACTTATAATTGAAAGAATTAACAGCAAAAGAAAATTGATAAATTAGTTACCGTCATTTTGAAACAGATCTTATTAAAGATCATATGGCACAGTGTTGCATTTTTTGTGCTCGCTACTGTATGTATATACGTAATTGATTACTACAACTCTTCCGTCACGATTATGGACCTAGTTTTTCCCACAACTAATGTAGGTAATTTTATAAAAAGTCGATTTCGAACGACAAATTTTTGAGAAACTTTTCATGGCAATTTTACTTGCTCTCAGAGTTTTTACCAGAAATCTGCTGAGAGGAAGTCGTCGAAAAAATATTTTTTCCTATTTCGTTTAGTTGGAGATGCCTGACCTGGGGTTTGAACCGAAGCCTCACGTCTAATACGCCAACACCCAGTACTTAATAGACTACGGCGATTAATTTAGTATTGAAAGAGATATTATAGGCCTTCGTATAGTTGCTGTGCTATGGTATGGTATGGATTAAATTATAAAAAATAAATTAAAAAAGAAGCGCTCTGGTAGTCTAGTGGGTAGTGTGCTAGACTATTAGCGTTAGGGTCGTGGGTTTAATTCCCACCAGAGGCTGTGGTCTGTGACACTACACCGGGCATATGGTCGAAGTTACTCAGCTCGTATATGATTATAATATAATTTGTAATTGTATTGTAATTCTTAAATAAATAAAGAAATAAATTAAAAATAAATTAAAAAAAGAAACAATTCATGCGATACTTCGGTCGATGATATAAAATGTTTTGTTAATTCGAAGATTAGGGAACCTTTTGAGTTTGGTTGCTATAAGATGAGGCCATCTTTAATTTCTTCGTTTAAATTATATGTTGCTGATGAAAAGTTTGGTGAAATTGTTGATCCTGTATTTTTGCCACAGGGTATATTGGTACGTAAATTCGTATTCAGGCTGGGTCATCGTAGGAATGGTGTTAATTTGCCTGGTTCAATTTCTAAAAAAAAACTAACTTCGAAATCGTCTTTTAATTTCGGAATTGCTTATCAAAATGTTCGTGGACTCAGGTCTAAACTTTCTTCGCTTTATAATAGTAGTTTTGATTTTGAATTTGATGTAATTGCTTTCACTGAGACGTGGCTGAATTATGATATTTTTGATTCTGAGATTATGTCTAGTAATTTTAATATTTATAGACGGGATAGGAAGTTAAGGAATGGTGGTGGTGTTCTTATTTCCATTTGTTCTAAATACTCATCTGAATTGATTGACTTGTGTTGTTCGGAGGATATTGAGTTTATTTGCGTTAGGGTCTATAATCGTGGAAAGTCTATTTACATTACTTGTTCATATATTCCTCCTTGTTCTGACATTCATATCTATAGGGCTCACTTCGATTTGATTTCTAAAGTAATGGATTCAATGGGGCATGAGGGAATTATTGTAGTTCTTGGTGATTTTAATCTTCCTCATATATCTTGGAATTTTTCACCAGAATCTGGGTCATTGGTGCCATGTTCTTCAGTTCCAATCTATGATGAAATTCTGTCCGCTATGTGTGATCTAGGTCTTTTCCAGGTTAATGGTGTATTTAATTCAATGGGGAGAATTTTGGATCTTGTGTTTTTGGGGGATCCAAGTATTTCTTTTTTATTTCGCATTGATCCTATATATATTCCTGAGGATAGTTATCATTCCTACGTTGTTACTTTCTATTGAATTTGATCTTTGTTTACCTCCTGTAATCGATCATTCATTTGGTAATGAGAAGCATTTGAATTTCCATCGTACGGACTTTGATCGTTTGAATACACTACTGTCCTCTGTTGATTGGTCGTCTGTACTTGTTTCGCCACCGTATGACTCTCTTTCACTTGACAGGATCTTGGGTGGCTTTTATGATGTATTATTTAAATGTTTTAGGGAGTGTGTTCCATTGGTAAAGAGTCGTTTGGAGCGTTCTGGTCCTCCATGGAATTCGGCTAGACTGTCAAGGTTGAGGAATAAATTGTTAGATCAGGTTCTGATATTGATTATGTTCTTTACTCTAGGGCGCGCGCGGATTATCGTAGAATGAATCATTACTGCTATGAGGAATATATATGATCGATTCATAATTTAAATGTATGGCAACTCTTTTGTAGACATTATGATTGCTTATACAGATTTTAAATACAATTACTCTCAGCATAAACTCTCGTATGTGATTAAAAACATTTTGTTGTGTTCATAAAAAAACACGCACACACACTTACACACAATACACACACAAAAAACTGTCAGTATTATTATTTGTTATTTTTATTCTTGTTTATTATTTTTCTATTATTTTGTTGTTAGTGCAAACAAACAAACAACAACAACTAAAATCCATTATTACTGTAATGGCAGCGAGGAGTGCTCCCCAGTACTCTCTCTCTTTTTTTTATATTTTCCTTGTTTGTTATTGTTATTGTTTTTTTATTTTTTCTTTTCTTTTCGTTTCGTTTTTCATTTATCTATCACGACTATAATGATTTCTTGTTACATGTTGTGTTTACTGTAACAAAAAAAAAACGACGAACGACAAACGAATAAAAACGATGATAATGATGTTTCTTCTCATCTATCAAGGGGTTTATTTTGGTGTACAGTTGTGAGATGATGATATGGAATATGGAGTGAAGAAGAAAGCATATTTGAACTGTTTTTGAAATGCTATAAATTGTTTGGGGATTAAAATGTTAAACAGAAAATAAACAACAACAACAAACATATTTACTTGCTGGCATGCATTTTAAGCCAGAAAGGGAGAGAAGACAATGAGTGTGAGTGAGTGATTGTTTCCGTTTTTTTTTGTTTTTTTTTCTGATAAATTCATTTGATTGCTTTGTTTACAGGCATGCATGCATGGTCCAAAGCCATGCATGAGTGTTTGTGAGTGCTGCTGCTGTTTTTATATGATTTTAATAGGATTTCTTGCTGTTTTTATTGGTTTTTTGTGAGGTTTTTATAACTAACAAAAAAAAAAAACAAAAAAAAAATTCCAAAAAGTATAAAAATATGTTAGAACTTGACAAGTTAAAATATTATTGTTGTTTTTATTAACTCTTTTTATCTTGTTTGTTATTCAAAACGAAATTTGTTTTGAACTGAAAATTTGACAGTTTAAAGGCTTCTATTTTAGTTTAAACCAATTTTAATTTGGCGACTCATATTAAATAATTTATTGTGTGTACGTACGTATATAGTTCTGTTTTCACTTTTACTTTATGAAACAATTTTTTCTTTTTCATTTTTTTTTTCGTAAAAAACCCTGACAGTCTTCAAAGTTAATTGACTTTCTTTGATTTCGTTTCTTGAAGTGTCAATCTTTTGTTTATTTTCTCTATTTTTTTTTTTTGTTGTCTTTTTTATTGTCTCTTGTTCTTTGTAATGCCTTGACAGAGAAAGGGAGTGAACAAGGGTTGACAGCAAAAAAAAAAAAAATATAATCCACCTTGAAATTAATTGCTATGAGAGATCAGTGATGCCACCGTTAAAATACACAACGTATGCGAGTATTTTCGAGAGTGGAAGTGATTAAAATGCGGGGAAATAAAACTAAACGCTTAAGAAAAGTCTTAAAAATCAAAGATCAGTACTCATAAATTACTCATGCATGAGTGAATCAACAGAATTGATTCATAAATTTAGAAAAATACTTATAATACTTATAAGTGATTCGAGTGATTCGAATCATTCATCAAAATTTATGATCTTAGTTGTTGTTGCATTCACAAACAAAGAGGAAAGGAAAGACAAAGATAACAAGTAAAGCATACACATAACCTTCTTGTGAGTATTGTAGTGTTCGTACGCGAATCATACTTATTTTGTACTTTGTGTAAATGTTAAGTAGCGGCGAGTCGAAATCAACAACATCATGCGTATTGTTAAGTATGAGTGTGATGAGTATTTCAAATTTTGAATATGAGTAGTGTGAGTATGATAATAAAATAAATGTGGATGCGTGTAAGTATCAGAAATAATAAGTATGACTCGAATCTACTCGTCGTTTTGAATACTCGTTGCTGATCTCTGAAGCTCTAAAGTAAAATTAATTGTTTTACTGGTTTGCGCGAGGTTTTAAGATGATACGTTTACTCAAAGCGATCAGAGATGATAAATAGCTGGACAACATCAGTCATATTTAAATTCAAAAACCAAATATCTTTGACGTTAAGATAATATTCTATATTCGCTAAAACGTTTAACTGTTGATCTGATGACTTAGATAAATACATGTTTTCATGCAATTCCAAGGGAGTTTATCCAAATGAAATGTTGAAAGACTGATGCTTTATGACTCAAATTCTACTTCAACAAAAATTTCTAGCAAAAACTATAAGAGAAAACAGGAAATTGTCATGAAACAGTTTCTCAAAAATCTGTCGTTCGGAGTCGACTTTAAATGTAGGTCCTGCCACTTATGGATAAAATTAACACACACAAGATAAGTGATATGAGAAGCCGTGTCGTAATCGTGGCGTAGTGACCAATTGACTTAGTAAGTGAATTCGCCGTAGTCTAGTTAGGTGAAGCTTCGATTCAAATTCCAACTCAGACATCTAAATAGAGATGTCTGAAGAGAAGGCAGATTGTAATCCTGATTGAAGGATTGTAATGATCAATAATCTATGCATGTAGTATTGTGTCAGAAACGTGTGCAATCGTTAATGTTAAGTCCAGCCAAGCTATGTAATCATGGTGAATGGATACTAAGTTTGTTATTTTAAAGATATAGAAACTCCGAAATATGCTACCAAGAATGAAAATAAATAAAGTTTTATAGGATCCTGGTTAAAATATGATCTTAAACTTCTTCTCTTTTGTCAAGTGTTATTTGATTGCCTTAAAAATGAGCGCTTAAATATTATGCCAGTTCTTCACCTCTATAGAATCCAAATGGTTTAACGAATAAATGTTCCTTTAAAAATAATAAAAAAATACCTCATTGGCATCACTGCAATTATGAAAAGCACACAAAAACTATTGCTTGCCCTACTAATATCGACTGTGTACGTGAAATAATTTCCCATACCTACATCCATCGTATGTTTATCCCTTTGAAAGATAGACTCACTCTCTCTTCTCTTACAGTGCCTTAATATTTGCTATTGAAACCTGATTTAATTTCTCACTCTCTCTCTCACTCTTTATTTCTCACTTTTTATTTTTATTTTTTTATTATTGTTTTTTCATTGTTGTTGTTGTTGTTGTAGTATAAGTTCAAATCAATTGATATGACGCACTTAAGCAAACAATAACCATAAATGATAAAAAGAACAGCAAACCAACCCAACCCGAATGCATTCTCTTACACACACACACACACACATACGTCCTTATATTTACAATGTCTTGAACACACAAACAAATGAAGATGCACACATGCACAAGCAAAAGCCAAAAAAAAAAAATACGAGATGCTTTAGAAAATATTGAAAGAAAAAAACTACGACTCTTATACTGTAACTGTAACTGTATTTCAAAAAAACCAAGAAGAAAACAAAAAAAAACGGAAGAAAAGAATAGAAGAGAGAACAATGATGATATGATAACAATACACCAATAAATATTCAATGTTTTATTTTTGAAGGTTTACTGTACGTATGTATGTATGTGCATATGTGTATATGTCTGTATGTTTTTTGAATAAAAACATTGTGTGTTGCCATTTGATTGCAATAGAATTTAAAATGACGTTCTTTTAATTTTTTTGTAAATAATGTGTGCAAATTTAAGAGATGGGCAACGACCATAAATTTTGTGAAATTTTTAAAACGTTTCTAGAGCAAAAATTTTGAATTAATTTTTATAAATTGCACAAATATGTACCGAAAGTACTCAGAACTTTTTGCATTATTTACTTAACTTAATTGGCCATTACAACCGTTTAGTTAGGATTACAACCTAGCTTGTCATATCACCAATGTAGTGGTGGGATGCGATCTCGTGCTTGTTGACGTTGCAATAATGAGTTCCTCTATGGAGAGGAATGGAGGATGATGCTTTGGCAAGACGGGTATTCGATGCAGAGATTTAATGAAATAGTCGAGGACGATGACCTTGTTTGCGTTGGAAGGACTACCAAATCATGAAAACCCTGTCATCAATTGGTGCGATCAACTGGCTAAGGCACGCAGGGAGTTGAGGCGCCTAGAAGAATGTAAAAGGTGCGCCAAAGAACTTTTTTTTTTTTGAAAATGCTTTAAGATAAAAAAAAGAACTGGAATATTTTCTCAAATTTCTTTTTATATTTGAAAGTACAATCCTTCCGGTTAATAATGGAAAATAATTTCATTCAAATGGCTGCTGCGGCTGATAATGCGATTTTCAAAAACAGGGCGCCAAACATTGAAGGTAGCTTCAGCTATGTGGCACGTAGCGCCGTCCTGAAAGCAAATGTTGCCAATATCCTCCTCTTCAGTTTTTGTGAACAAAAATTCGTTTAACATGGCCCGATAATGTTCGCCATTGACTGTAAAGGCCACTCCTTGCTCATTTTCGAAGAAAAATGGCCCAATTATGCCTCTAGACCAAACTCTGTACCAAACAGTGCCTCTTTTTGGGCGTGTTGTCTATTCAATTCTACACATTACCATGATTTTCAAAGTAATGTCGCAATATTTCCCAGCGTTGTTCAAGCTTATACACAACCATATTCGTTTAGCGGAAGGATGAAATTAATTATCTGTGAAATCAGATATGAAGTAGTTGAAAAAAAAAGTTAAATGGCGGACCGTGGTGGAGTCTACTCCGAACGACACGGCAATTTTTTATTTCACAATTGAGAGAAATGAATACGTCACTAGAAATTCAAATGTTGTTAAACAAAATTTGAATGCAACAAATATTTTGATCAGTGGCAACTCCCATAGTGAACGAACATACGAACAAGTCTCATGTCTCAAGTGATAAGATTATTTGGCCTTTTTTTCTTTTTAGTTTAACATTCATAAACCTGGCTGGCTAGCCTTTTGAGGCAAAATAGTCTTTGTCTGTTGTATGCCAAAGTCTCTTAGATTTCTTTTGTCCATTTTATTTGTTGTTCTTTAATTTTTTTTTTTTTTGTTCTTAAACGAACAATACATAGCGTATACGTACACTATACGTATATGAATGTATATGTGAATAAATATGTTTGTGTGTATGTATGTATGTATGTAATCAAAATTTATTGTATTCAATTTGTAAAGTGTTATAAATACTGTTGGCAACTATTCAAATAGCCTTAGACTTGAAGCTTTTAACTGCAATGCTTTATGATTCAATAACATTACGAGAGGCGTCTTTTAAATTCGAGTGAATCGATAACTTTTCACGAAATAAGTGACATTTAATATGATTGGATTGCGGGACTAAATGGACCCTTATTTACTTAGTTGACCATTAATAACGTGGTTAATGGATATCGGCATGCCTTAAAACACCCCTCCAGGTGCGTCTGCCTTTTGTGCGCCTTTGCCAGTTGCCTACACTAATCGACGACAGGACTTCCGCAATTTGGATCTTCCAACGCAGATAAGGTGGTCCTTTCCATCGACCACCTAATCCATGCGTGTAGCAGAAGCATCCCCGAACCAGTGCAGGCTACTTACTTACTTGATTGGCCATTAACAACCCGGTTAAAGGATTTCGGGATGCCTTAGCACATCCATCCAGCTACCTCTGCTTCTTGCACGTCTTTGCCAGTTGGTCACATCAATCGATGACAGGACTTCTCCGATTTGGTCCTTCCAACGCAGACAAGGTCGTCCTCTACGCCTTTTTACGCTTATCCTGGAGTCTTGCTGGAGCATCAATTTTCATCCGAACGCCTTAGTCGGCTAGCTGAATATTAATACGCTGCACAACGTTTATATCTTTGAGGAGATTGTACAACTCACTGCTGGATCGGATGCCAACGAGCATTGGACCCAACATCTTACGTAGAACTTTTCTGTTGAATACTCTCGACGCTACTGCATCGTAGCATTATAAAGTTCATGCTTTGAGTCATAAAGAAAAACGGAGAGGAAAAGAGCCGTTTAGGGTATTAGTTGTGTCTTGCGAGAGAGCTCTCTGCCGTTCAATTGCTTATTGCGACAATCATAACAACTGTTGGCAAGAATGGTCCTATGCTTGATCTCCAGATTGACATTATTTTTGCTGGTAACGGCTATAAACAAAACAAGATAAACAAGGCAATAGGCTGCATGTCCCTATTTGTCTTCACCATATATGGACTTTGTTTTGCCCTTATTCGCAGTTAGAACTTGATAATCATGATAGACTTTCTTTCAATAGCCTTAAGGGTAGTAATAACATCTCGGTTGGTGTACCCTCTGATGTGCAAGTGGATAACCCTTTATAAATGTAGTTTATTAGGCTTTCAAAAATAATTTTCATTCACATTTGACTCTCTCTATTGAATGGCTTTTTGGAAAATTTTTAAAGTATTTCAAGTCATTAAAAAATAATTCAAGAATTTAATCTCTTTGAACATCTTAGATTTTGTTTTTTGTTTTTATTTTTAATAAAAAAAAAGGCAAACAATTAAAATAAGTAAGTAAGAGTTTTATTTTGATTTTATAAAAAATAAAAATGAAAAGAAAAAAAATTTCTCTAAAATCTTGAGATTATTTCGTCTAAGCAATGATTTATTGTTTCTGACTGAAATAAATAAGTTTGTTAAGGCATAAAGTCTCCCCCTCTCTCTTTGTCTCTCCCTGGAAAATTAAAAGCAAAATGAATTAAATTATCTGGATAACCTATACAACGACAATACTTACACACACATACATACATGTATACACAGCAGGGATGGAAAGGTTGGTACAATTGTACTTTTTTAGCACTATTTGGAAGTCAAAAACACCATAGCACCTCAATGACATATTTAGCACTATTGAAAAATGTTCTCTACTTTAATACATCACTCAAATATTCTGTCTCATCAGCGTATAAGTTTTTTCTTTCGTTTCATTTGCATATGGCAACTCGTTGCTAACTTGACATATCAAGAGTTATAAAAGGAATATTATCCGTACCACCACATTAATCTGTAAATGTAGAAAGGATATCTTCATTTCCTTTGACCGTCTCTAATTTAATCTAATTTAATTAGTGTTGCTACAATTTTCAAATAACAAATAGTTTGCTGGTACAAAATTTATCATAAATAGTGATTTAAAATTTAGATCTCGTAAACTTTTTTATTCCTTTCTAATTAAGTATTAAAGTAAGTTGTTAAGTTTACCTATTATAAAGTGCTTTTCATAATTATAGCACCACCAGCATTTCAATAATAACAAACAATGAATTGTCTTCAGGTCATATTCTCTGATGAAAAAAAGTGGAACTTAGATCGACTAGATGGCTTTCGATACTACTGTCCTGACCTTAGAAATTCAAATTTTGGGGATATAGTTTATTGCTGGGGGGGTTATTTCTTTAAGTGGTTGCCTAGAATTTCAGTTTCCATCTACGCGAATGTATAGTACAGAGTACTTTACTGTTCTTAGCTGTAGTTAGCTCCTCTTCTTGAGAGAAAATAATGAAAAAATAGATTTTACAACAGGAGCGCCCTGGTAGTCTAGTGGGTAGTGTGCTAGACTATTAGCGTGAGGGTCGTGGGTTCGATTCCTACCAGAGGCTCTGGTCTATGACACTACACCGGACATCTGGTCGAAGTTACTCAGCTCGTATATGATTATAATATAATTTGTAATTGTATTGTAATTCTTAAATAAATAAAGAAATAAATATTCTACAGCAGGACAATGCCAGAATTCGTGTCAGCAGACAGAGGATGGAATGGTTCCGTAAACAATCTATTGAGGTTTTATCGTGGCCAGCTTACTCTCCTGATATGAATATTATTGAAAACGTTTTCCCAAACGAATTCCCATTCTTGTCTGAAGATTATATTCAAAATAACAGACAATTTACGAGGGCTGAAAATTTAAAATTAAAAATGATCGAAGAGTGGGTGAAAATAGACGGAGAAATATTAAATAATCTTTATAAGAATATCTAAGATCGAATATTTACTTTAATAAGGGGGGGTTTACTAAGTTTTAAGTATAAATATTTTTGGTAAATAAAGCTTCTTATTGAACAAAAATGATGAGACTGGTGCTATAATTTTGCAAAGACTAAAAACCTTAATGTTTATACTGAAGTCAAAACTGGGCTAACAATTTGAAAAATTTGCCTATATTTTTGTTCTTTTACATTAATACTACACATAATGAAATGAATTGTCATTTATATTTTTATTAATTTAAAATAAAAAAGGTTTAAAAAAGAAAAAAAGTGAATTTAGTACAATCGGTGTGAAAAAAGTAAAATTTTTTGTGAACATTAATACAATTTGTTAAGACCAATTTCCCATCCCTGATATACACAAATAAAAATAAATTTACATACAAACATAGAGAGAGAGAGAGATATGTTTGATAAAGATGATTATGAAGATGATAATAATGATTGTGATTAATAATTAGAGAGAGAGAGAGAGAGAATCACTTTAAATTGAGATTTTATGCAAATCAATTACAATCACAATTACAAACAACAGCATTTATCGGTTTAACTGAGAGCATTAAAGTCTTAAAATGATTTTCTATTCGTTTTTTTTTTTTGCTAGGAATATGCAACAAAAACAACAACCATAACCACAATAACAATTGTTGTTGTTGCTATTTTTGAATATAAAATACACATGAAATCATTTGAGGAAAAGAAATTTTGAAGCATTTGAATATGCAACAGAGTGTAGATAATGCACTTCTCGTATATTTAAGTGGCACAAATATTGGTAGGTTCCTTGTTAATGGATGGGCATCAATATTGCGTACTCTTATGCAGTGATAGATAGAATTCAATATTGATTTCTGCAAAACGGTTTTTGTAAGAAGATTTTCTTGGATATGAAAAGACTTACGTGAGTTAGAAATAATTTCATTTGGTGATTAGTTTCTACCATAAAATGAATTGAGTCTTCAGTTTACTTACTCACTTACAACCATGTAGTAGGGATTGCAACCTAGTTCCTAACACCACCCATGTTAATCATATATATTATTTCTAAAGCACTTTTTTTTGTCGGTTGCAAATATCTCCCATACCACCGCATCAAATTTAATGAATGATATCTCATTTTAAAGCTTATATCTAACACTAATGGCGAAAAATAATTAGAAATTGAAAAATTAATATTTTCATTGATAAAAATTATATTTTATATAGAACTGCATAATAATACTGTTGTCATTGTGATTACATGTTTTTGTTCAAGTGTGCTAATACAGGGTCGCTTAATAGTAATGCAGTTCTACATAATATAGTATGTATTCAAATCCGTTCTGGCAATACCGCTATTTACTATAATGCCATTTATGACTAAGTCAGTTATATATAATATGCATATTAAGTTGTAAAAAGCTGTTTTGGCAATTATTTTTATGTTACAAAAATGACAACTAACGGTGCGAAATATTCGCATGGGTCATCTAGTAGTCAATTGAATAAGTATATAATAGAGATAAAAGGATGTGTTGTAAAAAGCCGTTTCGGTAGTTGTTAGATCAAGTGCGATAAACAATGCTATTCCACATAATAATATATAAAGTTGTAAAAGTCATTTTGGTAATGTCGTTATTGTCATGGCATTGTTTGTTTTATGAAGTGTAGTAATACGGGTTAATAAATGGTACCAGACTAATCGTAACAAACTTGGGAGAGCACATCATATCAGCAAAAATTATTCATACCGATAAAACTATACTCTTACCCCGAATCAACCTTACATCTTCTGATCCAACTGTGCCTTTCCGAATGACATGAACACAATTCCCTCAGAAAGTTGCTTTTGCTATGACGATAAACAAAGCATAAGGTCAAACCCTTCAAAAGGTAGGATTGTATTTATCAGAACCGGGCTGTTAAACGTGGCCTTTTCTCGAGTGCGTACGTTTAAAGATATTTTTGTTTGTATTAAGGATTCGTACGGGCAAAAAGTTAACGATGATCATCTCATTACCTCTAACATTGTATTCAAAGAAGTATTATAAAAGCATTTAAACATGTGTATGTATGTATGTATGTATTTAAATATGTATGATATATTATGATTTCTAATGTTTTTATACTTTTAATAAAATTTCTATTAATTATTTTCATTTTATGTTACAAAAATAACAACTAACGGTACGAAATATTCACACGGGTCATCTAGTTGTGTATTAATTTTATACCTAAGTGGCGGTATCTACAGTTTAAAGAAGGCTGCGAACGACAGATTTTTGAGAAATTTTCCATTGCAATTTTATTTACTTCAAGAATTATTGCCAAAAGACTTCTGAGGCTAAAGCGTTGTAATTAAAACTCACCCGTTAATGATTTTTATTACAAAAACTTCATATCCCATAGTCTTGTTAACCAGTAATAATATCGGAATACTCAAATATATGGCCGTGCGATGTAAGTGATGAAGGCAACATATGGTTAGTCTGGGCAGCTCGTAATCATTTGAAGAAGAGCAATGCCTAGTTCAATGTATCTCTTCTGTCTTCTTATTATTTCTTTCGGATTGTTTAAGTTTCATTAACCAAGTTTGTTTCTCAGTTACGCAAGTAATTGCTCTCCAATAGCAGATCCTCGAGTATTAGGGTGTCACCTGCCACCCTAGAAGTAATTGTTGTTTAGAAAAAACATCCTCTAGGAACTTCTATCATTGATTCTTACAATTTCTCAAGAAGCAATGCTGTCCGAACATGTCTTATGACATGTAAAGTTAAAGGGTGAATCATTTATGTTTAGATTGAAGGCTCTTTGAACTTGGATTTCTCGTATTGGCAGTTAAGCACTTTAAACATCTCACCACATAATCTCTTAAGAAAATGTGGGTCACTTTATGATTTGCTGGGGATTATTGTTCCAATACTTCTATATATTTTGTTAAATTTAAAGCATGTTCTTTATGGGAGGGATTTTTCAGATTCTTATGGCTGGGATGCATGATTACTGCATATTAACAACTTATGCCAAAGGCCGATACAAAATTTACTCCTCGAGGATGCCAGTGTCGACCATTGAAATGATGAATGCATACATAGGTCAGGGTTTTGACATATGAAAGGTGCTCAAAGCCATTCACTAGTAATCAACTTCGTCTATATCATCCATTAAATAGTTGAGACTGAATTAAGTATAGCATGTAGAAGATAATTTCGGGATAATTCGACACTTCAATGTAAAAAAATTAGAATTAAAAAAAAAGCGCAAAAAGAACTTTTTTCAAACAACTCTAACGAAAAGAAATCTTTCAGGTTTTAGTAAAGACAAACCAACAGTTTACGCCTGCTTCCCTGGGTTAATTTTTAAATAGATTTTCTCTAGACTTACATACATACCAAACATAATTGAACATTACAATCCTTCAGTCAGGATTACGACCTAGCTTCTCTTATCATTTATGTTGTGTGTGTTAATTGCTGACATGAGCTTAAAGGGAAATCCAAATGAAAGATTTTTTGAGAAACCTTTTAATGGCAATTTTATTTACTCTCAGAGTTTTTGCCCGAAATCACCGAAGAAATATTTTTTCATATTTCGTTTTGCTGAAGATGTCTGACCCGGGGTTTAAACCGTGGCCTTATATCTAATAAACCAACACGCTACGTAATAGATTACGTTGACTTCTGTAGACTTTTTTAGATTTAATTGCAATTTAATCAAGATTTAGATGTAGATTTGGGTTAAATTCACATTCTTTTTCTTCACAAAATAAATTAAAGAAAGTTTTTGGATACAAATCAATCGTGATGTCATTATCATTATCATTATTATCATCATCATCATAATCTATTTTTCTTATGGTGACCCAACAATTTATATTTTTTCAATATTTCTTAGCTTTTTAGAAAACAAAGTATCACTGCCAGTAATTCATCTATTTTTAGAGAACTTTATACACTTTGTAGTTACAATTCTTATAAAAATTCTTTGTTTTCTGTCTATATAGTACGTTTTCTGATAAACTACTTTACATATTTGAATTTTTTTCTTTTTTTGGGTAATCTCTTAGGAATGTTCTTGGGTGCGTATGAGTATTTTAATTCTGAAACGTATAAATTATACGTTAAAGTAGTCAATGTCACAATGCTCTTGGTACTTAACTTTTGAACCTTTCAGTCGATTTGTAATTACAATTTTCATGATTTGTTTGTTTTTGTTTTGTTTTTTTAATTTAATTTAATTTGACACAATTATTAATTTGAATGGTGTTGACTGAAATCCATTGAAATTAATTCAATTTGAATGCATTACAAACGTTAATTATTAAATGAAATTAAAAACTTAATTTTTTATTTTATTTGCCTTTTTATTGTAATACAATTGACTGTCAATAGCTGCTCAAAAAGCCAATTATTTCATACGTATTGATGGCAATCGTATTTAGTGTAAGTGTGTCAGTTGTGTCAATGTTTTTATTGAAATTAAATGTTAACTTACATACGTACTAGAGCATATGTATGTACATATTAATATGTATGTAAATATGGTATGTATTGCTGCATTTCTGTGTGTTTAAACTCTTGAAACATTATCACAGTTTCAGCCCTCTTTAACCCTTTCATTTAATTTTTTTTCCTTTCCTTTTTTTTTTTTTTGAAAACAATGGCAAAAGCAATAAGTTTAAATACATGTATGCACACATCCATGTGTGTTTGTGTGTGAGTATGTGTGCGTGAAGTGAATAGAGGTTGCCGTTGTTTATACCAGTAATACGATTATATCATTATAACAGTTTTCGTTGTTGTTATTGTTTTTGTTTGTTTGTTTTTTTTTATCTAATTAAAATATAAATGAAAACAAAAACAAAACATGTATACGTTACATGACAACATGCCCTTAAAAATAATCATGCACACTTCTATGTGTGCATGTGTATGAGTGCAAGGCTTGTATTCACTCTCTTTCTATAGCATCCCTTACACATACTCATACTGTGTGCTTTTTTGTGTAACTACGTGTGTCTATAATGTTAATATGCTCCTCTACTATTAATTGAGATGCAAGAGTTTGATATTCTCTTTTATTCCCTTATACTCTTTTTTTATTTTTGTTGTTGTTATTTTTCTAAAGCAAATGATTTTCGTAATCAGTGCTTATACCAACACATACATGTGCACGCATTTATACAAGCGTAAATATCGTTTACATTTATATGGTTTAACATACACTCTCACTCAAAATCAAAGGGCAAGTAATGCCTATGCTTGGTATTTAAAATAAAGCCAGAATTAGCCAAACGTTTACATAATGTAACGGAACGTATTGTTACGTTTTTTTTTCTTTTTAAAAACGTTTAAATATGAGTTCGTTAATTGCAAGCGAAGTAAAAACAAATATTTGTTAACTACAACAATGTATTGCTTGTTCGATCTTGTCACACAATTATTCGCTAATTTGCTCACAATCGCGACTATTTACTTTGCAGGCAACTTCACACCAGGCTGACTGAATTCTTACTGACTGATTGCCTGCTTTGTCTTGCCCTTTTATATACGCAAGAGATCAGTCTGATGATGGTTCTCGAAGTGGAACGTTCGGGGGTTCGTTGCGTTTTCTATCTCTTTTATACTCATGGTCTTTGTTTTTATAGCTTTTGGTTATTGTTTTTATTGTTAAACGAATGACAGATTTTTTGAAACTTTTCATGGATATTTTAGTTACTCTCACAGTTTTTCCATGAAAGAAATATTTTTTCAGATTTCATTTTATGGGGATTTGAACCATGGACTCTCGTCTAACAAGCCAATACATTAAATAGCACATTATGGTGGCTTCAAGTTGTTTGATATCATGATAGGATATTATTTTTGATAGAGATACCGTTGCAATCGTCTTGCTATGGTTTAGTAGCTCATAAGGGATGGTACCCTAACGTTATCACAAAATACAGCACATTGCCGTCATGGATATTTGGTTTCGGCTTCATTTGATCAGACTTGCGTTTCGCTTTGGCGTAAGTAATCGATTTTCCATTGCCAGTTATGATTCACAGATAAATTATTTGTTCTGAATGCATTCAAACTACAGTTTTGTTAATCAAAATCATGCTTCTACGATCCTCGTGTGATATTAAATGAATTCCGTTGCTTGCAAACACAACATAAAACTCAAGCACCTCTAAAATAAAATGTTATTAATTAACCTACGTAGGCGTTTATTACAAATTTCAATTAAGCGTTTTAAATTCTAATAAAATAAGCAACACTGTGCTCATCTTTTTTTTCACTTACGTTTGAACATATTTACAACACATAAACCATTGCTAAACAGAATTTTAGTTCCCGTTCTCTTCTGCTCTCCCTTTCGCTTTCGCTTTTGTTTTTTGTTTCTCTTCCTTTAATTGAATTTTCTTGAACACTTTCTTTAACGAACACAAAGTGACACATGTAAACTAAAGGGAGAGGCAAAAGTAAGGGATGAAGGAAAAAGTTTTAAAGAACCATGAGTGAGTAAAGTAGAAAGAATAGTGAACATAATATCATGCCAAAGAGTTTTAAGTTTGTTGGGCAGGCAATATTATATTGCAGCACACAATGCTGCTTTCAAAGTCGTCGCTTCTCTTATCCCATAAGCTATGAAAACAAATGTTATTGACGTGTATGGTGCGGTGGAAAGACGTGTAGCATAGGAAAATGATTAGTATTAGACTGCTGGCAAGTGCAACCTGCCTCCCCTTACCCACTTTATGGGTGAAGATAAGTACAAAAACGCTCGTATTAGAAACCTTAATGTAACGCTGTTGTGGTGCAAGTAAGTAGTGTTGTGTGTTGGTATTACTCTTGCAGGCGTTTACATTTTTTTTCTTTTTTCTTCGTCTTTCTTATTTTCCTTATTCGCACGTTTCAATTTATTTTCACACCAGAAATGTCATCTTCAATGCTGCTGAGTTTGAGTTTTTCTACGCTTTTCTACGTTTACATTGCATTACTATTTTGCTTTGTCGTGGTCGTAGTGTTGGCTGTTCCCCTGTGTATATTTTCTTGCAGTTTTTAATGTCAAAAGTAAGTTTTTATCTTCATTTGAACTCTTTTATCACGTTTTTTATATTCTCTTCTCTCTGCATTCAGTATTCTACTCTATATTGTCTGTACAGATATTAGGAATTTTTTTTTTTTACTGAAGTTTTTGTTTTTGCCGCTTTGACAACATAATGTTGCATAAGATATGATTAAATGCAGTCATTTTTTATCACAAATAATGGTATTTTCACTTACAGCAAATGTGAGACATTTTATAGAGAAACTATAATGGCAAGAAACAAAATTCAGAACTTTTATCAATTCGCCTTCGTAAACATCGTTGTTTACGGTGATTCTTGTAGCGTTTGTTGTCGTATTTTTGTTTACTTGTTTACAATTATAATGTTAAGCGTTGTAAAAGTGAAATAACGGTATCTTTATTTTTCATTTTCGTAACAATATCAATGAAATTTAATATGTAAAGCTTTTGGAAGGCTACTTATTGTCGTCGCCGTGGTCTAGTGGGTAGTGTGTTGGCTTATTAGACGAAAGGCCCGGGTTCGAATCCCAGGTCAGACATAAAAACGAAAAATATTTCTTCGGCGACTTCCTCTCAGCAGATTTCTGGCAAAGACTCTGAGAGTAAAAATTGCAATGAAAAGCTTCTCAAAAATCTGTCGTTCGGAGTCGACTTTAAACTGTAGGTCCCGTCACTCATGTATAAAATTAACGCACACAACATAAGTGGTGTGAGAAGCTAGGTCGCAATGGCCAATTATATATATATACTTATTGTCTTGGCACTTATCTTCTGGTTGCACCATCATTTTTCGTTCATCTCAAAGCGTATAATTTGTTTGTTGTTTTCCACAATATGACCAACCATGATTAAATATTCACCCCTATCGCCAATAACTATTCCCAAAAAAAATTCCCAAAATTCGTCATTTCCTATTGTGAATCGTTCCCAAAAAATTTTTTGGAGTGAATTCACAAACATAAGAAAATTTGGTATCGCCAATGTTTATTCCCAAGAATTATTTTGTAGAATTAATTCCCAACACCTGCCTATGGGAACAAGAAGGGAACATGGAAGTTATAAATTGTTTTGATGTTGATTTTTTGTTTTATGTAAGGAACGCAAATGTAAATAAGGAGCAGATTAATTGTATGGAAGCGATGGTAACAATGAATTATAAAATATAAAAAGGAATTTATTAAACATGTATAAATCATATGCTTACAATTGCAACATTAAGACTGTTGTAACCTTTCCGGTTGTATATACTTTATCGTCGTACTTGTATGCCGTCTATACAACCCACAACACCTGGAATTTTGTATTTTGTTTAAAACCATTTTACAATATCTTTCATTTCCTCAGAAGACGGCCACACAATCTACTGAGGACATAAAATTCTTTCAAATGTTGTTAATTCTTCTAAAAGCACTTCGCTGAATGAAGACTGCCCCAAACTGACATTAATTTGCCTACCTACTAACTTTTGGTAGCTACCTTCCTGTACCTACCTTTAGTAGGTATTTGTTCGCCCTGTAATATTCCTGAAATCTGTAAAGGATATAATATTTTAGTATGTATAATTCTTACTTCAGCTCAGAGAGCGATTGTGGATTCGATTCATTTCTAATAGCCCTTTTCTACTACTTTTCCATAGATTGTTTCTCCTATTCCAGCACCAAAAAACGAAGATAAACGCTATTCATTTTTAAATATTTATATTTTTCTTTCATAAATTGTTGAGAGGTAATTCACAATAAAAAATTTTACTCCCAATATATTCGCAATACCGATTTTTTGGGATGGGAATAAAAGTTTACTCCCAAATAATTTATTCCCATAATATTCACGATAGGGGTGATTTATTTGGTTTTTTTTTTTTTACTTTGTTAAGCCAATCTAGTTTCTTGTATGAATTATTACTTTCCACTCTGTTTGCTTTTGTAAAAGAGAGTGTAAATTTCCATTTTCTTTTTTGTATTTTTTAATATTATAACGGAGATAAAATGGTTTTATAGCAACAAAGAAAAGATGGGAAATAAAAATAAAAACAAAAACAACATCAAAAAGTAAACGAACAGTTATTTATATTTATATAACGGTATTTGTACCATTTGTAGGTGTAATGGTATACGTGGGTGAGTGAGCGGATGGGCGGATGTACGGTGTATATGTGAGTAAGTGAATGCATTTGCATGCATAAACTCGATTACATTTGAAAGTTTTTCGTAATACTTACTTAAAAGCAATAAAAACAAGGAGTTAGAAGAAACTCAAGAAAAAAGAAAATAATTTGAAAAGACGAATACCAAGAAAAAGTGCTAAGTAAAGTTTACTTTTAACAGTGTAGTGTGTGTACCAAACAAAGCAAGAGAGCGTATATCAGCCAGCTGAGACAAGTTTTGAGTTTTCAAGTTTCACTTACACTTGCAACATTTGCTTTCACTTTACCAACACGGCTGGCTGGCTGCTGTTGCTACTTTAAGAGATAGAGAGAGACTTTCTTATCATCATGCGGGGTAGTTTGCCAGTAGTTGTTAATGTTGCATTCACAAACAAGTTGTTGTTGTTGTTGTTGTTGAAATTGTTTAACATCCGTTCTGCTATTTATTTTTCATTTCTTTGTCGTTATAATTTAACATTGAAATGCTGTTGAAATGCTGTTGAATTGCTGATTTTGGTTGTAAATTTGCCATGAAGTTTCGTGTTTAAATTGCATAAGAAACTACGTTTTTTTTTCAGCCGTTTTGCTAAAGTCAATTTAATTAAATTTCAAGTATTCTTTTCAGAATAATACATATTTATTAATTTCAATCTTCTTCTTTTTCTTCTTTATATTCATATTTTCTTATTTTTCTTTCATTCTTTACAGAAACTGAATAATCTTTGTGATTAGGACGTGTTGTACCCAAAACGTTGTAATGCAGACGATATGGTAAGTTTTTCTGAATTTTTTCTAAAATTTCTTTTTCTGTTATTTTTCTCGTTTTATTTCAAAAATAAAATTTTTTAAATATTATTTCGAAAGTAGTTCAGAACAATTCAAAAGGAAACTTTCATAAGTTTTTAAGTGCTAAAGGGACGTGAACTCTTTCTTTCTCTGTGTGTGTATGTGTGTGTGTGTTTTTTTCCCCCTTAATGTCACTAGAGATTTCATTGTATTTTTGGCAGCAAAACTTTTCTTTTGCGATAAATTTTAGTTTCGAAGTTAAAACAAAAAAAAAAAACCAAAAAAAGAAATCAAAAACGAAAAAAAAACTCTTGTGTACCTGATTGCCAAAGGCTAAATTTGAATTTTTCTTATTAAGCCAACGATTTACCTAAAGTAACCGCATCAGCATAAATATATAACCGGGTTATAATGGGGGAAAATTATGGAAAACAGATGATTAACGAGATTAAGGCACTTTGTCTTCTTTACATTTTTAAAACGATGTTTTAAAGCATAATTATTGGAACATATTGCGTGTATAGTGAAGCAGGTATTGGATTTACATTGGCTTGGTTAAGTTCAGATACCATGTTCTGCTACTTTCCATGCAAAACAGTTGCGTTTCATAGTATCCTTTTATCAATTTCAGTTCCTTTAGTCTCGAGTATTATTACTGCGAGTATTGGTCTTAGTTTTTTTAAGCGCATATGTTTCATCACGGATAAAGCATAATCTAGTATAAAATTTCTACAATATACTACAATTTGTGGCTAGACATTTCACTTGTGTCTAGCTCAGTTCCTCATCAACAGATTTAACCGCGCTTAATATGCCATGCCTCGCCATGTACTTTTCTTTAATCATGCCTTCACTTTACAATACGATATTGAATGTTGACTTCCGTAATGAGTCTCCAAAATACATTCAATTGTACAATCTCATATTCAGTTCAATAAGTATTTGTTTGTAAAGTTTGCAGGAAGGGGTTACAATTTTACTTAATTGATCACTAGAACCGTTTTGTTAGCATTACAACCCAGCTTCTCACACCATTTATGTTGTATTTATTAATTTTATACTGGAGTGGCGGGATCTACGTTTTAAAATCGACTTCGAACGGCAAATTTTTGAGAAAATTTTCATGGCAATTTTAATTTACTCTCAGAGTTTTTGCCAGAAATCTTCTGAGAGAAAGCCTTCGAAAAAATATTTCTTCTGACCTGGGGTTTCAACCGTGGCTTCACGTACAATATGACAACTCACTACCTAATAGACTACTACGACTTTATGCTTTAAAACAATTTAGTCTTTCTTTATTAGTTTGTTCATGGCTTCCACTCACATACATAATACATAATTGGCCATTACAACCCTTCAGTCAGGATTACGACCTAGCTGTGCATTAATTTTATACATGAGTGGCAGGACTTACAGTTTAAAGTCGACTCCGAACAACAGATTTTTTTGAGAAGCTTTCTATGGCAATTTTTACTTTCAGAATCTTTGCCAGAAATCTGCTGAGAGGAAGTCCTTTGACTCGAACCCGGGCCTTTCGTCTAATAAGCCAACACACTAGCTACTAGACCAGTCAGTGGCTTCCACTCACTTGAGCTAAATTTCCCTTTTAAAACCCTGTGCAGATTTTAAAATCGCATCAAATATTTGTATTTCAGATCGTATTTGTAAAAATTAACAGCCGATGGTTTTATAATATCGGAAGACATGTAAAAGAGTCCCTCTCACTCTTGGCAAAAGAGTGACTCACTTGTCATTTAGTTTCATTAGACAATCTAAAAGAGTAATACCAAGTAAGAGAAGTTTGCATCGAGTCAGAAGGAAACCCTACAGAAGTCATTTGCAGTTAGGCAAAGTCTACCCACATGATGACAGAGATAATCTATACGATCTAATAGTTGATGGGTACAACTTATTGAATTTTGTGTCAGATAAGTTGGACAAAAACGCAGCCCAGGAAGAGAGGCCTGTCCACCGTGATACACAATTTTATTGTGTTAATTTCTAATCGACCTTCTAAGTTACCTGACATACGTTGTCTCCAAACGTTCTTCAGAAAAGTTAATCAAAATTTCGACAGCTTTACAGACAGGCAACCCTTTGAATCTATTATAGCTTCATTTACTATTGTTTAATGAACGTGAAACAAAACTAATAAATATTCTAACAATTTAGAAGATGAACAAGCCGATTTATGACACTCCTTGGAGCAGCAAAAAAAAATCATACAAAAATAGGCGGCTTGACAAATTTGTCATATGTTTTGATCGTATCGAATAAATTACTTCAAATGTCCTAAATATTCTGTACAATCTCAACTGAATTGCAGTTCATGGTAAATCGTATTACATTTTACAAAAATGCTTAAAGCCTTTGTAGATCCAAAGGTGTCTATTGAAAGAAATGTAAAGTAGTTTTCAGTTTTTGTTTGTTTCGAGGCTAATTTCTAATTTGATGGATGCCAGCCATAAGAAGTGCAAATTCTGCTCATTATTTCACTCTTTCTCTCTCTTTCTGCTGGAAACAAAAGCCTATTGAAATAACAACGAATTTCTGTCTCACTATTTTCAACACACGGTCAAAGGAAAAAAATTTTTTTTTTGTTTTAATGACGTCTGCTGTTGTTAGGCCTTTGACAACATTTTTTTTTCTTTATGTTGCTGTCGCCTACACTTTTCATTAAATAAAATCCACACTTAAATACAAACATACATAGCAAGTATGTACAGATATTTGTTGTTAATTAACTTACAACAGCGTTTTGCCCTCACAAACAAAAGGAGAAGGATTTTAGTTTTCCCATTACGCGGTTGCAACAACGAACACGGAGCTACCAGACTACAACACACCACAACGTATAGTTGTTGCCGCAACTGTTGTTAAAACAAAATGAAAAAAAAACAACAAACAGGTTAGAAATTGAATTGAAAATTCAAATAAAATTCAGGACAATCGTGTCGGTTTCAAAATGGAATGGAAAACTCACAGGTTTGTTCTTCCATGAAATATATTTTGTTTGGTTTTCAAACAAAAAAACCCGGCGAAAAAAAGAACTTCAAATACTAATAACGCGATATACATACAACCAATGCTACAATTAAGGGGCCTTAGCAGCGGCTAGAGAGGAAGTGGTGTAACTAAGAATTAAAATGGCCTGTCATGCACGTAGACAATACAGCAGCCAACAGTGTTACGAAACACGAACAACAACAAATTATTTTCATATGCTGTGGCAAAATAATAAAAAAAAAAGATAACAGCATAGCAGTGTAAATAGATTTTCCATAACCATTATATTGCCGCACAGTAGGATGAAATAGGAAAAAATGTTAAGAAAAAAAATTTTTTTTTCTAAAACTAGAAATGGTGAAGGGCTTAACAGCATGAAAACAAATTTATTACGAATGCAACCACTTAGGACTGCAATCGTGGATGTGTTTTGCAATTCCTCAAGGGATGTAACCCTAAGCAACAATATTTTATATTTATTTCCTGTGAATTATAATGAAATATAAATACATTCAAACTGTTAAAACAAGCGAGACTAAGATTATATGTACTTGATGAGCGAAAAAGGCGATCAAGGTTTGAAATCTGTAAATAGTGTGCCTTTATTACTTTGGGCATTAAAAATGCTTTAAACTTTGCAGTATTAAGAGCATATTCTCTGTATATTCTATGTCCTTGAGTATCTAATCTAAACAGTCAGTAATTAGTTCTCGCACAGAATATTTTGTTATCACGCCATTACATAGTCATGCGTCATTATAGTAGGAGCTACTTAAACCTATGTTCCAGGACGTCTATTAAGGAGCATAATTTATAATAGTTAGGTTAGGTTAGCGGGCAGCTTGCCATTCACAGGCAAGTTCATTCGGTGCTCTTATGGCCCATCGTATTACCCAGTGTGAGGTAAGCCACTTAACCACTCCGAGCTTAGGAAGAAACTGGTCAGTTCCCTTAGTGACACGTTAGCCTAGCCACCACACCCAGATCTTCAAACCTTTTGTCACCCAAAAACCGTTAACATCTGTTTTGAAGTGCAGAGCACTTACATAAAAGGTGTTGTACCGTTTCCATTTTCTCTACATCATGGCAGCTTCTGCATTAATTCTGGTAGAACGTAACCGAGCTTGTAAGCGAAATTGGCAGTAGCACAGTTTCCCTGTAGAATTCCTGTTTTCTTGTCGAACTCAAATAATTCGCTGATTTTCCTTCTGTCCACTGCTGGACACAACAGATTGGAAGTTTGATAGAGAATCGACTTACAGAAGAAGTCGACCATTTTGATCTTGGCGGGTATTTAAACAAGCAAAATTGTTGCAGTTGGGGCACAGAAAACCCATACACATACATTGAAAAGCCGACGCACCCAAAACGAGTCACTGTTTGGTGCGGATTTTGGTCCAGAGGCATAATTGGGCCATTTTTCTTCGAAAATGAGCAAGGAGTGGCCGTTACAGTTAATGGCGATCGTTATCGGGCCATGTTGAACGAATTTTTGTTCACAAGCATTGAAGAGGAGGATATTGGCAATATTTGGTTTCAACAGGAAGGCGCTACGTGCCACACAGACGTAGCTACACTCGATGTTTTGGGTCATAATTTTGAAGATCACATTATAAGCCGCAGAGCTGATATCGTTTGGTCACCTCGGAGCTGCGATTTGACACCATTGGACTATTATTTGTGGGGTGCAGTCAAAGATAAGTGTTACGCCGAGAAGCCAGAGACAATTGTTGCTTAAAAGGACAATATTCGTGAAGCCATTGGTACACACAATCGATAATGTGCTTAAAAATTGGACCGATCGTGTAGGCTACAGCATGGCCAGCCGAGGCAGCCTTTAGAATGAAATTATTTTCCATTATTAACCGGAAGGATAGTACTTTCAAATAAAAAAAGAAATTTGAGAAAATATTCAGTAGTTTTTTTTTAAAGCATTTTCAAAAAAAAAGTTATTTGGCGGACCCTTTATTATTTGATTCAACCATGATGAAAGTTTGATTGAAAAACTTTATCGGGAAATGTTACAGAAGAAGTGTAGGCCAGCGTAATGTAAATTATTAAATAAGCCATTACAATCCTTTAGTCAAGACTACAACCTAGCCAATTACACTACCCATATCCATATGTGTTTTAATTTTATTCATGAGTGACGGAACCTAAAGTTTAAAGCAAAATTTTTGGGAAACTTTTCATGGTGACTTTATTTTGTCTGAAGAATACGTCGCCGCAAGATATATTATTTGCATTTTTCGTTTTGTTTGAGATGTCTAAGGCAAGGGGTGGAACCAAGTGCTTACAATGGGGCTAAATAGTGATTGGGACTTCTTCTTTTAAGTTAAGTCCGCCCCTTTACATAATTGGAAAAACCTGATCAACGATTCACAAAAGAAATGAAAGAAAAACCAGAACTCAAATAAGAACTTGGATCTTTAAGGAATAATATTTAGAATATTAAAGACATAAACCATGGCTTGTTGCTTCACTCCAATCTATGCAAACGTCAATTCGATTTACAAAAATTTTCTTTCTTTTCCAAAAATTCCAGCAAATAGTCGAGTAGCCCGAAACAATTTAAGCTGGATTGTAAGCAGTTGTTGGTGCATATTTCAGAGAGCATGCTTCTTCTGCCATCCTTCATACCATGCTGTTGTTGCTCACACAATTTTTTAGTGCTGATGTTAAATTCCTAAAAAAAAACTCGAGTAAAAAATTAAACAAAAAAAAAAAATGCATGAAAAACAACTCCACGCTAAACTGAAAAGAGTCCATATATTGCCAACAATTTTTCGGTTGCCATTTGTTCAATCCTCTTCTTCTTTTTTTCTCTCTTTGCTTTTTAGAAAAAAATGAATAGAAAAACTATCACCAGCATTACCAGAAAGAAAAAAAAATTTAAAAACCCACAAACGAAAATTTGCCAACACAACACGTTTTATTACCAAAAAAAAATCTTTTTTTTTTTGCTTTATAATCTTTAGAAAAACTGCAGCAGGAACAACAACAAAAACGATTCAGTTTTATCACGAGATTTTTAGTCTATTATTGCCTAGAAAACTTGGCTTGTGTTGCAACTTGCAATTTTTATGATTAACAGCAGCAGCAGCAACTGCAACAACTGCAATGCCAACAACTGCTACTTTATTGGTGGCAGCCTACAGCAACAGTAGCAGAGAAACTAAATAAAGAAAAATGCCCTCGTGTGTCTCTTTTACATTTTACACGTACCACCACCACCACCACCACCGTCACCATCACATGGTTGTTGCAAACAAAAATAATTACACGTCCTTATGTCCTCAATGTGGGTCTCATTATAAATCAAAAAAAAAAGAAGACAAATATGAACACCAGGGACCATTTAGACGCTTTAATCGAAAAATTTTAGATTCTTTAGTTTTTCTTAGATTCACAATATAAAAATTAAATGAAAAGACATTATCATTGTGTGGCTTGGTAATGAAACTAGCTTCATGGGAAAGACCATTTTGGCTAGCAAGTGCTTTTGAACCCGTCTTGCATTTGACCCATAAAGTATGCTAAACAGTGACTTGCTTTTGTTGCAAGAGAACGTAAAGTTCTCTTATCTCTGCTATAAAAACTCAATTTACTGTAATAGAATATAGTTTGGCATCTAATTGATCATTAACAACCTTTTAGCCAGGATTACAATCTAGCTTCTCTCACCACTTATGAATAGAGGGATCTACAGTTTGAAATCGTCTCCGAATAACAGATTTTTGAGAAATTTTTCATGGCAATTTGTTTACACTCATAATGTTTGGCCATAACACTTCTGAGTGGAAATGGCACAAGGAAATATTTTTTAAAATTCTGTTTTGTTCATATTATCTGGACTAGGATTGAAGAGAGTCTTTAGAATATTTGTCGTTTTTAGACGACAATATAGGTGGTGTAAGAAGCTAGGTTGTAGTCTTAGCTAAAGGCTTGCAATCATATATATTATTTCTAAAGCACTTTTTTTTTGTCGGTTGTAAATATCTCCCATACCACCGCATCAAATTTAATGAATGATATCTCATTTTAAAGCTTATATCTAACACTAATGGCGAAAAATAATTAGAAATTGAAAAATTAATATTTTCATTGATAAAAATTATATTTTATATAGAACTGCATAATAATACTGTTGTCATTGTGATTACATGTTTTTGTTCAAGTGTGCTAATACAGGGTCGCTTAATAGTAATGCAGTTCTACATAATATAGTATGTATTAAAATCCATTCTGGCAATACCGCTATTTACTATAATGCCATTTATTACTAAGTCAGTTATATACATATAATATGCATATTAAGTTGTAAAAAGTTGTTTTGGCAATTATTTTTATGTTACAAAAATGACAACTAACGGTGCGAAATATTCGCACGGGTCATCTAGTGATTACTTAATTCTTTTAATCTTTTATTCAATCAGGCTTTAAGTAGTTTACTTGCCTTACCTTTTTTCCCATTATGAAGCTTCCAAATCTAGTTATTGTTGGTGTAATCTCCTGCTCTAGGTTGCAGTCCTGGCTAAAGAGTTTCAATGATGTTTAGTTCTTTTAATCTTCTTTCAATAGGGCTTCAAGCAGTCTACTTGTCTTACCTCATTTTCATTTTTTCACATTATGAAGCTTTCAAATCCAGTTGTTGTTGTTGTTGTTGCAGACTCCTGCTCTATTGCCAAGTTAATTACGTGTTTCTTTTGCATGTTTGTTGTAATTGTTTTTTTTTTGTTTCTGGTATTGTTGGCATTTTCCATTTGGTTTGCTGAGTTTATAAAAATGCAGTTTTTTTTTTTGACTGAAATAAAAAAAATATTTTTTTTTAAACGCTGCTGGTAGTGGAATGCATTTGTTTCCATTTATTTCGCGAGCTCACTCTCACTCATTCCTTCTCTGTCTCTCTCTTGCGCTCTCTCTCTTGGTTTTATGATAATAAATGGCATTGTTTTAGAATGTTGGTACTCCATATTTCTTTTGTTTCTTCTCCTTCTCCTTCTTCTTCTGTGGTGTTTTTTGTTCTTTAATTTATAATTTTAAACTTAATGCCGTAATGGCAGCTCTATTACCAGCTCCCGACCACATTATCAAAACAGCAAACAAAGAGAGAGAGAGAGAAGGATTTTTTTTTCTTTCGTTTCTGGGTTTTGTTACGAGCGTCTGTTTAAACACAATTATTAGTCCATGAAACATGCATCATAATGGCACTTTGGTTAGTAGGTTGTTAGATTTATTCTCTACTGCTGAGTGTACTGTGTCGCGTGACTCATTTTAATAAGCAAACATACTTTACATACCATACACTCTGTGAAAGGGATTCTAAAATGAAAAAAAAATCTTACAAATATTGCACCAGCATTTGATTTTCCATTATTATCGGTAACAACATGCCATGAGTAATTCTTTATGCATTAATTTAATGAAATGCAATAGAAAAAAGGAAAATCTTTTTGTTTTTCTTTCTTAATCGTAAATTATTTTCCATGTGTTTGTGCATATTTTAGTTTGGGAAAATTGGATTTTCGTTTTTTTTATTTTTTTTATTTTACAAAACTTTGTTAAGAAAATCTTTCTACATGAACAACTTTATACATGAACAACAGTTTTAAACTTTTTAAATAACCGAGAAACGGAGTAATTTCCAATCGTTGGTGGTTATGAGTATTCAAATAAAAATTTGGTTAAATTAAAGCATATTTTTAATTCCTCCGTTTCCCATTCTCCCTCCCATTACCTACATTCATATATCCTCTATTTTCCTTCCTCCCCTAATGACAATGTACAATGGGTCAATTTCGACCTTCGGGTACTGTGCTTGTCTTGACCGACAGGTACACGTCCTCTAACCTAACCTAACCTAAAGCATTTTTTGGTAATCTAGTGTCTATCTAGGTATCTATAGTCTATCGTTTCAGTATTTAATTATTTCCAATTAATGAAATTTTTTTCTTTGCTCAACAGTTGATCACGTATTATTCACCCATTTTTATGGCCTGACAGATTTCGAATACAGTTCGTAAAAAACATTTAAAATATGAGCTCATAGATTGCAAATAAAATAATAATTAATTTGTGTTTATTTTTTTTTTTTTAATTCTTTATTGTTCGCACAATTTTGTGTGCCACTGTTTACAACTTTATGTAAACAACAATGATTGCCTTTTTTATTCCTCTGTTTATAGCCATTGTATAAACAATAAAAATTATTAGATCTTTTAAACGGAGATCTTCACACCGCGTCTTTACACAAGACTGACTGAACTTCACTTACCCAGCCGCCTGCTTTACGAATGCTCATTACTTCGCCTTCTCGAAATCTCTATAAATTATTTATTATTGTATTGTTGTTTGCGTATTTTTGTTTATTTGTTTACCATTTTTTATGTTGATGTTTGTTGCTATATTAAGCAATATGATGATTAGTCAACAGGTTAGTTTACTGCATTGTTTTGTTTTTAGTAGCGTTTATTTATAATTTTAATGTTAAGCGAAGTAAAAGTGAAACACCTGTACAACCTTGCAATCAGGATTATAACCTAGTTTCGTACACCACTGATGTTGTGTATGTTAATTTTAATCATAAGTGCCTGAACCAACATTCCAAAGGCGAATGCCTGTGCAACTATTCATGGCAATTTCATTTACTCTCAGAGTTTTTGCCAGAAATCTGCTTAGAAGAAGTCGACAATAATCATTATAATCAAGCCAAATAAAATCCTATCCTATGCATTCCATAGATGTTTTCAAATCATAGAAACTGGAATTTGCTGATTATTCAGGAACTCCTATAAAAATGATATCAACCATTATTAAATTACGTAATATAAAGCGTCCGCCAAATAACTTTCTTTTTTTGAAAGCACAATTCTTCCGGTTAATAATGGAAAATAATTTAATTTAACTGGCTGCCTCGGCTGGCCATGCAGTAGCCTACACGATCGATTGTGTTCAGCTGTATTTCACCAATGGCTTCACGAATATTGTCCTTTAAAGAGTCAATTGTCTCTGGATTTGCGGCTTATCTTTGACGTCAAATCCCAGCTCCGAGGTGACCAAACAACATCAGTTCTGCGGCTGATAATGCGATCTTCAAAAACAGGTCTCAAAACATCGAGTGTAGCTTCGGCTGTGTGGCACGTAGCGCCATCCTGTTGAAACCAAATGTTGCCAATATCCTCCTCTTCAATTTTTGTGAACAAAAATTCGTTCAAAATGGTCCTCTGCACACAATCGATAATGTGCTTTAAAATTGGAGCAATCGTGTAAGCTACTGCATGGCCAGCCGAGGCAGCCATTTGAATGAAATTATTTTCCATTATTAATCGGAAGGATTATGTTTTCAAATAAAAAAAGAAATTTGGGAAAATATTCAGTAGTTTTTTTTTTTAAAGCATTTTTAGGAAAAAAAGTTATTTGGCGGGCCCTTTACATTAAATTTAATACGAAAACTTCTTGTTAACAAATAAACAAAACGCAGCTTTTAAACCACTAACCACATAGCATTTATTCAAACAACAATTGCATCCTTCACTCAATAAGCAGCTTACACCCTAAATCCTAGCCACTGTACATAATTGAATGGCTGTAAGTCATTGTAAAATTGTATTGTAAATGTATTGTCACATAAAACCGATAACATTTTGAATTGAAAAATCTCTTGAAAACTAGATACTAAACGAACTCAATTGTGTCCACTAAAATTTAAACAATTTCATGCTCTCTTTCGCTTTAATGGAACATTCTTAAACAATTATTTGCACAATAATTTTCCAAAAATTTAATTGTAATTGTATTTGATGTCCATTGTTCGTTCATTCGTTCGTTCGTGTAACAATTGTGAAATCAAATTTTCAATACAAAAGATTGTCCGAGTACTAGTGCTGAGGACAGTAAATTTTTATCAATTGCTACTGAAACCAGAGCTTCTACTGCAGACAGTATGCGAAGGAGCAACAATTCCCTGTGACCCAAAATAAAGATGAAACAAATTTCTAATGACCGACTGCACTGTTCAAACAGATAAAAACGATTTTAAGGGAGTCTATAGAGGACAAGTCATGCACATGAATGCAGCAGACACTCATGTATGGACACGTACGTACATGGTCATGCATTTACTCACACATACTTATGCTGGCGAATGTAATAAAAAATATTCAACAACAACAAAATTAAAATAAAATATTAAAAAAAATCAAAAAAGAAAAAAGAAATCAAAATAAAACAAATTGGGGAGGAAGACGAAGAATGATAAAAAAAAATCATGGAAGCCAAAGTTTTATATGTCACACCTACACACACGCACTCACATATCCATATTCTTGCGTAGGAATACAAAAAAAACCAAAAATTTTTATCATATGATTGTAACTTGCATGATGATACAGTTAAGTTGAGCTAATTAGAACTAAAATTTATTAGGTTACTAAACGGTTGCAGTTAAATAATTACATGCAGGTGTAGACAAATATCATCGGCGTTACACTTTATTGGTCATTGCAACGCGTTAGTCAGGATTACGATCTAGCTTCTCAAATCACCCCTGTTGGGTGTGTTAATTTTATCCATGAGTGTCAGTCCAAAGAGGACACAGATTTTTGAGAAACTTTACATGGCAATTTTATTTACTCTTAGAGTTTTTGCAAGAAGAGTGCTGGGAAAACGTCGCCAAAGAAATATTTGTTCGTATTTTGTTTCGTTCAAGGTATCTAAGAAGGGGTCTGAACTACGAGCTCATATCGAATAAGCCGATAAGCTATCTACTAGGCAACGTTGATTTCAGAGTTCATCCGAGACTCTTCGTATAATTCCTGTTCTCTATAAGCAGATTTAGCTCATGATATCATCCAACGGGATAGATTTGAAAGTCTATGCTTATTCCAGCATAGCCATACTAAATTCCAAGACTACAAACACTGACATTGAAATAAAAATATGTTAAAAAATCGACAATAATTTGTAAAATGAAGAATATTTTGTGTATTAAAAATTAACATGAAATGTCACGGGGTTCCTTTTATGATAGCCGTATAGACTGCATTATGAGTATACATAATTGGTCATTAGAACCCTTTAGTCAGGATTACGGCATAGTTTCTCACATCAGTTATGTCGTGCGTATTAATTTTAAACATAAGTGGCTGGGACTACAGTTTACAGTCGACTCCGGCGATAGATTTTCTTTTTTTAAGGAGACTTTTTGCAGGCAATTTTATTTTACTCTTGGAGTTTTTGCCGGAAAACTGCGGTTGCGCTTAAAAAATATTTCTTTATATTTAGTTTTGTTGAAGAAATCTGACCTGGACTCAAGTCTAATAAGCCAATGCATTATATACTAAAATACGGCGATTGGTATTGTCCATAGCTTTTATATGGCTAATCCATCTCAATTTTATTTTTACGCCAACTTTTCATATTTATTGAAAATTAATACATTTTTTTGCTTTCAAAACATTCTTTTGGATTTCACAGCTAATTAACTGACCTCAGCTGTGGTCATCTAAAATTGTATGTAAACGAGGGTGTACTTTTGTGTTTTTTTTTTTTTGTTTTTGTTAGGAGAGTGTAACTGAAAGCGTTGGTGGTGGTTGTGTGTTGCAGTTGCTGCTGGTTTTATCTCTTTCTGATGAGTCTGTGATTCTTTTTTCTCTTTTTTTATAGTTTTGTTCAACATTTTTATGGATTGTGTTGCAAGTCAGTGGCATGAATGTCTGTCTTTTTATTTTATTTTTTTTCCATTCATATTAAAATGTTTTGGAGTCGCCGCAAAATGCAATTAGTTTGGTTTAGGGTTTATTTTCATTTTTTCTTTTTTAAAAATCTTTTTTGTTTTTTTGTGTGGAAAATTTGCATTTTTTTCTGACACAATTTCTTTTTTTTTTTGTGTTGCAAAAAAGAATAGCAGCAAAAAAATGGATAAAATTGTGGTTGCAGCATAAACTGCTAAAATGCAAAACTTTTCTAAAGAATGCCATAGAAAAAGGTCAGCAAAAAAACAAAAAACAAAAAGGAATACCCCAATATTTTTTTTTATGTGATAAAATTCATGGAATTTTCGTCACTTTCAGATGTACAATAAATATTTGTTTAATTATTCCTTTTTGTTAACGTTTATTAGACACATAAATTTCCAAAAAAAAAACCTTTAAAAACAAAGGGATTTAAAATAAATTCTTTAAAGGCAATTTAAATTTGATTAATTTAGAAGCGTTACAAGGTTAAGATTACACAGATTGATTATTTTTTACGATAATTTACTTGCTTACGTAATTGGTCATTACAGTGCTTTAGTCAGGATTACAACCAAGCTTCTCACACCAGTCATGTTGTGTGTTTTAATTTTATCCATTAGTGGCAGAACCTACAAGCAATAGAGTTTTGAGAAAGTCACTAAAGAAACATTTTTTTATTAAATTTTGCTAACGATGTCTGACCTGGGGTTTGCATTGTGGCCTCACCTCTAACAAGCGACTTCCTCGTTAACTTTTTTACTTTACTTCATTGGTCATTACAATCCTTTAGTAATGGTTAATACCTAGATTATAATACCACCAAAGTTGTGTTGTTTAATTTTATCCGCGGCTGGTGGGACCTACAATTTTTGAGGTCGACTCCGCACAACAAATTTTTGAGTACGTTTTCATACAATTGCCTGAAAGAGAAAGTCGATGAAGACAATTTCTTTTGCATATTTCGATGGGTCGAGATGTCTGTTCTGGGGTTTAAACCACGAACTCGTGTTTTGTAAATCTATACATTGCCTAACTAGCGACATCGATAAATATGACTTGCTAAGCAAGATTTCTACTGATGGTCTCTCGTGTCAAGGGATGTTAATTAAAGTGTGTACGATTTACATTCTACCAGAATCTCTCAATATTTATAACAATCGATCCTACTTTTACAAATGAAAAGTTTCACTCATAAAAGACACACTCACACACACGAGTCTGTATGCGGTAGAAAAGTTTAAAATTCCAAAACTCTGCTACTTAACGAAAGCATGAGGATTGCTGTTCGTAAGCATTCAACTCGTGTATGGTGACTGACTTGCATTCGTATAAACGAAATATGCTTGTATTGGCATGCAATACAAAATAGCATGTGTGTGAGCTAAATAGTATGTTCTCGTATGTGTATGTGGGTCAGTGTATCAATGCATGCTTTTCTGTGTGTGTGTTTACCTTGTTCGACCCCATAATTATCATTTACAATTTACACAGACGAGTTTAATGTCTATGAAGTGCAATTGTGTTGAATTACAAATTAAACCACATACACATAATACAGTGTAGGGACAAAATAAAACATAAAAACATTTTATTGTTCCTATGGAAATAAACTTTTTCAAAATTGTATTCCTTTTTTGTTTCGGGCACCACTGTTTAGAGGTGGTTTGTTGGTGTTGTCGGAAACTTTTTAATTAAAATTTACAACCATAAACGAATTTATAGTTTAAATGTTGAGTTGTTGTATGGTTTTTGAAACAATACAACAACACCAACATACAAACACAACAACAACAACATACAGCAGCTACAATACCGTGTAGAATAAATTTATAAATTTATTGACACAGAAGGGCACACTGCACAATGCACAGTAAACAAATTAAAATTGCCTCGAATGCCGTTGAATTTGCTCGTATTGAATTGTAAATTTTGACGTGTTTTTTTATTTTTTGTGTTGGTTTGTTTTGTTTTAATTATTCCACAAACAAATTGTAAAAACTGATAATAATTAAAAACTAAAAGCAATAAATTTTAATTTTATTACTCAACTTACACAGTTGATATGTTAATATAAGGGAATGCATTTGATTAATTTGTTTAATTTTGTGATTAAAATGGATGGAGAACTAAGGATGAGAAAATTTAATTTTAAATATGGCTCGACCAATTTCACTTTCTGTAATTATTTATATGGGTTACGTGATGCTTTATCGTTGGCCATTGATAGCAAAAATGGGCTTTTGAAACTACAACGGAAGTAGGTCTCCACAATGGAAGGGCCCTAACGTCCAGTTTGTTACCCTTTCCGTGAATTTCTCTGTTTAAATAGTAAAGTGAAAGAGATTAGATTTGTTGTTTCGCTGGTAAGTGGAAGTTTGTATCAATAATTCTCTTCCAATCTCTTACAATCCTTACATCGGGATTACAACCTAGTTTCTCACATCATTTGTGCTAATTTTATACATGAGAGTTTTGCCAGAAATCTACTGAGAGGAAGTGACCGAAAAAATATTTCATTTCATATTTCATTTGGTTGTGAACTGGGGCTTGAACCGAGGCCTCACGTTTACAAAGCCAATACACTACCTACTAGACATCGGCGTCTAATCTCACCAAATGTTCAACAGGATTTCTTTGTCTTTATTACAAGCTTTGAAAGATCGTTTCAGGATTCTTCCACCATGGTTTTCCTCGTTTAATACTCTCTTGCTATTACAGTAAGTTCGAATTTTCTTTAATTTTTTTAAACTTCAGCGTTTCACTAATCAAGAGTCCTGGAAATACAAAGTTTTTGTAAGCCACCAACTATTTTAAAATCAAACCAAACTGCAATGTGTTGGGCGTTTAATGAACCTACAGTCTGTTGATAGCCTGCAGTTGTAAACTTCGAGACTCTCTTCAGTGACAGACAGCATTCTTCATGTAAGTCCTTTCTGCTTGGAATAAACTTAGGATGGTAGCTGGTCTCTCTGTATCTAGTACAGGGTCTTTGGTAACTTTAGTTGGCAATCAAACCAATCTGAGAATGATTGAAGCATCCTAGTATAAGTCGAATTTGCTTCATGAATAAAAACAAATAAGTCTTCAAGTTGTATGAAACTGCTTCTTAAAAATTAACAGCTAACAGCACGATCCTATGCCCTATAATGGCTTAAGGAAAACATTAGTTCTTAAATTTTGAATTTTTTTTCTTTGCCATTACACGCCATCAATTTGTATGTTTGTGTCGTAATATCTAATTAAAGTCATGGTGGAGTTAAAGATGATTAATGTCGACACAGTATTTACAAATCACCAGAACAACAACGACACACTTCCTCCCACCTTCGTAAAACGAAATCCAACACTAAAATAGCAAAACTTTGCATTTTGTCAGCATCAGACACAGAAAACGGAAACGGAAAAGGAGCAAAAGAAAGACAGCGAGAGAGGGAGAGAGGGAGAGAGAGAGAAAGAGCGATAGGATTATAACAGATACAGTTGTGGGAAATTAATGCCTGTGTATGCGTGTGTGTGTGTGGGTGTTTATAATATACGCACAATATTTTTTATTTATTTACTATTCCCGTTATTGTTATTTTTTTTTTATTATGGATGACCACATTAGTTTGATATACTGCTGCTCTCTCTTTCAGTCCTCCTATTACCTCTCTTCATCTGTGTTACGCCATCTTTTTGTACTCCCCTAAGCACCGACGTATGTATGTATGTAAGTCAGTTAACATGTGTATGAAAATTAATGGAAGGCATCATTATCTTCATTATTATCAGCATCATAGTTAAGCAACTTCATAATTAACTTGATTATTAGCAAATAATGAAACCAATAAATGCGTAAAACTAAAATAACAACAACAATAAAAAAGATACGATATAAAACAAGAATTAAACACAAACATTTTAAATGAAAATAAATTACTGGGAGTAAAACTAAGCAAAAACTGAAAACAGAAAAAAAGTGAAGAAAACCTTTCCATTGCATTTATCACGGAAGTTTGAAGAAGTTGAACGTATACACACACATTAATTTCTTTCATCAACAACTATTGGGTCTTTCAACAGGGACTTGAGAACCGTGGCAATTGATAACGGCCATCTTTTTGAAGCTACATCTGTCAGATTTTGTCGTACTTAACTTAATTGATCATTCATTACAATACTTTAGTTAGGATTACAATCTAGCTTCTCACACTACCCATGTTAGGTGCGTTAATTGTATCCATCCATGAGTGGCTGATTTTTTTTTAAAGTTTTGCTGAATTTTTGTTTTATTCTCAGAATTTTTCTGAGAAGACATTTGAAAGGAAGTCGCAGAAGATAATTGGTCATTAGAACCCTTTAGTCAGGATTACAACCTAGTTTCTCACATCACTTATGTTGTGTGCGTTAATTTTTATACATGCGTGACGTAACCTACAGTCTAAAGTCGATTCCGAATGTCAGATTTTTTTTGAGAAACTTTTCTTGGCAAATTTATTTACTCTCAGAGTTTTTGCCAGAAATCTGCTGAGGGGCGGTTGCTGAATTCATATTTCGTTTTGTTGGAAATGTCTGACTGGCGTATAACAAGTCAATATACTACCTACTTGACCATGGCGACTTAATTTTTTCATATTTTGTTGTAATGAATATTAATGAGCTGGGGTTCGTCTCTAATAAGACAATACACACTGCTTACTAGAATAGTTCGACTTCCGTTCGCCATTCTATTTTACCAAATCACCATGAACGACCATATACAACGACGTGCAATATCTGAATAGGCTGTGTAGCCGTTCGCAATTGATCGTACTTTTCATAGAGGCCCATTACTGTCTGGATGAATGGGTTCCTGAACAAACAAAATTTTCAAATTTGGAACAATACAAATCCACTTGAGATTGAAGAATGTCCAATACATGTCAAATAATTCGCTGTATGAATTAATTCTGACAAGGTCCTCAATCTATATTTCTTTGAGAACAATGTAGGCCACACCATCACTGTAAACGTCAAGCATTGTAGGTTTGGCTTAAACTGGATGGCCTGTAGACCAATTTCAGAAAAACAGTACCACGAGCCACATAACTCACGTTTCATTAGATATTCTGCACTAGCACTGTATTTAAATTTTGAAAATAGAAAGCACGTAACAAAAGACCCATTTGCAGTGAAGTAAAGGGTCCACCAAAAACTTTTTTTTTTGAAAATGCTTTAAAAAAGACCTACTCTGAATATTTTCTCAAATTTCTTTTTTTATTTGAAAGTACAATCCTTCCGGTTAATAATGGAAAATAATTTCATTCAATTGGCTGCCACGGCTGTCCATGCAGTAGCCTACATTTTTAAGCACATTATCGATTGTGTGCAGCTGTATTTTACCAATGGCTTCACGAAAATTGTCCTTTAAAGCGTCAATTGTGTCTGGCTTGTCGGCGTAATACTTATCTTTGACGGCACTCCACGAAAAATAGTGTCAAATCACTGCTCCGAGGTGGCCAAACGACATCAGTTCTGTGGCTGATAATATGATCTTTAAAAACAGAGCGCAATATTTCGTGTGTGTAGCTTCGGTTGTGTGGCACGTAGCGCCGTCTTTGTTGAAACCAAATGCTGTCAATATCCTCCTCTTTAATTTTTGTGAACAAAAATTCGTTCAATATGTCCCGATAACGATCGCCATTGACTGTAACGGCCACTCCTTACTTATTTTCGAAGAAAAATGGACAAATTATGCCTTTGGACCAAAATCCGCACCAAACAGAGACTCGTTTTGGGTGCGTCGGCTTTTCAATGTATGCATGCACGTTTCTGTGCCCCTAATGCGACAATTTGGTTGTTTACATACCCGCTAAGATCGAAATGAGCTTCATCTGAAAAGATGATTTTTTTTTGCCAAAATCGGCATTTTCTGTAAGTCTATCGCAGGCCAACTTAGTGAAGTAAAAACTAGTTATCTGTGAAATCAGACATGAGCTAAGTGTTACCATTCACGAAATAATAAAAAAAGATGGCGGACCCGATATAATACTAAAGAAATACTCACTTTATACTCGCTTTAATGATAGTAAGTAAGCAGGTTTAAATTGTATGTACATACATATGTATGTGTGTGTGTGTGATGGTGAGTATGTGTAAGTGTGGTGTAGTGTTATAGTATATTGGTCATCATTGTGGTATTGTCATTATTGCTGTAATTTTTGTTGTCGATGTTGTTGTTGTTGTTGTGGGTTATTTTCACTGTTGACTGATGTTTACCGTATGGCTTTTTGCATTTGCTATTCTGTTTAGTTGTTAATCTCAGTTAATATTTTTTTGTGCTTATTTTGCAAAAAAAAAACCCAAAGGAAATAAGCAGAGAGAAAAAGAGAGGCAGAGCAGAGGAGAGAGAGAGAGTTAGTGAGAGAAAGAAAAAAGCAAAAACCATTTTATTTACACACCCAAATGCAAGCTTAAACCTATAAAACAATATTTGTTTTGTATGTATGCGTGTGTATAGATTAGCGTAAAAACAACAACAATATATCGTATACAGCAGTAAGTGGTAATTTTACTGTTGGTTTTGTCAGCCACTGTATGTAGTGTGTAACGTTAAAACGGAGCAAATTAAACTTGTTTTTTTTTACATGCTCTCTCATACATAGAAACATATCTACATATGTATGCGTTTATATAAGTTTTTCGTTTTGTTAGAACTCCGTGAATGGTGGAAAATGTTTGTTTTTGAATTTTCGCTAGTCCTTCGAAAATGTTTTAATTTCGAAGGTCTGTTACACCAAAAACTATACGATTTTCGTTTTTATTTTTTTTTCTTCTCTTTTACCCCTTTAATGGTCAATATTTATTATAGTTTTATTGGGTTCCTTCAAATGAAATTTAATTTCTATGTGGAGAGTGATTTAAAACATATGCGGTTTGATTGGTAATTATTTTAAGACTTTTCAATAAAACAAAAAATTTGTTTTGTAATTTTTATTCTCTTTCAAATGATTTAATCATTAGAATTTAAAATTGATAGTTTAAACTGATAAAAGCAGCTCATATAGAGCAGCAAACACAGAGCAATTCCATCAAGCTCAGAGTACAGCTTGTTTTTGCCGTTAGTCAACATCGAATTCAATGAAGTTCATGGCTATTGACTATGTTTGCTTAATAATTGACTGGAAAAACGTTTCATTTCTATTGGATTTAGTGAACGTTTCTCGGATAGTAATTCAATAAAACAAATTTCTTTTCTTTATTCCTTTGGCAATAAGTTACTTTGGATAGGCTGATAGCATTGGACCAAAATACTTTGATTCTGAAGTACTTTCTGAAGTACTATTCTGAGCTGCTTGTTACGAAATATCCTTTGATGTTGTGTGATTGATGGCTGCCACTTTAATCGCCGTGTAATGTAATGTGAAAAATATTTCTTTGGCGACTTCCCCCAGCTGATTTTTGACAAAAACTCAGAGAGAAAATATAAGGAGTGCGCACAAAAAAAAACTGGGCTTACACTTTTCGTTATAGAAATAAAACTAAGTGGCGGCTTTTTTCGTTTTATATTTCAATTAAAGTAAACAATATTTGAATTCTTTTGTGTATAAAATTTTTTTCTGACCAAGTTCTCAGAGCATCCAACTTTTTGAGCCACTTTTCTTTCAGACATGTTAGGGTGTTTTAGAAAAATACGTATTATTTTACTTGCTTTGTTTTGGATCGGCAAATCCTTTTTTTCTTCCACTTTCATGCTTTCTCTCAATACTCAAAGACTCCTTATATTGTTTTATTCGTACCTTAGAAATTGTTTTTTGGTTAACACCTGCGAGCCTAGCAATCGTTTTTTGAAAGCGGCGCAGTTTTTCATTGAAAATTTCAATTATTCTTATTATTATTCTTGTTGGGTGCCCATTTTCAAAAAACTGTTTTTGCTATTGCAATGACATTTAGCAAGTGGATTTTGAAACAGATGACTAACAAAAACAATGTAACGGTATTCATTTTTTTTAATTATGATAAAAGTTATAAGCTTAAAAGTAGGCCCATTTTTTTTTGTGCGCACTCCTTAATTGCCATGAACAAGTTTTTCAAAAATTTGTCGTTCTGGTCCTCCCACCCATGGATAAAATTAACATTCACAACATAAGAGGTTTGAGAAGTTAGGTCGCAATCCTAATTAAAGGGTTGTAATAATCAATTATGTATGTATTGTGTGAGGCTTCTCGTCTACATATATTGAATATACGAAACTTGATGCCTCTGGATAAGTGTAAGCTTTTTTGTACTGATTGTAGGCATCCAAAGTAATTCTTCTGTTTACATGTGGTTTAAATCCGATTTGTTTGAATAAAATGTCAATTATTTGCGATCATAAATTAACAATGACTTTTACTAAAAACTCTTGAATCACACAAATGTTAGAAAACACTCGTTACTACTTTACTTTGTCTTTATTTTTCCCCCTTTCGTATGATTGATCGATTGACCATGTTTTCTTTAAAAATAAAATTTTCCCTCATGTGTTCTTTATCCATTTTACATTAATTTTCTATTTCTCCATGCACACATGTTATTTCTGAAAGAAATTAATAATAGAATATGATGGGTAGAGTATATGTTGAAAAAAAGCAATAAAAATGTCATTCGGATTATTGGCGAACATTATTATTATTTTTTTTTTTATTAAAAAGGAAACATCAATTGGGTCCTTTTACAGTGTTATTGGCATTTTTTTTTGCTGTCTTTCTGTCATGGAATATTTTAATAATTTTTATTGGCCATTAAAAATTGTTTACAGAGTAACGAAGCTTTCAATTAAAATATTAATTGAAAAAGCTTCGTAAGTTATCGGCTTAAATAATTCTGTTTTGTTAGGGATTATTATCGTGAATGTTAGCAAAGTCACAAACCTGTGAAGTTTAAAAAAGCTCTGAGGAAATTATTTCAAATTAACCAGTTACAGTTAAAGCTTATGGGGTATGTCGTATAACAGTTTTATCCAAGGACTTTGCAGCCTTTTAAATGCTTTTTAAAATCGTTATGTTGCGTAATATTTTAACAAATTTTAATTGTAACGTTATAAGTTTTGAAAGCTTTTATGTGAATATCTTACAACGATATTTTGGACATCATCTTCTTGATTTAAAATGACCGCTGCTGTTAATGGAACTTTATTTTAAATAGTTCATCTTTGCTGTTGCAATTTAAGAGGACTTTTTCACCATTTCGAAAAGCATGCTTAAAGCTTAAGTGGTTGATTTTTATATTAAAAGAGTTTTCGATTTGTCCGTTTGGCGTTTTTTAAAATTGTAACTTGTATAGGAACCATGCAAATGAAAACATTTGATTTAGGTAAAGTAAATTAGTCTAATTCGTAGGCGAAGGGCGTAAGGCGAAAACCAGAAGCAGAGCAATATAAAGACGTTGTTAGAAGTGCAATAGCCATTAGGAAGCTACTCCAAAGTAAATCGAAAGCAATTTCTAACTGGATAAAGCAACGAAATACCACAAAGAAAGCAAAATGAAACAGAACGCAAGTATAAATAATTAGAGGGAAGACAATTGTATTGACAATAAACACAATTAGTGCCGGGGCTTAAATTAATGATCGGCAACATTAAAGATGTAGTGGTTTAAGTAGGGTTATAATGAATTAGGATGTCCCTATATGAAAAGCAAGCTTTTTTCAAATCAAAGTCATTGTCATTGTATGTTCAACTATTCTCTCGATAACATTCGTGCAAAATAAAAATCCAAACATAGGCACAAATAATCGAAATATGTTAAGTACTTATTTACGTAACTGGTCATTACAATCCTGTAGCCAGGACTACAACCCAGCTTCTCGCACCACTCATGCGGCATATGTTGATTATATTCATAAGTGGTGGCGCCTACAGTTTAAAGTCGACTGCCAACTGCAGATTTTCTATGATAACTTTCTATGACAGTTTTATTTACTCTGGGAGTTTTTACAAGAAGACTGCAAGAAGCCGAAGAAATGTTTTTTTATATTTCGCTAAATTTGAGATATCTACGCTGGAGTTTGAACTATAGACTAGAAGTTAATAAGCCTTACAAAGTGACTTTAACGGTGATGTGTTATACGAAAATAAAAGAATTTTAAATAAATTAAAATACAACTTCCGTCAATGTTACCTCGTTCGCAACGGTTGTCAGTCACTTGGTGCATCTCCAGTCACTTGGTGCATCACAGTAGCTAACGTCGTGTGAATACGGCATTTACTCATTGCTCCGCATATAGTTGATATAGCCTAGTAGGTAATGTTGGCTTATTACTCATCGGTTCAAGTCCCAGGTCATACATCTAGAATGAAACAAAATATGTCATCGATTTCTGCTACAAATGTTGAGACTAAATAAAATTGCCATAAAAAAGTTTATCAAAAATTTGTAGTTTGAAGTCGTCTTTTAACTGTAGGTGACGTCACTCATATAAGTCGTGTATAAAAATAGCAGCCACAACATAAGTGGTGTGTAAACTGAAGGGTTATAATGTATTGTATGTGATGGCTAGCTTTTGTTAGTCGTGCCGCAGTGGAAAAGTGTGGTAAAGGTGCGCCGTTGCAAAAGGGTTAATATTCACAATAAGCATAGAGTAGTACTCAAGTACAGTTGTAGTGGCAGTGTCGGTTGCAATGTGTAATGAGTTCCCTATCTAACAACGCATTGAGAAGTTGGCGTAAAAACTACCAACCACCACTGTCATAACACTCATTAAATATTCTCTTACTTTTGAACTGGCCTCCAGCAAGCAGCAGCGAGTTAAATTTATTGCTCGTAATAAAAGTTAAATAATCTTTTTAAATACAAAATTATGACAAACAAAAATTCAACAAAAACTCAACGAATTTGTTGTAAAATGAAATAAAATTTTAACGAATTTATAATCAACAGCATTAACAAAACAAACAAACAAACAAATATTGTGTGTGGAAATCTATTACAATCTAATGCGATGATAGAAATGAAATAAATTTTAATGACTTTGGAAGGCTTTTGTAGACCTTTAGCGGCTCTCTTTTACTCTGGTAATAAATTTGAGAAGTTTTAATAGCGAAACGAATTAAAACATAAAAAAGGAAATGCCTTAAATGGTCATGATAATTGAATTTAAATTTAAAAGAATGTCATTAAAAAAAAAAGTGGAAAAGAAAGGCGTCCTTAAAATTTCCTGAATAGAACAATCAATTTTAAAATTCCAACCATGAACTTTTGGTATGATGGGCCAGGGGATGGTTCAAATATGCGTGACAGGTTGGGCTGCGATATATTTGTTAAGGGTTCTGCCATAAAAATTTCTTAACCGCTCTCTGACCATTGCAATGCTTTCCAGGCAGAGTTCATAATACATTCTGAAAGCGATGCAATGCTTTTTGGGTAAAAGAATTTTTCCTGTAAATCTCTTACAGTGAGACTGCAATTAACATAGTTTTAACGTCCGTCCTTATCCATGTATGCTGAGGATTTCTCAGGGAAATTTGGAACCATTCAAAGATAACTCTTATGTATGTTCGGGGACATAGGGATACCGTTGGACATTGCATTGCTGATGAGCAAGCCGCAGCCGGTACAGAACTCGTAGTCTCCGACGAGTTAGGACAGAAGAACTACGATTACATACATACATAATTGTAACCTTCAGTCAGGATTACGACCTAGCTTCTCACACCATTTATGTTGTATGCGTTAATTTTATACATGAGTGGAGGAGGACCTACATTTGAAATTTGACTCCGAACAACAAATTTTTTTTGAGAAACTTTTCAAAGCAACTTTATTTACTTTTCGAGTTTTTGCCAGAAATCTGCTTCATATTTCGTTTTTGTCGAAGATGCAGGGTATCACTTAGTATTGTATTTACCAACGACAATGATACAAAAATAAAAATAAAATAAAAACGATTCAGTTTACAAATTTAAAGCCAATGAAGAAAGAAATAAGAACAGTAAAATAAATAACCCTTTTGGCAACATTTGCAACATTTTCAATTCTTGCAGAAATTTTCCTTTTTTTGTAACCCAATAATGCCTTAGCAATCACAGCTGTGGTCTTAAAATTAACCCCACTATTGACTGAAAACTCTTTAAGGCTTCTGGCTTTAGCCAGCTGGATAGACCATCAAATAGACCGTAACGGTTTAAGTCAACATTTTGGAAATTGAATTGAATTTTTTCAGTTTATTTCCTTAAGTGCTCTTCACTAACATAACATTCGCAGTAACCCAAAAGAGACACAGTTGGTTAGTTTTGTTCGTATAGCGCAAGAGAAGGAAATTTTTTCTTGTAACGTCTGCCATCAAAAGGAGTGGCGGAAGAAGTGTAAAAATTAAAGTATTTTCGATTTGATTAGGCCACTAAAATTTCAAGTAATACCATGACCATGATTTAAAATCTATTTGCATGATACATCGGAAATTAATGAAGTAATGGTAGCATAGATAATTTCCGTCTGGAGTGCTTATTGAAAGAATCATTGAATCGACAATAAATACAATATAGTACTAAAGTTGATATTTTATAGATAACTAATGTTATCGATTACATATTCGCGGAATTATTTCTAATACTATAATTTAATTATTTTGGGAATTTCTTTATCTTGTGTCGGAAAAAATTTGATTAAAAAATCTAAATTCATTTGAAAAAAAATTTTCAGGATAGTTTCTTATAGAAATCTTGTTATCGATATATTTTCTATGAATACTTCACTCTATTGAGTTAATATATCTTTAAAAGAGATTTCTTTAATCGAACAACTTCATGGAAATGTTAACTACGGAAAATTGTATTATTAAAGTTGAAAAACACTGTATGATGTTATCGAAAAAGGTTTTGTTATCGGAAATTTTTTCCATTCCATAAAACGTTATGGTTATATAATCTACAAATTTCATGTTATGGCAATATTTTAAGATGAAGTTTATGTTATCGAAAACCTTTTTATGATATTATGAACAAATTATCTATAGAAATGAAGTTATCGAAAAAAGTTTTTTTAACTAATTAATATTATCGAAAATTTTTCATAGAATATTTTAATTCTATCACAAAATCATACTTAGAAAATTAATGATATTGAGAAATGTTCTCTGGCAAATAAATGTTATACAAATATTTTGTAAGGAAAATCAAAGTTATCGAAAATTATTTTGTAGATAAAATATTTTATGAAGCAATTAACTTTACAAAATTAATATTATTCTATGTTGTTAGATGTTATCGAAAACTATTTTACAAAAAATTGCGGTTATTTCAAAATTTTCTACACAAACTTAAGTAATTGAAAAGTTTTCTAAAGAAAATTAATGTTATCGAAAAGTATTCTTTAGCAAATTAAGGTTATGGAGAAGATTTTACAGAAAATAATTGATAACATGAAAGATGACAATTAAATAATGAACGTGGTTGCCATCCAACAAAAAATTTTCTAAAGAAAATGTATGTTATCGAAAAATATTGTACAGAAAATTACTATTATCGAAAAAGATTTTTTAGAAAATTAATATTGTATAGAAGATTTTACAGAAAATAATTATTATCGAAAAATTTTGTGAAGCAATTTAATGCTATCGAATTATTTTCTGTAGAAAATTAATTTTATTGAAAAAATTTCGGTTAAAAATTAATGTTATAAAGAAAATTTTACGGAAAATACATGTTATCGAAATTTTTTGTATATAATTTTTTCTATAGAAAAAAAGTTTCTATAGAAAATTAATGTTATCGAAAATTATTTATTAGAAAATCTGTGTTATCGAAAAATGTGTTAATGTTATCGAAGACTTTTATAAAAAAAATGATATAATATTTAAAATTCTCGTAGCAATTTAAAGCTATTGAAAATTCTTCTAATTATTCTTAATTACACAATAATTTCTTACAACAAATAATTCATCTTCAAGTTTCTATCGATGATTTAATTTATTTTTGTTTTAAGATTACAATTATGTTTTAACTATCATTATCCAAATAACTTAGAGCCTATGTTCTAAGCTGTTAGCCAAAGAGAAGTAATTTCACTCATTATTATCAAACTTAAAAGTTTACATACTCACTAGTCTGCCGAAGACTCCAGGGAAGTGAATATTAACGATGGTTTTCGTGTTATTATTTTATTTTAGATCGATCTACATACATATTATATATACATGGTTAAATATACACACATTATTTTCGTTATCGATTAGTAGTCTATAGAAAAATTATTTTATCGACACATTGTCTTCATAAAATTGATGTTATCGATTAGTTTTTAATAGTAATTAACAAAAACAATTAATTATTTGAATTAATACGCGTTACATTATATTGAAATATAATAATTTCTTTTATTTAAAAGAAAAGAAAAGCAACATTTTCTTCTTAATGTAAATCGATTATGTTTTAGTGTCGATTATTATTATAATGCTTTGTATATAACATCCTCTGTTATTTTTGCAATGAAAATTTGTTGAAAAAATTATTTTCCTTTATTTTCTGTAAGCAAATATTGCCGTTAATAATGCAAATTTGCTTACAACAATAGATAATTAAGTTTAAACACTTGTTAGCAAAGACGGTCTCAAAGTTCAAGATTGTAGTTTCTTTTTTTCCTTTTCAATTTAACCGGAAGTCTGTTAGTGCCGTTCTTTTTCGATTTTCATATTCATTGTATTGTTGAACTTGTGAACGTGATATTGAAAATTTTTTAAAAAAAAAAGAATGAAAAGAAAACGAAAAATAAAAAAACGATTGTGTTTGATTTGGCTTTTGTATGCTTTTGGAACAGTTTCCTTATTACACTTTCCATACGACAACAATTTTATCGATAAACTAATAATGGAGGGACCTTAAGAAAAGTGTTTCTTTTCTCTTTTTTTGATTTTGTTTTCTTTAGAGCAAGATTTTCTTTTTCTGTTTAAATTATTTCTCAATTCGTGTTTGTTTCTTTTCGATTTTTATTTATTTTCAGGGCACAACATGGCCTCAGCACAGCTTCAATATAAAAACGATACAAAATCAAAAACAACAAAAACAACAACAACAACAGAAACGAAAAATATTTCAACAAACTCAAGAAAAACAACAACGATTCAATCATTTATTGAACGGCAACAGCAGCATCAACAGCACCAATCACAGTCTCATCATTACGAAGCAGAAGAAGAAGAGGAAAAGTCATCGCTGTACAGCAGTAACACGGAAGTTAAACGACTTACAACAAACGAAAAAAATACTGCAGGATATATTAACGATACGAACGCGATACGGAAACTACAACACAAAATCAACACAGACAACAACAAGAACAACAACAAAACGAACACAACAACATTGTGTTGCCTCGATAACCTCTGTAAAACACAATACGAACGTCAACGAGCAAACGAGGAAGAAAAGGAGAAGGTGGCAGAAGAGAAAGGAAACTCGCACAAATTCACTGAAACGGAAAAATCTAAACACGACATTGATACGAAAATTGTGTTCATTTCTCAACAACAGGAACGACAACTACAACTACAACAAGAAGAAGAACAACAACAAGAAAAGCTATGGCCTGGTACAATACCGGAAGGAAAATGTTCATACGAAAACAACAACAAACATTTGGCGGCAACGACAATGCAAGCAAACAATGCTGCAACAATTACAACAAATTCTCATACAGATGATGTTGTTGTGTTGGTCAAAGAGAACGGTGTTCAATGGGAACAGCAGAATACATCCACAACAACAACAACAACAACAACAGCAAACAAAACCAACAACATTACAAACATTGACAAGAAATTTTATGGCAATTTTTATGACATTTTACCTGATATCGTTACAGAAAGAGAATGTCATCGTCGTCGTCTGCCAATGGGCAATGGTGGTGCCAACAACAGGACAATACAACAGCAACAACAACAACAACAACAACAGCAACAACAAAAAATACAAATACAACACTTACAACAACAACATAATAATAGTGATGATGTTTTTATTCATGATTATCAAGGAATTGAGGAGTTTAAAATCCAAACTAATAGCAACCACAACAGTTACAACCACAAAACCAACAACAACCACTACAACAATACAAAAATGCCTAACAACGTCAACTACTACTATTACTACTACTACCACACTATTGCTAAGGAAACTCTATCAGTCTCAGGCCATGTTCCAGACAGCAACAGTAAACGTAAAAGCAACAACAAAAACAAAAACAACAACAACAATTCAAATGCCAAAAACCCTATACAAAACAAATATTCCCTCAAAGAAACTACAAAATGCTGCCAAAGAAATGTTGCTAAACAAAAATGTTGCCGCAACATGTGTAACTATAATGAAATATATTCCACAAATATACAACAACGGCCACAACCACAACTACAACCACAAGAACAACAACAACAACATTTTTCATATGATAAACAAAAACATGAACAACAACGAAATTTCTCTTTTAAAACAAATCAAATTTTTAATAATTCTCTTACAACAAAAACTACAACAACAACAAATGAAACTGAAACACAAAGTCAAGAACAACAACAACAACATAATGACATTACAACAACAACAACAAAATTCTATCGGGATCTGCAAAAAATGTCCAAATATTTTCTGTCTCTCTTGGTCATCTTCCAAATGCTGCCATTATTTTCTGCAGGTGAGTTAAGCATTCCAATTTATTCCGCTTTTTTTTTAAATTAACAATTTTTTTAAAATAAAATTTAAATTTTTAATTCAAATTCTCGCATCAAAGAAACAAAAAGAAATAAACAAATAAACGGAATTATAAAGTTAAACATAAAAAAAATTTTAAAAAAAGTTATGATGAATGGTTTACACGCCATTCAAATAAATTTTCTTACACACACACACACGCACACACCCTCACATAAATAATGTTTTCAAGACTATGAAAGCAAGTGACTAAATATACACAGGGAGAGGGAGAGTGAAGAATAGAAGTAAATTTATAAACAAAACAAATACCGTTTTGCTATCATAATATATGTACTCTCACAGTCTGTGTAATTTACTGAGAGCGTGTATGTGTGTGTGTAAGTCTCTGTAGTATGTGTTAATGTGTGAAAAATCAATTTAATCATGTTGGTTAAACGTTTTTTAATTTTATTTTCTTCAAATTCCAAGTACATATTCTCTTTTGCTCTGTTCCCTCTTTGTACTAAGGATACGCTTGGTTTAGTATGGGTACATACATACATACATATGTGTGAGTGTGTAAGGAATCATAAAGAATGCAAATCAGCATGACAATAAAAATAATTTATTGTGTGTTAGATTTACCTTCTCATAATCACCCATCTACACACACACAACACACACACACACCCCATACAAATTTACACACCTAACGACAAGAAATTGATTGATGACTTTTATGTACTCACAGAACCCATACATACCACACACTGTTTAAAATTTAATTACATGCGGTATTCCAGTAGCAGCTACACAAGGAACAAATAACACCAATCAATATACAGAATCGATAAAAAAAACAAAAATTCGATCAAGGATTTAATAAATAAAGTATAGGGCTCTTCAAGTTCGAGAGTCTTTCTCAAGACGAAGTTTATGATGTTTATCAACATAAATATTGTCTAGAATTTATGTATAAAAAGTGATAACTTTTGCAGTGGTTATTCTACGATCACTTACAGTGAGCGTCAAAAGAAACTGCACATTAAAAAAAAAAAAAAACTATACATTAATAAATTACCATTATTTTTATTTTAAAATTGTTTCAATGCCAGTTTTTAAAATTTAAACAAAAAAAAAAATACAAAAAATTTCAAAATATTGTCAAATTTTTTCGGGCTCACTCCTTAAGTAGTAAAAGTTGAATTGAATGGTGATCGTTAGAATTTTATCCATATTGTACAGGTTCTTTTGACGCTTACTGTATGTATGTCGTCTGATAAGCATTGGCCGTTCTTGCCAGGCTGTTAAATAAAGGGTTTCAACAGGACGGCGCTAAGTATCACACAGCCGAAACTACACTCGATGTTTTGCGTTCTGTTTTTGAAGATCGCTTTATCAGCCGCATAGCTGTTGTCGTTTGGCTACCTTCGGAGCTGCGATTTGACACCGTTGGACTTTTATTTGTGGGGTGCCGCAAAGATAAGTGTTACGCCGACAAGCCAGAGACAATTGGACAATTGAAATACAGCTGTACACAGTCGATAATGTGCTTAAAAATTGGACCGATCGTGTAAGCTACTGTATGGCCAGCCAACGCAGCCATTTGAATGAAATTATTTTCCATTATTAACCGGAAGACATTTAATAAAATATTCAGTAGTTTTTTTTAAAGCATTTTCAAAAAAAAAAAAGTTATTTGGCGGACCCTTTATCTTTCATCTACAGTCCTATTGATTTAGTGCAAGATTTACTTGGCATTTACGAATATGTCTCATTTAAAAACAAAAATTTTGCATAAAAGTTGTTAGAACTGACTTCAAAAAGGGTGATTAAAATGTATGCTCTCCCGAAAATGCGGATTCTATTACAAAAAACGTGCAGATAATCCGAATTTTTCGATTTGATGGCTAATTAGGCTAATTTGATTGCATATTATTGCAACTTTTGCATTTGGATTAGCGTTTCCATGTACATAAACTGCAGTCATTTACATAAAACAGTCTACTGACGAGTGTTTGTCAGAGAGTAAAATAAAATTTAAAAGTGTTTGAAATCCGATCAATCGATTACGCTATTCGATATTGTTGGACGTTCTTTGTTGGGCTACAGTAAATATATTGCCTAAGAGCACAACTTTCCCTACGTTGGATTGGTGAATAAAATCTTTTAGTCATGACAAGAGATCAGCAACGAGTATTCAAAACGATGAGTAGATTCGAATCATACTTATAATTTCTGATACTTATACGCATTCATACTTATTTTAATTTGATACTCATACTACTCATACTCATAGTTGGAAATACTCGTTATACTCATACTTAACAATACGCATGACGTTATTGATTCGTCTCTACTTAACATTCATGTACATTGATGTATGATTCACGTACGAGCACTGCAATACTCACAACGAGTATTAAAAACGATGAGTAGATTCAAATCATACTTATAATTTCTGATACTTATACACATTCGACTTCGACTCGTCTCTACTTAACATTTACGTAAAGCACAAAGTAAGTATGATTCGCCTATGAATATGGCTCACAATACTCACAAGAACATTGCGTGTATGCTTTCCTTGTTGATTTTGTTTTTCCTTTCTTCTTTGTATACGCAACAACAAAGGCTGTAAATTTTGATGAATGATTCGAGCCACTCGAATCACTTATAAATATTATAAGTATTTTTCCAAATTTATGAATCAGAATGAGTAGGCGTATGAATCAAACATATTTCGATAGTTGTGAGTTTGATGTCAATGTTGTACTCATACTCATTGTAACCTATACTTATAAATCAATCTTGTAGCGAGTACGAATGAATTAGAGTGGTTGAATTTCAATTCTGTTGATTCACTCATACTCAAAATTGCATGAGTACTTATGAGTAGCGGAAAAACGATTCTTTGCTGATTTCTGGTCATGTCTACTACCTTATGAAAGTTAATTTTATATAAAAGTGGAGGGAACTACAGTTTCACAGCATTTTTATTTCTTTCTCAGAGTAAATGTTTTCGTCGCTGTTGCATTCAAAATAATTTCCCGGAGTATGCGTTCAGAATAAATGAATTTTAAAATGGGAATATTAATGAAATTCATTTATGAATTGTCACGCTTATTTCTGTATAAATTAAGAGAGAGAGAGAGCAGTTAATTGTTTTCAAAATTTCATTATCATGTTAATTAAAACACGATTAATCATTCGTTTTTTTTTTAATTGTTTTAGTTTTTGTCCTTTAAAATCCTCTGTTATTAACTGCCTTTATTTTCCAATAAAGAAACAAGAATAAGGAATAATTCTATTGAATGTACAACTAATTGAAGGAGTTTTTAATTGAATTGCTAGGCACTTGCATTGAATGGTCTTTCAAAATACTGTAACCACTTGACACAAAGTCTTTTTTAATGAAGTTTAAGTAAAGTAGCAAGGCAGTCTTTATGTGCATACATACATACATAATTGGTCATATAATCCTTCAGACAGTATTACAATCTAGCTTATCACATCACTTATGCTGTGAGTGTTAATTTTGTACATAAGCGGTGAGACTTACAGGATTAAAGTCGCCTCTGAAAGACAGATTATTGAGAAACAAAGATATCTGCTAAGAAACAGTCGCCGAAGAAATATTTGTTTATGTTTAGTTTTGTTAGAGAACTCAGACCTAGGGTTTGAACAGTGGCCTCACTTCTAATACGACATTACTTACTCTATAACTGTTGAAAATTTTCTTTTATTTCTCAGGCTTTACCTTTCAATCAGCCCACCACGCTACGACATCCGTTTACTAAAGCAAAATTAGTCTCTCATTTTGATTCCAACATTGACTATACAATCCTGTGCCCCGTAGAACGCGTTTTAATTGACTTTCCATTGATGAACTGGTTATCGTAGCCCTTTAATTACGATATAATGTTTAAAAACGCAAGCTTGTCGGTCTAGATATCTCTATTGATTTAAAAAAATTTTAAATTCCATTCCTTTCATAATTCTCCTTCTATGACATTCTGAGAGACATAATTATGAATAATATTTCCATAATTGTTATGAACATAAATGCTGACTGATTTGCTATGAAAATATTTGAAATCCTTTAAACAAAAATACAAAAGAAAATCTGCTTAAAAATTTGTTAAAAGCTTATAGTTGTTGCAAAAATTAATTATTCATAAAATTTCACTTAAAATGTGAATAAATTTATTACAAAAAAAAAAACAAAAGAGGAGAATTTGCGCCCACACTGTTTTTAAAGTGAAAAAAAAACATAAAAAATGCAGAAAAAAAGTCGCAAAAGCCTTCAGTTCAGTGGGTGAAAGGAATTCAATAATTAGGCGTTAATTACAGCAATACAACGCAAACAACACCCACAAGAACAACAAAAATATTTTATTTAATGGCCTTGGCAATCTAAGCATAAAATAAAGCCCGACGGCATTTGGTAATGGCTGATCCTTGTTGGTAAGGCCATTCGCTACAATATTATTAATATGCTTCTACAATATCCATACAAACAACAAGAATTAAAGAAATACTTGTTAAATGTTTAATTTTGAAAATTTTTTTGGTTTAATTTTGTTGCAATTGCTTTAATATGCCCCAGTTAAATAATTTATTCAGCAACATCAACAATAAACAACAATGTTTTGTGAAGAAGAAAAAGAAGCAGTTTTCGCATGATTAACCAAAACAAACCGAAGAGAGAAGACAAAAAAGTTATGCCATGAAAAGTTGCTCAAAAATTTGCCATTCAAAGTTGACTTTAAAGTGTAGACCCTGGCATTCATAAATAAAATAACCACACACAGCACCCGGTTGGTATTAGAAACTGTCTCGTAATTCTGCCTAAATGAGGGCTGTAATGATCAATTGAAGTCGCCGTGGTCTAGTGGGTAGTGTGTTGGCTTATTAGACAAAAGGCCCGGGTTCGAATCCCAGGTCAGACATCAAAACGAAAAAATATTTCTTCGGCGACTTCCTCTCAGCAGATTTCTGGCAAAGACTCTGAGAGTAAAAATTGCCATGAAAAGCTTCTCAAAAATCTGTCGTTCGGAGTCGACTTTAAACTGTAGGTCCCGCCACTCATGTATGAAATTAACGCACACAAGTGGTGTGAGAAGCTAGGTCGTAATCCTGACTGAAGGGTTGTAATGGCCAATTATATATGTGTATGTTATGATCAATTAAGTAAATAAGTTTGCGATGTAGTAGTAGTTAGACAACCATTAAGTCTTCAAATACAATCCAGTGATCTGTTATGGTAGGTAGGTTGGTAGAGAGTTGGATGGACACACTTAGGCCGCATAGTATTCCGCTACCCCTAGTCCCGGAACTCCTAATGAAACCACTTACACAGCCAATGTCAACCCGAGACAGTTCCCACAGGTCATCCATGTAGTAAGTACCGAAACACTTTTATTTCCTTTTGTATCCAGACATCAGCAATGAATCGTTTTTCGGCTACTCATAAGCACTCATGAAATCTTGAATATAAATGAGACAACAATATTGAAATTTAACTGATCATTTATAATCACTACAATGTTGATATATAAGTACAGGTTGCAATGAGTATGAGTACAACGTTGACCTCAAACTCATACCATTCGAAATATGTTCGATTTGATTCACAAGCCTATTCATTTAGATTCATAACTTTAGTAAAAATACTTATAATTCTTAAAAAGATTCGAGTGAGCTCGAATCATTCATCAAAATTTACAGTCTTGGCTGTTGCTGCATTAAAAAAAAGAAATTAAGCACAAAAGACAGAGCAGCAAGCAGAGCCAACTCACAACCTTCTAATGAGTATTCCTAGTATTCATATGTGATTCGTACTTATTATGAGATTTTTATATATATTGAGTTATGGAGAGTCGAAATCAACAACATCGTGCATACGTGTTGTTAAGTATGAATACGATGTTTACTTCAAACTTTAAATATGAGTAGAGGTTCCATGATATTAAAATAAGTATGAATGCCTATAATTATCAGAAATTATTAGTATGATCCCATTCTTCTCATCTTTTTGAATACTCATTGCTGATATCTAGGCAAGTACCTAGCTGGTTAAGGACAGTGTCTTCCATGCAGCTTCTGCAGAAATCATTGCCATGGTATCCAACATCTGTTCGAAGTGCTTAATATTTAATGTAGAGGATTCAATGCCACCACAGAAATATCTCCTGTTTGTTATTCTAATAAATATGCCGCATAACAGCCATTTAACAGGAAATTCAAAGACTTTTCTAAGAATTACATTCAAATTCAAAAGAAAAAATTCTATAACTTTTTCTTTTTCCCCCTTTTTGTATACGCACCTGATATTGTTATTTACATAGCAATTGTTTGAAACAATAAATTTAGATTAAATAGAATCCAATAACATTCCGCATTATTTTGAAAAAAAAGAAGAATAAAAAAATATTCCAGTAGCTTAAATGTAATCAACGTTAAGAAAAATTACTTGAATGCTGCCTCTATTTTATCTTGAAAAGGGAATCTCAAACAGCAGACAACATGCATACGTATACAGTCGAAGAAAACCATTTAAATTGAAGGCAATAAATGAAATAAATTTAATTTCATTTAATCTTGTTTTATTACTCCTTCAAATAAATAAAGAAAAAAAAAATATTTTAAGATTAAAAGTAAAGGAGGAAGAATTGTCAACAGAAACTGTTTAAAATTGCTTCGTTCTATGCTTTTATTTAAAACAGTTTTTACGCATATAACCACCGCCTTTAAAATTAGAATCCTTAACCTACAAATAACAATAATTGCCTTGTTATTGTCAAACAAAAAACAAAAAAAAAAACTTTAAATATTTGCAGAAAGAAAACCTCACGACAAAGTTTCAAAAACCAATGAACGCATCATTATCAAGGAAAATTTTCATTTTCATTTTAATTGTGTTGAAATATTTTTTCAGCAGAATATTAAGAACCAAAAAAAAAAGGAAAAAAAAACCCAGTAATTGGATTTAATCAAATGCAAAAGTGTAAGTGTGTGTACACACATATCGAAAGTTGAACTTCCTTTGCATTTAATGTTATTGTCAGTCGTTTTACTATCGCTATTGCTACTACTTTAATAACACTAATAACAATAACATTAAGAATGAATTTCATTCACAAAGAAAAAGAGAAAACAACAAATAATACCCCCCAGAGAAATCCTGTTAAAGTCCTGTTGAGTATCAATTGACGAAAGCTTCGTTTTGATAATCTCTTTGACTTTCCTTTTTACTAATACTTTTTGTTGTCTTATAAAAGCAGTTACAACAGAGCTTTACGAGTATAAGCTTAAATAAAGCTTCCTTTTTAAATATTTGGCTTGACCTGTCGACTGAGAATAAATCCCTCTTTGAGAAAATTAAAGGGAAAGTAAAGCTTAAAATTTTATCACCGTGATAAATAACCACGTTTTTGGGAACAATTTGAATGATAATCAAAGGTTTAAAGAAAAATTAATCGGGAAAATTTATAAATACAAATAAAAATTGATGAGTTGTTGAGAGCCCGTAAATGGGTTCATTAGCAGCAAAATTCAAAATATCTAAAGGGACCGGCAAATAACTTTTTTTTTGAAAATGCTTTAAAAAACGACTGAATATTTTCTCAAATTTCTTTTTTTATTTGAAAGTAGAATCTTTCCGGTTAATAATGGAAAATAATTTCATTCAAATGGCTGCCTCGGCTAGCCATGCTGTAGCCTACATGATCGGTCCAATTTTTAAGCACACTATCGATTATGTGCAGCTGTATTTCACCAATGGCTTCACTAATATTGACCTTTAAAGCGCCAATTGTCTCTGGCTTCTCGGCTTAACACTTATCTTTGACGGCACCCCACAAATAATAGTCCAACGCTGTCAAATCGGAGCTCCGAGGTGGCCAAACGACATCATCTCTGCGGCTGATAATGCAATCTTCAAAAACAGGGCGCAAAACATCGAGCGTAACTTCGCTTGTGTGGCACGTGGCGCCAAATATAGCCAATATCCTCCTCTTCAATTTTTGTGAACAAAAATTCGTTCAATATGGCCCGATAACGATCGCCATTGCCTGCAACAGCCACTCCTTGCTCATTTTTAAAGAAAAATGGCCCAATTATGCCTCTGGACCAAAATCCGCACCAAACAGTGTCTCGTTTTGGGTCGGCTTTTCAATATATGCGTGTCGTTTTTCTGTACCCCAAATACGACAATTTTGTTTGTTTACATACCCGCAAAGAACAAATGGAGCTTCATCTGAAAAGATGATTTTCTTTGCCAAAATCGGCATTTTTTCTAAGTCGATCGCAGGCCCACTTAGCGAAGCAAAAACGCATTGGATGAACAATTGGCTTCAACTCCTGAACCAATTGGACTTTGTATGGCGTCATACCCAGATCTTTATGCAAAATTCGTCACAATGATATCTCCGAAATGTTCAATTGTTGAGAACGATGGTGAATTGATGTTGATGCCGCTTCACGCACACTTTTTAGCATAGCAGTAATATTTTCGGGTGTACGTACTGTTTTTGGCTTTTCACGCTTTGGTTTATCGATGAGGATGCCAGTTTCTTTAACTTTTTGACAAGATAACGAACATACGGAGCTGACAGTGCTTCTCTTCTTCCAAAATCCGTACGCAATATTTTGCACACATTCTGCAACATTACCATGATTTTCAAAGTAATGTCGCAATATTTCTCAGCATTGTTCAAGCGCATACACAACCATATTCCCTCAGCGGAAGGATAAAACTAATTATCTGTCAAATCAGCAATGAGCTAAGTGTTACTATTCACGAAATAAGCACTAGTTGAAAAGAAAACATTAGATGGCGCACCCTTCATTCTAAAAAACTTAAATTATTTAGATCCGATCAATGGCAGTAATAAGCTTAGTTGTAACTATATCGAGTCTTCCAGAGCCAGAAATATCTTAACTGTGACACTTGCTATAACTTGGATGAATGGTTATGGCATTCAACAATGCAATGTGCAAAAAATAAAATTAATTCGCCATAATCGTCTTACCGAGAGGACTATTCGCAAAATGGTAGATAAATTCGATTACAATAGCTCCGTAAACAGTCGACCAAATATGCAAAAGAACACGAGGCCGATGATTTCGCATCGTTCACAAGAACTCGGTCTTTTAGTCAGAATTACAATCTATCTTTTCACACCACCCATGTTGTGTGTCTTAATTTTCATGCATGATTGGCAGGATCTACAGCTTAAAATCGATTCCTAAACGACAGAATTTTTTTGAACAGCTTTTCATTGATTTTTTTATTATTCTCAGAGTTGCCGCCAGAAGGCTGCTGAAAGTAAGTCGCCCAAGAAATATTTTTTCATAATTCGTTTAGGTCAAGATATCTGAACAACTATGTTAGGAACTGAAGGTAAACAACTGCCGACAATGACGTATGTTTGCTAACTGAAAGAACCTTTAATTTACATCGAAAAATCATCGTCAGCTAAAATCTCAGTTTAAACCGGAACCGATGACGGGTCCATATTTCTTTGAAAAATTTGCTACGAAAATACTTTTGTTTTTAGCTTGAACTAAATGACCTGGACATCAACGACATGTAACTTCAACTGATCAGCCCTATGTGGCATCCAGCTCATGGGTTTTTTACACTAAAGACTTCATATTTGTGAAGTTGATGTGAAAAGGCTACCGAAATCGTGCTGCTTGACCCGCTTAGGCTTTTTCTTATAAGATTTTCTTAAGTCAGATGTTAATGCGAATAAGCGATAAACCAAAGGATCTTTGATAATCATCCGTAAAAACTTGATTGGGCGTCTTTGAATTGTTTCCGTAAGAGAGTTACGTAGATAGAGTTTGCCGTCCAATCTTGGATATGAGTTTTACCAATGTATTTCAAAATACATACATACATAATTAGCTATTACAACCCTTCAGTCAGGATTACGACCTAGCTTCTCACACCACTTATGTTGTGTGCTTTACTTTTATACATGAGTGGCGGGACCTACAGCTTAAAGTCGACAGAAGCTTTTCATGGCAATTTTTACTCTCAGAGTCTTTGCCAGAAATCTGCTGACAGGAAGTCACCGAAGAAATATTTTTCGGTTTGATGTCTGACCTGGGATTCGAACCCGGGTCTTTCGTCTAATAAGCCAACACACTACCCACTATTTCAAAATGCTTTGGGTTAATTTGTGCCTATTATGTTTCTGTTTGGAATTGCTTAGTCAAACGTTTGCAATTGTTAAGCTACTATTTGATCATAAGCTTTTAAAGTCATGTTTTTTTTACGTTCGTGCAACATGTTCGAGGAAAACTTCGAGAAATACTTCACCTATAGTGTCTTGTGTCAGAATTTATTTTATTTTTTTATATTTCCTTTGTCAAATATCAGATAGAAAGCGTACACACAAGAATTTTCGTTAAATTGTGTAAACTTATGTAAAAAACGTTTGTAAGTTAGCTTATTACAGGCCATAGGAATACTGTAGATTGCGTCTGTAAAGGAAATAGCAGTCATTCGAAATAATATTGGATTGATTTTCAGTAAGAACTTGTTTCTGTCTTCGAAAGCGTAGTTGGTGTACGACCAATCAAATGTGAAATCAATAATTCATAAATTTTTTATTGAAGGTTAAGCAAAGGTTTTTTCACTGAAAAAAAAAGCATTTTCACAGACAAAACTCATTTGAAGTTTCTACTTGTGTGACAACAGTTTTGTCAATATTTATTATTTTTTGCTTTAAAGCTTTGAAAACATCTGTCACACTTTATTGGTGTTGATGAAAAAAGCAAAAAACATGGGAGTCTTCTTCTTTTTTCACTACCATTTGTCACATATTCTTGGAATCACAAATTGAACGGCATTTAAAAATTTTCACAAAAAAATTACAAAAAAAAAATTGATTTGACTGGCATTGACAGTGAGCATCAAAGTTAAAAGGCAAATGGTAACGGTGTCAAGGCATTAACTTGATACCGTAAAAATCTTGTGAATGAAAATAGGCTCAAACATGAGCTAAGGAACAGTTTAGTTGTACGTTAAACAAAAAACTATTTCGATAGAATAGGCGTGGGTAAATAAACTGCCTCCAGTTAAGGTTCGAAAATCGATTTGTTTTCTTCAATAATTTCGTTTCATTAAAAACTTCAAACAAATCAAGTTTTACTTGCTTTTATCCTGTGTACATATGTGTGTGTTGTTTTTAAACTGTTAAACAGTGAGTTTGTTTAGGACTTTTAAAGAAAATAAATTGAAACGTTTAAACAAAAATTCTTTAAATAAATATACCTTAACAGCAGATAGCAGCTAATTAGTATAAGTGGCATATAAATACAACACTGTTATGTTACTGGGCGATACCATACGGGTAGACATTAATAGTGTTAGTCAAAGCCAAAACAATAAAAAAAAATTGAACAGGCCTGGGAACATGTCTCCTTGGCAGATGTGTGCACTTAATAGTAAAGTTTAACACTTTTGTGATTGTAAACATAAAAAAATTCTGTAAATAATGCATCACAACTTAGAAACATGCCTTGGCATAGGTACTCGTAGAGTAATTCCATTTAGATTAAATAAGCCTGCTAGCTATCATTCGAGCCCTAGGTTTCAATGTAATTAAATCAAAAATAGTGTCTGGCAAAGCTGACCCAGGCGTGTAGAATTTCGAGGCAATAGGCACGCGGATGAGTGGGCCAAGAGACGCCACTGATAGGACCAAAAATTTTATGAGAAACGAAGACAGATATTTGAAAAGGTATATTCGACGAAAGGAAGGAAAGATAAATAGAGGCAATGCTTCTTCTCAGACCAAATGGGTTTGATGCAAACAAAATTTTTGTTGACGAATTACGGTAGAAAGAGATTTAAATTGTGAATCGAACTATCCAGGAATAACTAGAGGCCAGTAGCCAGTCTTTTAATAAGCTATTGTCAACCCTTAGAATACTGGCTAGGGGATCGTATCGGATCCAAAATGTAGGCTCTGTGATGAAGCATATCCTTGAAACTTGTGAGGCATTAAGGCATCCTCGAAGAAAACACATGGAATTATACTCGTATAAGGTTCTGGACAAGAAATTATTCTTGTTGACACTGAGCAGTAACTTGACGTTAGTCTGGGCAACAATCTTTAAGAAGATATTATAGAAATATCGCATAAAGTTTGAGAGGAAAATAATAGATCGTATATGGTGTCAGTATTATGCCACCTCCTTTCAGTAAAGCTTATGTTTTCATTTCCTGACTCCGTATTACTAATTAGCAAACGTCAATTGTATTGCCATTCAACATCTACAAATTTCAACACACAAATATCCTTAAAGGTACACAAACTTTTACTTACACAAAGTAAACCAAACAGATTACAAGTAATTTGAGCTGTCAATACAAGAAGGAGCAAACAAACCAACAACAAACGATTTGAATAGAATGAAAGGAACGACATGAAAACGAATAAATTTAAGGCTCCTCATCACCACTACACAGTCTCGTACTTTTTGCCTAAATTGTTAACGTTTAATAACAGCTTGAAACGAGTATTTTTGTTTCTTTTGCTTGGTTCTCCTTAACATGTACTATTGATTGCGGTATTGATGCTGAAACCTGAAAAGTATTGTCGACATTAAAGTAATCAAATACAGGTGCTTACAATAGCAACCACAGGCATAAATAAGAATTTTAAAGAATCCTCTTCTTGAGCAGACAATATTTGGTAGAAAAAAGAAAAGGGAAAAAAATGGTAAAAATACCAGACACTTGCTAAGCAGTTGAAAGAAATCTTAAATGCTTGTAAAGCATTGTTATTCTAAAATGTTTGTTACTTAAGCAGCTGCCAGCCAGTAAAGTTTTTATTTTTTATGTTTTTTTTTTCTTGCGACTTTTATTTTTGGGGGGCCATAATCGTAATGGCAACACGAATATTTAATGTTGGCATGATGAGATTTTTCTTACGATTATTGTAAATAATTTTCATAAATTTACACGTACAGACACACACACACACACACTCTCAAACTCACACTAATCTTAAAATATTCAGGGTATTTTTTGTGGTTTTATTGAAAGGAATAGAAAATAAATTCAATGTTTATGATAATGAAAGTAAAAGAGAACGAAAAAGAACGAAAAAGAAAATGGACACTTTCAGGCACCGCTTTTAAGAAAACAATTTGTCAATAGATTTGAAAAAAAGAAAGAAAACCAACAAAATATTAAAACTTTTAAAGGCCAATAAAGCAAGAGTGTTTCTTGACCCTTAAATGAGCATAAGCTGTCGTAGATGTTTACAGCCATTGCTTAAGAACCATTAATTTAATAGATTCCCAGTAATAACATGTTTTAATTGACAACAGCTTAACGATGACTTTTTATTTTATATCGAGAATATATGAGGCTAAAGCTGCAATTACCGGTTATTGTACACACTCACCATCATCATTATCAGAGATAAACACAGTGGGTGCTTTGTGCTCCTAGGCAATCATACGATAAGTGCTATACGCTATATAAACTAGCTAGGTTTGACAGAAGATGTTAGATAATATAAAAATCACATATAAGAATTCACATATGAGACCTTTGCCCAGAATAGCCTCCTCTCCCTGCTACAACGAAAATTTTTCTTCCCCACAAATCTAGTTTTATTCGTTTTAGCATCGTTGTGAAATTTATTTTCAAAAATTTGGTATGTCATCTTCAAATAGCCTTCGATATCCATTGCTTTTTTGGCTAAATTTATCCCAAAACAAAATTAAAACAGAATAATTGCTAATCACTTGGTGCCAGGTCTGGTAAACACTTATAAACCCACAAATAAGTCTTCGAAGCTGCAAACGTATCTTTAACAGTGTTCTGATGGAATTCAATTCATATTGAATTGCTCAAAGCAGCTTCTGATGGCTTAAATATAATTTGTGTTGGTCAATGCGTACAAGATTTCCGCATTCGATCCAATAGTGAGCTGTATGAGCTCCTCAACGAGATGGACGTTGTACAGCGTATAAAATTCAGCGGCTACGCTGGCTTAGCAATCTCGTTCAAATGGAGGTGGATGCTCCAACAAGAAGAGCTCTGCAGATATCGGCCAAGAGGGCGACCAGTTGGAAGGACCAGATCGAGGAAACCTTGTCATCGTTTGGCATGAGCAAACTGACGTAGACGCGGAAGAAACAGGGGAGCCTGGAAGTGTTGTTAATGGCGAATTAAGTAAGTAAGTAATACATACATAATTGGTCATTACAACCCTTTAGTCATTATTACGATCTGGTTTCTCACACCACTTATGGTGTGTGTGTTAATTTTATATATTCGTAGCAGAGCCTACAGTTTAAAATCGACTTCGAACGACAGATTTTTAAGAAGTCACCAAAGAAATATTTTTTCATATTTCGTTTTGATGTCTAAGCTGGGTTTGAACCGTGGTCACACTACCTACTAGACTACGGCGACTAATATTTACTTTGGATAGTCCATTAACGTTTTTAACTAGACATATCGTTTTTCCTGGCTATTTTTGCTTGAAATTGCCTACTTCTCGTAATTATGGTGATCAATTCCTTCAGAAATGCAACATAAAAAAATTTATTTCAGTGCAGAAAATCTGGTCAAGAGGGTTTTCTTTATTATTACCTTAGAAAGGTGCGTTAGTATTGCCAACATACGTTCTATTGCAGTCATCTCATCTTTTTTTGAATGTTCTATAATGTCGCCTTCAAAACTGTTGCTGATTTGCTTCAGGATGCTGCTCGCTGTCTACATGCACCTCATATCGACGCCTCCGTTCTATAACATTCTAAGTCGAAAATGTGTGTTTTGAGTATTGAGCTCTCAAAGTTTTCACCCGCCATAAGGTTATATGTGCATTCTAAGTAGATTTTTCCCTATAACTTCGAAACGGATAGGCGCATCTTAACCAAATTTTGACAGTATTTAAGTTAGAGAACGAAGAATTTAAAAATGCATGAACTTTAAAAACATTCTAAGTATACTTAGAACGTTATAGAATGGAGGCGTCGATATGCAGTCTTCTAAGAAGGTGCTGTAATCATGTATTCTCAAGTGTCACAGAATCTACATGTCAGTCTAAAGACAATCCTTCATTCGAATAGGTGTGCTCTGAGTCTACAGATCTCTAATTAGTATCTGGTAAAAAGTAAACCGAACTCTTTAATTAACATTATACGCTACAGAACGAAATAGAGAAACATTGGACATACGTAACGAAAGCCCGATGGTAACATAACCAAAATGCTCGAACTAATAGAAGCCTACACATAAAGATAGAGGATGAGCAGGATTTAACTCAAGACTTTAGTATTGAATAGTTACCAAAGGCATGAATTTGTAATGGGCCTATGATCCTTAAAAGTTCCAAAGAAAACAAAAACAATACTGAAATGTTATAAAACTGAAAGAACGTTTTAAAGACCGTGAGAATTCCTTAACAGAAGAAAACCAGCCGGTTTCTTAAAAGCTTTTTAAGCGATTACAGTCTACATTTGATGCGACCTTTTCAACACCACATTCTTGTGTGTATCCCAAAACAAAAAATGGGCAATTAAATCACCTGCTAAGTTAATTATCTAACACGGTCTGAAGATATCAGCTGTGGAATGATAAAAATCCAGCCGGTTTTTCTATACAGCTTTTTAACCATAATTTTTTTTTTTGTTCTATATACAAAGAAAAGAAAATCACCACACAATAAATAAAAGCTATTTTCTACAAGAACCTGTACCACTTTCTCTCATTTAATTTTATTTAAAGCTTTTTCTCTCTTAGTAAAATGGAAAAGTCCTTTAATTTAAAGCCATTTTGCTAGTAACTGTAAGTGTATGAATGAATTGATGTTTTTTTTTATTTTTTCACAATGAAATTTAACCCTTAAATGTACATTTTAAAACATTTTTGTTCTCTTATGAGTTAAAGCTTTTTTATATTTAAAGCTTTGAGTAACTAAAAAAGCATTTAAGTTTCTTTCCTTGCACATGGAAATTTTGTAAATGTGCGGTGGTATGCCGGAAAACTTAAATTTTATTTGATTCTGTTTTTTCTTTTTTTATTTGTTGTTTACTTCACCACTCTCTTACCAATAGGCCAAGAGCAAGCATAGCAAGCCAAATGCTTTTTTGGCCATTAATCAGCCAGTCAGTCGATCCGCGTCGGCCGTGCACTCTAAACGTTTTTAACGCTCTGCAAAATTTTAATAGAAAATCTTTTATCCACAAACAAATCTCTGAAAGCAGCAACACAGACTTGCCAAGCAAAAGAAAAGCTTCAAATTCTCAATTCAAACGGGAGTTTTTTTTTCTTATTTTTTTGCCAAACACAAAGTTTAATTTCTTTTTTATTTTTTGCTTTTGCCAGAATTTTCTTTAAAAAACAAAAGTTTTAATTTGAATTTCTTTTTCTGGTTTTTCTTTAAACGGAAAACGCGCGCGCATCTAAACAAACACTCCGCCTTGTTTTTTCTTGGACATGGTCTTGAGATTCCATGAGTGGCTCAGAATAAATGAACAGCTAATGAAGAAAACTATTTAAAACAAAAATTTTTCAATGGAAAGGAAATTTGAAAATAAATTTAAAAAATAACAATTAAAACGGGATAAATAACTTTTTCTGCTTCCTCTTCTTTTATTTAAATTTTTTTTTATTTTTTGCTTTGCTCTGTCAGCCTACAAAACGCTTTGTTTAACGCTCTGCTGTACTTTTTTTAATTTTTCTAAAAACAAACTAAAAAAAAAAACAATAAAAAACACAAACTGTTTTCAATTTTGATTGCAAAACATTATTAAAAAAAATAAAATTGAAATTAATTTTAAAAAAATTCTTGAAAAATTTAAATTAAAAAAAAATCTTATAAAAAAATAATTTAAAAAGAATATTTTAAATAAAACAGAAAATAAAAATCGACAAAAGACAAAGAAAAAATAAATAAAAGTGAATATATTTTGTGTTTATCTCTCATATAAGAAACAAGCCAAGTATGTTTATATTTTGAAAATGTGTTTAATATTCCAACAAAAGAAAAAAACAAATTAATAAAATTTTACACATTTTAATGACTTTAATCATCACTCTTGGGAATTACATTCTTTCCAGCACTGGTGCTTGTAATTCTTGGGATGTGATCAATTTTATTTTCAATTACTTTTTAAAAATGAAATGTTGAATGGTTTTACTTTTCGATAAGAACATGTGTTCCAAAAATTTATAATAAATTTTTATTATTTTTTATTTTATTTTTATTTTCCTTTTATTTTTATTTGAAGAAAATTAAACCAAAAAATATTTTAAATATCATATGACTGGCTAAGCAGCTGCAATGCAAATTCACAAGAACTCAATGAGTAACTCTTGTTATTATTTGTAGTGATTTAAATGAATTTTATTATTTCTTAGTATAAATAGGTTTTTTGTTTAATTAAACATTTTCATTTTAATTTAATTAAAGTTAAATTTTAGTAAAACACAATGTGTGTGAGTTATGTCTGAAATTTTTCAATTTTTAATCGATCTCTTTGGACAGTTACCCTATTAATGCGTTTTATAAGGCTTTTTACATTCTTCGATGGCATCAAATAACTTTTTTCTCAATGGAAATATGGTTTTCCTCATCTGAGAAGCTATTATCGAAGTCAAGTGATATAGAATTTTTTTTCAGGATCTTTTGTAGGGTCAAAATACATATGAATTCACAATCCCGAAATCCCGGGACAAGATTTTAAAAATCCCGGGATTCGGGATTTTATGAATCCCGAAAATTCCGGGATTTCGAGTTTCGGGATTTCCCGATTGGCATTCCTAGTATATACATAATTAGTCATTACAACCCTTTAGTCATCATTACTCATTTTTACACCACTTAAGATGTGTTTGTTGATTTTGTATACATGGGTGGTGGGACCTACAAAATATTGAATGTGACATAAGCTACATGCGGTTGAAGTCTAGATCAGGCAATTCAGCTAAAAAAAGGTAATCACTGGCCTATTGTACTCACTGTTTATAATGATCGCCTGGCCAAGATCGTTTACGAATCGATGAAGCTGCCACTTCTTTCAAAGTCTACACCAAACGGTGACTTTTTCCAAATGTTTTGGATACTCTTGGATCTCATGTGGATTGGTAATGTTCCAACTTTTCAATCAAAATTTCAGTCAGTTGGAAACGACACATACATGTACACATAATTGTCCATTACAACCCTTTAGGCAGGATTTTGTATCTCCGAAGGATAGATTTTTTAAAAAAATTTTCATGGCAATTTTCTATTTGCTCTTCGAGTTTTTGCCAGAAATCTGCTGACAGGAAGTCACCGAGAAAATATTTTTTCATATTTTGTTTAAGATGGAGATGTTTGATCTGGTGTTTGAATCGTGGCGTCACATCTAATAACTCAACACATTATCTACTAAATAACGAAAACTCCACAAGAAAAATTATAACTAGGTACGTAGGAATATTATGCACTCAAATCGGTCGTGCTGAATATCGAATGTGCTATGAGCCACATGTCGTTGGATCCAGATCAGCCAGTTCAGGCTAAAAGAAATTGATAGTCACTGACCAATACGACTCACCGTTTACAGTGATGGCCTAGCCAATGTAATTCTTAAGAAATAGCGACCAATGACTTATAAAATCTAAACAAAACAGAGGATTGGTATGTGCCAAATTTGGCTGAAGATGATTTTTCGTTAAGAATTTGAGGCAGTTTTTGACTTTTCTAGAGCCTATTAAGCGTAGTCAGTTGAATTTTATCAATTTTAGTGTAAAATTCGCTTAGTTGGGCGACAGGCCGAAGTCTTGTAAGCTATGAGAAGCTAACGGCCATGTATACTTCCTCATACTCTCACATACAGCAGCACTGTTTTAGGTAATTCTACCATCTTGCAAAGTACATGCATTGGTAGATCATTTATTGAACCAATAAACTGGAATTCATGGACCACATTATGAAAAGGCCTTTCGGTTAAACGATTATAACGATCATAAAGTGAACGAATCGGGCATTACCTTTTCAAAACGAAATAACAATTTTGATAAAACGATTTTATTATTTGCAAGTGTTGTTGAATGTAACATCCAACAGATGTACACACAGTTACGAAAGTATACATACGGTTAACAAATTTCAGACATTTTTTAACCAATCCGTTTTCTTTGAAAATCTTTATAATTGTCTGACATTTTTCCTCGATTTTAAGACGGTCTTTTGCATTGCATTCAAAAATTTGTGAAATTTTTTAACCGTATGTATACAAACATTGACAAACTTCAGAAATTTTTTAACCAATGCAAAAGACCGTTTTAAAATCAATGAAAACGGATTTCAGAAATTTTTTACCGTATATATATTTTTGTAACTATGTGTAGATTCAACAAGATAACCGTTATGAAATGCAAAGCTTCAAAAGCCTTGTTGGAAGATTTTTCACGTGTTAAGATTTTGTTTACACTTTTTTGCTCACGTGTCACGTATCATGCTCATGGTTACGTATCCACAGAAACCGTAACCGAGAGCACATCTGATGGAAGAGGTTTTAAGGTTCTTCTATAAAAGATATTTTGATTTGTAAATTTAGTTTATAGATAATTTTTGTTTATGCGCCACGTGATGAGCACACAGTTTTCAATTTAAACTAAGCAATTACTTTATATCGTAGCCTTCATATTTTAAATTGTTTTTTACGGTAACAAATTTTTCTTTAAATCGCTTATACCTCAACAACCGATAACGCTAGTCTACAAGCTAGTCTAACTAAAATTATTCTATAAATTCGCTAAGCAGATTAATTGCCAAATTGGAATAAAGTAAAGTAATCAGTTACTATTCTTGTATAAGTCCATATAGAATAGATGATCCATAGGCTTAAAATCAATTTTATACTCCCAAATTTGCCATAACAATGGACCTGTGGTCATAAGCTATTTTCTTGCCTCAGTAGCATGAAAATGATATTACTTTAAGCATGGATTAATTTTTATAAAAGTTGTATTTATTTTGTGTAAATGATTGGACGAAAGAGAAAGTTTTCTAATGTAAGGATTTAATGCTATAAGAGAATATCAGTCCTGTTATTTAAAAACTTTCTGAAAATTATTAAATATAATAAAGCAGGAAAAGTTATCTTTATCTCGATTATTTGTTAGAAAATCCTTTAAAAATGAAATTTATTGTAAGCAGATTATGGCTGTACTTTAATAACAGGGAATACAATAAAATCCTCTTTAAACATATGGGTGTTTCAACACTTGTTTTTGAATTTTTTTTTTTTTTTAAATAATTACGTTAACATTTATGAGGAAAAATGTATTAACAAAGGAAAATTAAAGAAATGAAAATTAAAATCCATTTCATTTATTATAAATTATAAAACACTCAAGATAACATTTATTTATTGGTAGGGAAACACCCATACTTGTATGATTATATAGAGATTTAAACGATGATAAGCAAACAATATAGGGAAATGCCATAAAAAATACTCAAGCACAGGTTAAAGTTTAAATTAAAAAAAGAACGGATTTTTTTATTGTATTTCGGTGTTTATTCTTTTTCTTGTCGTTGTTGAAAACTTTCAATTTGAAATAGTTTTTATGGTTCAGTGTTAAGAAAACTTTTAAGGATCCATCATGTAAATCAATATTTAACCCAGAAATTGAATTTTTTTTTTTTTGTTATTTCCCACAGTAAAGAAAGTTGAAAAATAAAAGAAAAAACTTTATTTTTTAACGTAAAAAAAAATAATTGAAATTATTCCACTTGTTTTGCCTATAATAGGAAAAGTTTGAAATTTTCATTGTTGATATTCTCGGTATTTTTTTCTTTCTTCTTTATATGTACATCATGTGTAAAGCATTTTTCAATAATGACATCATTTATTTTGCCTGTGCAAATATTTAATTTTTGTAATTTTCTAACACTCTGCTGCTGTTGTTCCTATTATAATCATTAGTAACTGAGGGTACCAAATATTGCCGCCGCTCTTTCCAATTGTTTAGATTTCTTCTTGGTTTTTTGGCGATTCTGCTGTCATTTATTAGCAACAGATGTGCAGACGTCATTCCGTAGTTTAGATATGACATTAGCAACAATAACAATAACAAATACAAACAAAAGTAGAAAATACGTTAAAACGTGTTACCAAAATAAGTTCCATTAATCTTTATAGGAGTCAGCAGCAGTTACGAAATGCCTACGTATTTTAAGATTAAATTAAAGATCAAGAAATTTAATTTTTCATAAAATCACAACAACTACACTACAAATATATTGATTTATAAAGCATGTATGCTCCTACGAAAATTTAAAAATCATAAAATCAAGAGTAATTGAAAATGAAAAAAATACAAATCCCAGCTTTTTCCTAATTCTACTCACCATACATACAGAATTGGTCATTACAACTATTCAGTCAGGGTTATAACCTAATACCTCTTATCTCTCATACCACTTATGTTGTGTGTGTTAATTTTATCAATGACAGGCCGAGCATACAGTTTAAAGGCGACTCCGAACCACAGATTTTTGAGCAACCTTTCATGGCAATTTTATTTACTCATCCTGCCAAAAGATCGCTGAGAGAAGTTTGCCGAAAGAAATATTGAATCGATATACCGAAACCAGGGTTTGAACCACGGACTCTTGTCTCTCTTTTTTTTTTTTGGCGTGTGAGGTAGGGTTCAAAATGCCTTCGCACTTGCAGTGATCGTCATCAGCTGCGTCGAGTGTGCTTCCACTAAAACAATCCCTCCTCCTTCTGGCGATACTCCCTTCCCGGGACGGCTATCTGCATTACTTCGGGCCCAGAACGACGTCCATTAAGGACCGTTGTCTACTTTCCCACATCTAGGTACGCCATATTTGAAGCCAACTTCATGCTATTGGCTCGTCTTCTCATGTATCATTCCGTTGTATTGTATCAAGGTCGAACTTCTTTCTGCGGAGTACATATTCAACGTATCTTCTCACAACGTTCCATTTCATCTCACTTTCAAGCATTGCGTTCACAATGGTGTCGGGTGTAAATTCACCAATTTGTTCCATCAACATGTTCTTCTCGTCTTGCCATTTAATGCAATAGAAGAATGTGTGTTCAATGTCGTCACTCATTTCCTCGCAATAAATGCAGCCAGGATCAGTCACCTTGCCCATACGGTATAGGTATTTTCGGAAATAACCATGACCAGAGAGAAACTGGGTCAGAAAATAGTTAGTTTCCCCAAAGGTTCTCCGTATCCATGCCTCTATAGATGGAATAAGTTTATAAGTCCATCTTCCGCATGTTTCCTCGTTCCATCTACTTTGCCATCGCCGTAGTGTTTGAGATCTGAGATCTGCGCTACTAATGGGAAGATTTTCCCTCTTCATTCTCCAAGATTTTCTTCGCTCAAATGCCTGCAGGTCAATAGGTACCTCACCGGCGATCACTAGGACTGCGGCGCCCGATACTGTGCGGTAGGCCGAGGCAACTCTTAATGCCGCTGTTCGCTGCACCGCTGCTAATATTTTCCGCTTAGATTTAATCTCCAGCGCATCTCCCCATATCTCGCTTCCGTACAGCAATATCGAGTTCGTCGCCGCCATAATCAATTTTCGTTTGGCCTGTGTTGGTCCGCCAATATTTGCCATCATCCTGCTTAGCATGCCCGTTAGTTTCGCTGCCTTGGGACTCTTGTCTCTTAAGCTTGCACACTACGTAGTAGACTGCAGCGTCTAACGTAAAGCACATGAGTTATAATGACTCGCAAGTCCTTAAAGCCTTTAGACCTTGTGATGTTAATGTAATAAGCTTTGCGCAATAGAATTTCTTCGAATGCGTTGCTTTACGTTCTTGAATAATAATAAGAATAATAAAGAAATCGTAAAAAATTATAATGAAAGTTAAAAATAATTGTTTGTGCAATTAACTGAAATGTTTATTTTCAATGGAAAAACTCATTGAATCTCCTTCAATTGAATTAAAGCTCTTATAGCAAAAAAATTTAATCAATTACTGTTCCATTAAAGGCAATTACTTTTTGAATTAAAGCATATCGCTTGTTTAAGTTGTTAAAATTGTAAATTTGAATTAGAATTGTTTAAAATTGTTTTATAGAGGATTTTTTTTTTTTTTTCATGAAGGTCGTCACCAGACATGATATGTCGGACTCACCCATTGGGTATACCGACTAAAAACCCGCCTTGTCTGCTCACCGGGGAATCATTCCACCTCGGAACCACGGTTGTATTACGTCGAGGTGGACGCCTTTTCTGGCATGTGATCCAGTTACATCATCGTCAGCCTGCGTCCAGGCGCCGCACTATTTTTATTCTGCTGCATCTAAGTCAGATTTTTTTCTTCGTAGGATGTACTCTGCGAATTTTTGCACGGCATTCCAGCTTTCTCTACTATTTATCATTTTCGTCACGGCATTTGTTAGGCTAATGACTTCAATTTCAGCTTCGAGTCGTTGACGACTTTCGGCCCAGCGACGGCAGCTGAAGAATGTGTGTTCAGCATCGTCTAAAGTTTCTTTCTCCTCGTAAATACAAAATGGCGAGAGGCATTTACCCATGCGATGTAGATACTCTCCAAAGTATCCGTGGCCCGTCAGCATCTGGGTTATATAGTAGTCCACTTCTCCATATTGCCTGTCTTTCCACAATTTCAATTCAGGGATCAGTTTGTACGTCCATCTTCCATGCTGTTCATTTTCCCAGCGAGATTGCCATATTAGGAAAACTTCCTGCTTTATTTCTTCTATGTTTTGTGGCTGAGTCATACATTAAAAATCATCCTGCGCTCGATTGCTTGTAGGCCGATGGGAACTATTCCCGCTATTATTAGGACAGCTTGTGTTGACGCCGTGCGGCACGAGGATATCACTCGTAAAGCGGCTATTCTCTGCGCAGATAGAAGCTTTTTAGCTCTAGTTCGGGTTTCCAGAGTGAGAGCCCAGCCTCCATGAGTAGCTTCCTCCGACTTGGAAGTGGGCCTCCGATGTTTGCCATCAGTCTACTTAATTGAGTTGTTATTTTAGCCGCTCTTGCCGTAGCATATTCTATTTGCTCTGAGTAGGTCAGTACAGCACTGTCATAAGTCTGTTTGATGAACATATTATAAGTAACCGAACACTTCCTATTAATATCAAATATCAACAACGACAAAGAAAAAAACAATGTTGAAACAAACAGCGGGTTTGTTTACCAGCTGTCAAATGAATATTGAGTAAGCTGAATATTGCGTATATTTATTATACCTGAACGGTAAAAATTTTGTTCTCAATTAACCGAATATTGACTCAATTAAATTTTATACGTAAAGAAACTATTACTCTTGCAATTAATTGTTTAATTCCTTTACGAAATTCAATTCAATTCATTATGCATTTGCATATCAATTTTGCCGCCACATAAATGTCGTATGCCATGATAAATTTTTTATTTCTTAATTTTTTTTTTTTTTTTTTGAATGAACAGATGGCCAGCATACCTGTCTTCATTAATAATATAAAAAAAAGGAAGACAGTAGAAGAAGAATTATTATATTGTGCTGTTAGATTTCATTGTCTGCAATATATCCTGACTGCCTCTACTGTTTCCGTATAACAGGATAATACATTTCGTTCCCTCTCTATCCGTTCGTTCGTTGTCTTTATACGAATCGGAAGAGTGGCATAAAATCCTGTAAATGTATTGTTGTTGAATTGTGAAAATCTTATAATTTAATAGGATTGAATAGCAAAAGCAATAGGAAAGAAAAAAAACTTAAAGAAATATTGTAATGGAAATGGAAAAATAATATTTTATTAAAAAAAAATACAAATACAACACAATACAATACATACAAATATAAATATCTCTGTTTCCAATTTGCTTATAATTTTCCTTATCCCTTAAGCATCTCTCTTCTCTCACTCTCCTTCTTCTTTGGTATTGTAAGGAGTTCTAGGAAAACTATTCATTGGCATTGTGTGTGGCCATTATTTTTACTTTTCCTTGCCATTCTTGCCCTGCTAGTAAGTACACTTTGCCAATGTACAACTGCTTGTATTTCAATTTGTATTTCAAAATTTCCATTGAAAATCATTGTGTTAGTTTCCCTAGTTTTTTATTTTATTTCTAATATTCAATTCAAATATTTTTTTTTATTGTTTTTCTACCATAAATTTAATGAGTTTTTTATAGAAATTACGAATTTTAATTGGAATATTATTGATCATAAACAATTTCCAGATGAAAGTAAAAATTAAAAAATAAAAAAAAATTCAAATTTTGCAACGCATTTGAATAGAAAAAATAAAATTCATTTCAAAAATAATTTTTTTTTTCCATTTTATTTTTGCTTTTAAGAATTAATTGCCATTCGGTGTAATTAAATTAATAATCAACAGAGGAATTCTTTATTTTGTTATGTAAATAAAATGAATTTAATTATGGAATCATTATGGAAACGTTTAACGTTTTCAATTTATAAACAGTTTTGCCACGGAATTTTAATGTTTTTAAAGGGGGCTTTTAATTTTTCTTTTTTCATGTATTCAAGCACAAGTTCTTTCAAGTTCGAGTAACTTATTGAAATGTGACATTACTTTTCAAAAAAAACGTCAATGGCATTTTGGCATTAGCACGGCTTTAATTTCGCATTTTTTAAATTATTTTCTCGTTACTTTTAAAGCACACAGGGCTGTTACAATAAATCTCCCCCATTCTTGCTATTATTTTCTCTACATTACCTCAGTGCCATTGGCTGGTTTACTGCGTAATCTAGCAAGCTGAATGTCTGGAAAATTGATGCTGCTTCCGGTACAATGGTTCACTTTAAAAATAATGTGAAACAATTCTCTAGATAACCTAGTCGAGTATAGTCAATTTCAGCCTTTGGAAAGACTGTTTACTGTGCTGGTTCCGAGAGCATTGCGCTATATTGGATAACAAGACAATAGACAAGGTTTTACAAAATGAATCGGTAACTATAATGGGTGATTTTTTATCTATTATCTTTCTGGCAACACTGGTTTAAACGGCTCACGCACGTTTCGTGTTTTGTTTCACTGTCAAACATCTTCAGTTTGGTCTATAATTTAACCATGAAAATCGTCTTTCACACGAACAATGCTTGCAAATCATTGAATTTCGCTTCTTCCATTTTATGATCAGTTTAATCGGCTCACTAAAGCGGCTATTCGGGCTATTGTGACTAAATTTTGCACCAAATTTACATTGTTGGACATTAAACCACCAACACCCTTACGTAGAGTGTGAACTGAAGAAAATATCGCAGCTGTATTGGCCAGTGTTAATCATGACCATCAAATATCGATTCGTGGCCGTTCGCAGCAATTGGGCCTCTGTTACTCAACAACGTGGAAAATTTTTTGGAAGGATTTAGATGTGAAGGCTTTCAAAAGACTTGTATGACATGTGATTTCAACAAGACGGTGCCACATGCCACACAGAACCCGTCCCAATAGACAATAGAATAGATTGAGAAGCGAGTTCGGTGAACATTTTATTTCACGTTCGGGACTGGTCAATTGGCCACCTAGATCGTGCGAGTTAATGCCTTTAGACTATTTTATGTGGGTCTATGTTAAAGTTCATGTCTATACAGACAAGCCCGCTTCAATTGAAGCATTGGAAGACAACATTGAAGCATTTATTCGTGAGATACCGACAGATATGTTGGAAAGAGTATACCAAAATTCGACTAAGCGGATGGACCATTTGAGGCGCAGTCGCGGTCAACATTTGCATGAAATAATCTTCAAACATTAAATCATATGGTCCGTACTATCGATTCAAATAAAGATTTCATGCATTCTACTGAATTTTATATTCTTTTTTTTGAAAAATGTTTCTATAGCTCATAAAAAATCACCCATTACAATAAAAGTCGCATGCAGTCGATTCCAAACGACAAATTTTTGAGAAACTTTTCATGACAATTATATTTTCTCTCTGAATTTTTGCTAGATATCTGCTGATAGAAAACGTCAATGAAATATTTCTTAATATTTCGTTTTGTTGGAAATGTCAGACCTGGGGTTTGAAACGAAAACTTATGTCTAATAAGCCAACAATGCTTTTAGGTTTTTTAATTGGGCATTGTGCTCTGACTTCAAGGATTAATTTGTAGGCCGGAGTATGCGGTAATGTTGGGCATACCGTAACTTTGGACCTTATTCTGAGTCTCTGTCCTAGTGTGTGGTAGTAATGAATACTAAAAGTTCTAGGCCTTAGAGTATTAAACTTCGGTAGAATATCTGATGGAGAAAGTTTCATCTCTGGCATCAGTTAGTTGGTGAGATGATTTCATTTCCTTTTCAAGTTTTCTAGTTCTGTTACCAAGCGTAGCTTAGCATTATGTGTTTGTCCTTTCTTTCTATTTGTATCTTTTCTGATATTTAGGTGGAGGTATGAAAGTCAACACCGGTCTTTCTAACACAACGTAACCTTCAGTTTTATTAGCTACAAAAGCTCTTATAAGCCTAGATTGCCATCTTACATTATTATTTACAATGTATATGTAATGGAATACAATATTGGGTGGATAGTGAAGAATTTTACTTTCATTAAGTCCTACTTTCTTAAAAGATATTATACTCCTTTGGGAATAAGGCGACTGCTTGGGCTATTTGATAAACCTAAGAAAAGTATCGTTGAAGTTGTCTACAGATAGATTAAAGAGTTCAATCAAAAATGACAGGTAAGAAAAGACCAAGAACTGGCGTCCAGTTACGGCAAGAGCTGAACACTGGCACATAGAGTGAGCGTTAATTGCATTATCTTTTTTCGCGGCTCATGTAGCAGTCATGGAATACCATGTATTTTGCTACGTAATCCAATAGGACAGTTGTCTGAGAAAACTACGTTTGCGCAAATTATGGCCATAGAAACTTTGGCCAAGGAAAGAAGAGTTTAACTGAGTCAATTGTAATAAAGATGTCTAGTAAGAGTTTGGAAATTTCTAATTTTTTAGCTGCCCTCCCTCCCTAGGACGTCTGCAATGCAATTTCCATCGATTTCCCTACGCCATGGAACTCGAATAAGAGTTAAATTTAAAAGATCGATAATTATCCTGAGAAATTTACAAAATTCATGGACAAAGACGGATTGGTAGTTGTGGTAGATATGGTAAATTACGGAGTAGATTGCTGAGTAAATATCTAAATAAACTCAGCAGTAACATCCCACTATGCAGCAAACAGTAGGCAGCTTCGAAATGGCCTTGTCCTTCACCTGAAGTGTGTATATATACTGCGGGGAGCCTATGCAGCCTATAAATCAGAAAACTTAATAAATACGATATAAAATCTCTTACTTGCCCACTATTTTGTTACCATCCCATGTGGACCTCAAAATCGCCCCAAATTTTTTGAACAAAAGTCTCTACTTAAAAGGACTGGATCCAACATTTTTGCACTTTTGTTTCAAACCAAATAAATAAGCCTCTTATGGCTAAAATTATACAATTATGCTCCTGTTCTAGTAGATTACAAACAAATACTACCCAACCTCTTTGGCTATTGTTGCTAAATTGGCCATTTATTAAATATGCTAGGGGTGGGGAAATACCCCAAACTTGTGTGCATAAATTAGCACACAATAAGGGGGCGAGTACATATGCGTTGAATAACACTCCTACACTGAGTGTTCCATTGTCTGACTTTTTAAGCAGCACATATGTGAGAGAGATTTTATGAGTAAAACCAAGCATTTATTGTTGTTTTAATTTTTTTTTTTTTTTGTTTATTTTTATTGTTGTTGTTATTGTTTTTATTATTATCTTATAATGAAAACAAATGGATGTAACAACAACATACAGAATTAAATATATGCTGGTATCTGGATGGCTTGTGGTTGCATACGAGTTTTTGGAAAACCTAGTCTTTTTTTTGTGTTTATCTGGCCATAATGCGTGTATCATTGCAAGAATAATGGTTTGTTTTTTGTTTTTATTTTATTGTTTTTGTATTTATTTCGGTAATAATTTTTGTAAATGTTGTTGTTCTCATTAATGCAATATTTTGTTGACTTGACAGCAGATGTTGTCAAAAGTAAATAAACTTGACTTAAGCTTTTAATGCGTATGTAAAGGGACAGATGCAAGAAGAGAAATAAAGAAAGGGAGAGGGCATAACTATTAAATATCCATTGAAATGGCCACTTGCTAAGTATAGCCAATAAAATATAAAATATTTGATAATGTATTCGCTTCACTTGCAAAAAAAAAGCAAATAAAATCCTTTAATATTGCCGCACATAGTTTTCCAAATCAATGATTCGCTCTTTTAATCAGTGAATAAGTTAGAAATGAAATATTTATTCTGCTGAAAGTAGGAAAAAAAGGAAATTTTTTTTTAATTTCTGTTTAAGTTGTTATTCTAACCTTTCTTTATTGCAACATCAATACCATACAAGCAGTGGCTCCATGTTGTTCTGAATTCAATATAATTTCTATCAATATTTGTTCTTGTGCTCTTGTTCTCCACTTGTCTTATTTTTTTTTTTTTTTTCTTTCTGTTTTTCTTCATATATTCCTGCTCTGTATCTTTCAAATATATTGTGTATCCTTTAGCTTTTTTTTTTTTCAAGAAAAAAAGGGTTTCTCTTAACTGGCCCCTCTGCCCTGTAAGTCCTTTGCATTCTCTTAATATTTGTATTTGATTGGTTGATTGCTTCATTGCTGACGACTGACAGCGTATGAATAAATAAATAGAAATTGAAATAGAAACAGAAATCGATAGAGAACGAGAACGAGAACGAGCAGAAAATGAATTTCTTTGCAAAAAATGTATTTCTTTTTCTTTCTTCCATTTTCTGTTTAATTTAATAGGGAATTTGTGTGCATCCTTGTTATTTAATGTCGGTTGGACGCATTGCCTTTGCCCATCATGCCCATATGCATGCTGTTTTATGCTTCTCCCAACTCAAGATTGCATTGCACAAAACTTGTGTTTCTTCTTATTTTTTTTTAAGGCAATAATTTTACATCGTTGTGCACTTTATGGCTGAGAGGTTATTTGATTATGATTTGATTTGATTTGATTCGTTTTGATTGATGCAATAAATATTAAAAATGTTGTTTTATTTTCAATAAATTTAATTCAATGCCGTGTTGTTAAATAACAAGGAATTCTTAGGGTTTCGAGCAGTGCATTGATTATGTATGGCAGGCAGGTTCTGTTTGATTTAATTATGGTACGATTGCAACAAGTAAAATTTCGTCAGCATAATCAATTTTTGAATTTAGTCCTTAAGCCACAATCTTTTGTCTGGTATTTGTTATGAAAAACATTTCTCTCTTCCACAAAATTTCCAAACAAAGGCAGGAGTTATGTCACTGAAAGAAATAAGAGTAAAAAGTATATAGAAATAGAAGGTAAATGTTGTCTGAGATATGAGACATCAATACCCTGGAAGTGTTTATTAACCGTTTTCTTTAAAAATCATTTCAAAAGATCACGAGTGCAGCCAAATCGCTGTTGAACACGAAATAAGAAAATGCAAAAGATATCGCATTGCCTATGACCTGCGGAAACAAGCAACTAAAAATAATATCGAGTCTGGGCCTGAAGAAAGAGTTGTCAAGTAACACTTGATGACGCCAACTTGATATGGTAGCCACAAAAAGCCAACAAAACGTGCAACGAACTGAATAACGTAACAGGAGTTAAGCAAGAATGAAAGTTATTCGTTAAAGCCCTATTCTCCAGTGAGAAATTATATAAGCTCTGATGGACTAGCAAAACCAAACAGGATCACTTGATCATTTTTACTATACTTGATTAAGGCTGAAGCTGATTGTAAGTTCGGGACAATATGTCAAGCTAGATTATGATTAGTCGAGTCCTTTTGCGCTGTTATAAATCCAAAAAACTCAGCTATGGTTGGTAGTGAAGGGGATTACTGGTCATTATGGTAAAGACTGGCTTTAAAAACTTTTGCAGAAGCTTTAAACTGATCCGTTGCACTATAATTGCTTAAGGTTGAAGTCGTTTGTAGTCAATTTACATGGTCTAACGCAAAGCACAGTCCTATTAAAAATTCACACAATTGGAGGTGATTTTTGGCTATTGGTTATTAAACTTGTAGCGGAAGCTGTAATAACATTGAAGGGGATACATCCATAAACCGCTATTTTGCCATATTTCCTAATAAATTAAACACTCTTACTTCTATTGGCATTGGAAGGCTTTAGCACACTATGAAAACTTCTAAATGATGTGAAAATGGTTAAAAACGTGCTGCCCAATCAGCGTAGCAGCTGTTCTAGGAGATTTCTGGATAGAATTTTTGTGACATTGTTAATCCTTGTGCCAGTTGATCTCCTTTTGAAAACTTCGACTTCTACATAATTGGCCACTTACATTCCCTTAGTCAGGGTTGCGATCTAGTTTCTAACATCACTCATGTAGAGTACTCTGGGACCTACAGTTTGAAGTCGATTACTTTTTCATTGCAATTTCATTTACTCTCAGAATTTTTTCCAGAAATCTGCTGAGCGAAAGGAGCCGAAGAAATAGTTTTTCATATTTCGTTTTGTTGGAGATGTTTGCCATGGGGTTTGAAACTAGGCCTTACGTCTAATAAATCAACACACTACCTACTAGACTGGTATACACTGGGTTTTAAAAACTTATTCGTCGAAATATGTAAATTATTCCGTTTGGTTTGTTAATTTCATCGCGATATCAATCATAAGTGAACCATGACTTACATGCAAATGGGTAAACAAGGGTCAATATTATGCTTACAGTCATTGCACATAACCTAAGAAAATGAGTCACTTAGAGTATTGCGCTTCCATTCCAATGTAATGCTAGCTTTAATGAAAGTTTTAAAACAAAAATGTGCTCATCTGCCTGTAAAATTATTTAATGCGTACATTGCCTATAATCATTACCATCAACTGTTGCAACTTTAAATGGATTAATAATGTTACAATACATATTACAGTCGGGTATGGCAAAAAAAACACCATAAAAAGCCATCATAAATTATTATAAAGTGATTAAAACATTAAAAGAAAATAAAACTTTAAAAACCAAAAAAACACATAAAAACGAAAGGATTTCATGAAATGCTTCGATTTGTTACGGTTTTCATGCCATAAAAAGAGTTTAAAAGGTTTAAGGGTTGTGTGGTTGAAATGGGGAAACTATGAGTGAAAGTTTTTAAGCCTTATAACGTTTCAAGCGTTTCATAACCACACTTCGTGTCTAAACACTCAGAGAGCACCCACTTTTATTAATTTCTTTGGTTATTAAACCACATTTAGATTACTAAACCGCTAAAACTGTGGATTTTTTTTCTAAATTTAAATGAAATAATTTTTTTTTTTAATAAAAAAGGTTTCAATAAAAAATATCAACAGACCTAAACTCTTATGTTAAAATACCGGAGGAAAGAAGCAAACATTTTTTATATGATGAAAAAAATATTAAATTTTATAGAAATTCGCAGTTGTTCAAACGAAAAGAAAAACTTGTTATTATTTAAGACCAAACCAAACCAAACAATACAAAAAAAAAATGAAAATTAACTTTTCCTAGGGAATTTAGTGAATTTTTTTACTCGATCCTGCATTAAAACTTTTCATTCTTTTTTTTAATTACAAAAAAAATGTTTTTTTAGCCATTTCCTTTGATTTTTTTTTTTTCTTGCCGGAAAACTTTCCGCCCTAAAGATTTGAAAATAAAATATTCGCTTGATGATTTCGTTTGTAGTATTTAAACATTAATTAACCTTTTTTGTTTGAAAAAAAACATTGAGAAAAAAACTGGAAAGTAAAATTAAAAAAAAAAAATAAAATGAAATTAAACAACGCATGACTTCCATTAACCCTTTAAATACGTTTTAATTTTCTTTCCTTAGAAACTAAATAATAGCCTTTCACAATTCATATTAACAATTATGATTGAGATCTCCCTAGAATGTAATAGGAGTCACACTGAAATAACCGCTATAGAGACTGTTACTGTGCTAATCCAATATCAGAGCATATGGTGTATAGCTGTAAGAACAGTAAAGAGACCATTTGATTCATAGAGATCATTTACACCACATCCCAGATTGTCGGAAAACGCCGATTATTTATGGAAGAAATAGCGACCGATTGAATGAAGCAACTTACCTGACGCACTTGCAAGGACTATCATAATAGAAAATTCTAAAGAACTGGTATGGATATGCGACCTATACTGTACAGTTCTCAATATAAATATCGTGTCCGCCATCTAACGTTCCTTTTTTTTCAACTATGTGGGGTGCCGTCAAAAGTAGGTGTTACGCCGACAAGCCAGAGACAATTGACACTTTAAAGGACAATATTCGTGAAGCCATAGGTGTAATACAGTTGCACACAATCGATAACGTGCTTAAAAATTGGACCAATCGTGTAGGCTACTGCATGGCCAGCCGAGGCAGCCATTTGAATGAAATTATTTTCCATTATTAATTAGGTATACCAACATTGTCTCTCCCAATGTCCCGTATTTGTAAAGTCCTTAATTACCAACGCCTTATAATTTTTAAGCATGTGTCTAGGTGAGATGTTTTCTTCATCGCACAATCTATTTATTAGGCTCGAAATATTACTATTTTGAACAAGTGCTCTTTGAGTCCACAGTGCCAGAGCGAAAAGCCTGTTAATAACCTTAGGTTGCGTCTGGATAATCTCAAGCATGATTCAAATCTCTTCCCCTTGTAATTAAACAACAACAAAGAGTCTCTGTCTCCCGTCATCTTATCTTTTGTTGAGTAAACGCTTCTAAACATATCTCTCCATTGCACAGGAAAGTTCAAACCCTATCAGTGGCGAGAAATTTCTCCTTCTCGAAAGCTCACTTGTCTACTCATTCTTATCAATTCATATATGACCTGAGTTCCTGCGGAAGGTGATCATATTTCCCATGCCATCTTTATTCAGCTTGCTCACACAGGCTTATATTTTATACGTACATGTGATATGCCTTCTGCAGCAAACGGAATGTTCTCACAGAAGTTCTAATCATTTCCAAAGGAAAGATGAGCTAATAAACCCACGTGTATGGAAACTAGGCAAATCTGGTTAACCTTGTTCCTGCTGAAGTTTAGAATATCTTCTCTGTTATTGTCCCGCACTTAAAAAAATAAAATTAGACGAAGGCTTCTAAGACATCCGGAATTTATTAACTGTACGTGACAATCCAAACAGAATTGCATAAAAGCCATGGCTTCATAAAACTTTTCGGATTTACAACAGAATCTAAGAGGCTGGCTGCAATTAAATTTTTCCTAACCTAAACTTTTCAGTTGCCCTATTCTAGTAGCTTGTGTGTTGATTTATTACTTCAGTCAGCACTCTCCTAGCAAAAACTCTGGGAGTAAATAAAATTGCCATTAAAAATTTCTTATCTCGTTTGGAGCCACTCATGTGTACGTTTCGATTGACACACACATATAACATGGGTGGTGTCAGAAAGTGTAATAATCAAATAAGTCAGTAAGAAAAATTTGTATTATATTGCCTGGTAACTCGAAGTACAGAAGATGGTAAAAGTAGTTATTAATGACAGTCGCAGTCTCATTATGTGATTTGTGTTTGACTGCTTTATCGATACTACAATGAGTAAGCTGTGGTGGAATACGGTGACTACTTCGTAGAGGGCGTTATTTAAGGACAATGATAGAGGTAATCGCATGACCCTTGAATCAGTAAAAGACGACCGAGGGAATGCTTAGCTGGTAAAACCGTAATTAAGAAACCATGAAAGAAGTTAAGGATATAGGTAAGCGAGTGAGGAAGTTGGTTTGCTTCAGCCCTGAAAAACCTTAAAGTTACAAAAAGGGAACAAAGAAAATTACATACATACATAATTGGCCATTACAACCCTTCAGTCAGGATTACGACCTAGCTTCTCACACCACTTATGTTGTGTGCGTTAATTTTATACATGAGTGAAAGAAAATTATTTTTCCTTTAACTCTTGCTATGGTTTTTATTTCGTATATAATATTTTGAAAAAAACAATCATCTTCAAACGCTAAAAGGTAAATATTGTAATGAAAATTTCTAAGAATATTTTGAAAGCATCACCTCAAAAAAAACCCCTCTAAATTTGTGTTACAAATTGTTTTTTACATTTTATTTTGCGGTTTAAGCCATGAAATGCCATTAATTTTAACGCTTTTATTTTCTCATATTTGAAATTACAAGTTTGGTTTGCTAAACTTTTCATGTTTAAACGAAAATGAAAACGAAAAACAAAAGAGAAAAATTTAAATGTTAAATACGAGAATGAAGATAAATAAACCCACAAAATAAATGCCAATGTTGCTTTATATTTTTCTTGTTCTTTTTGTAACAAAACTTGTGGCAAATCTGTAATAAATATTTTGCTATTCGTTGCGTAGCTCATAAAATCCTATTTGCTCGTTTACTTTGAGTACCTTCTCAGGCTATTTGAGCAAAAATTTTTTGTTGATAAACCACAAAAAACCCCCAGTTTTACCTTTTAAACTGAAACTAAAAATAGTTGTTCACTTTTTCTCACATTTCTAGTAATGTTGTTATTGTTGTTTTTGTTTTATCGTTTTTTATTTCAACGTTCTTAATAATTTTTGATTTGAAATATAATTTTCTGTTTATATTTTTTATTTTTTTGCTTCTATTTTTCCATTTCATTTTACGCTTCAGTTGTGTGGATTTAAATGAAAGCAACAGACAGTGCTGGTGAAAATATAAGCTCCACTATATTTTATTTTACCAATATTATACCGATTTACTTACAATTTTAATTTCTACCTGTTATACCCACCACTGTTGCATGTAATGGTATATGTAAGCGTGTAATCTCAATATTTATGTAAATGGTATGCAAAGTTTTATATTTATTATGCATTATTTTATTTAAATGACTCTCTCTCTCTCTTTCTCCCTCATTTTAAATTTATATTCTACGTTTCCGTTTCCATTACGCCCTGAAATCATTTTCTGCTTCGTTTCACAAAATTTATGCTTTTCAAATGCGAATTTGAATTTCATTTCAAAATATTATGCGCAGCAATATTCTGTGCAATTTTTAAAATGGAATTTATTTTCGTTAATAATTTAAATTTTTAAAGTAAATATTCAAAAATGGCAAAGAAAATTCCAATGAATGAAACGAAATATTCGTTGTTGCTTTAGCGATAGTTTCTTATCCTTGTTGAATTCGAAATACTAATTCAAAAAAATTTTAAATGTCAGATCGGATGGGATACGATCTCTTTACTCTTTTAAAATAATCTTAGAAGTTAGCCTGAAGCTGTTGCTGTCCAGATAAACTAGAAATGATAAGTTTGTTAAAGGAATGTTTATAATTGTGATTTCAGCGACAGAATTTAATTTTCTAGATCTCAAAGGAGTTTTTCTTGATGGCACTATTTAGAGGTAATGTCTCATCGGTCAACTAATCGATATGTTGAACTATGATTGCTACAGTCCCAACGTCGTATGCCGAAACATTAAAAAAATTTATTAGAATATGCAAGACTTACACTCTTATGATAATTCCTCAATTTGTAATCAATTTTGATTCATCTTTTATCGTTCTTAGAAAAAAAAGTCGCCTTACTCTATTAGGTAACAGTGTTGGCTTAATAATGAAGAGCCTTTGGTTCAACCTCACGCTTACACATCTCACACAAAATATAAAATTTCCCATCAGCACACATCCAAAAACTCTGAGATCAAAGTAAAATTACTAAGAAAAACTTCTCAAAAATCTATCGTTCAGAGTTAACATTAATAGAATAGAATAGAATCCTAAACACATGAAATCTCGTAAATGAGGCTTCGAGAACCCAGAAGACATTTTGGAAAAAATCAGGTGATATTTTGTGTAATATTTGTTGGAGAACAGCCATTGAAGAAGGTTACCGTCAATTCAGATTGCTATTATTGTACGATAAGGAACTATTTTGTGGCGCTACTAGTCACACAACATAACTGATTTGATCTTTATTGCATGTGAAGTTCCCCAAAAGAGTAATTTTGCATTTTCGTGACATCAATTGGCCACCAAGATTATGTAATTTAACGCAGCTAAACTTTTTCTGAGTATAAGACAAAGGCCGTTGCGGCATTTGAAAACATATATTAGTAGAGGTAACGGCTATTATATGCGGAAATGTAGCCGAAAACTGCCTCACTAGCTAGGCTTATTTAATTTACATCGTGTTTTAACGTGATCGTATAATGACGAGATTAAAGTTTCTTAAAAATTAGTCTTTCGGAGTAAACTTTAAACTGTAATTAACACACATAATATTAGTGGTGTGAGTATATATATATAAAGGGTCCGCCAAATAACTTTTTTTTTTCAAAATGCTTTAAAAAAGACCTACTCTGAATATTTTCTCAAATTTCTTTTTTTATTTGAAAGTACAATCGTTCCGGTTAATAATGGAAAATAACTTCATTCAAATGGCTGCCACGGCTGTCCATGCAGTAGCCTACACAATCGGTCCAATTTTTAAGCACATTATCGATTGTGTGCTACTGTATTTCTTCAATGGCTTCACCAATATTGTCCTTTAAAGCGTCAATTGTCTCTGGCTTGTCGGCGTAACACTTATCTTTGACGGCATCCCACAAATACTTGTCCAACGGTATCAAATCGCAGCTTCGAGGTGGCCAAACGACATCGCTCTGCGGTGATAATGCGATCTTCACAACTCAAAACATCGGTGGCTTCGGTGCGTGGCACGTAGCGCCGTCCTCTTGAAACCAAATGTTGCCAATATCTTCCTCTTCATTTTTTGTGAACAAAAATTCTGAACCGATTACGACATCATTGACTGTAACGGCCATCCTTGCTCATTTTCGAAGAAAAATGGCCCAATTATGCTCTGGACCAAAATGCATAGACAAAATCGTTTTGTGTCACCGGACTTTTCAATGAATGCGTGCGGGTTTTCTGTGCCCCAAATTCGACAATTTTCTTGTTTACATACCCGCCTAGATCAAATGAGCTTCATCTGATAAGATGATTTTTTTTTGCCAAAATCGCATCTCTTTATTCATCGCAGGCTATATTTATTAGAGTTGTTCAAGCGTATACACAACCATATTCATTCAGCGGAAGGATAAAACTAATTATCTGCCAAATCAGACATGCGCTAAGTGTTACCATTCTCGAAATAAGCACTAGTTGAAAAAAAATGTTAGAAGGCGGACCATTTAACACTTTAAAAGTGTTTTTCAACTTCGATTTTCATCATTGGCAACTTCCAGCACTTTACCGTTTATACATACTTTTGTTGTTTGCAATTTGAGTATGAGTTAAGTACTTTGTTTATATTTGTTTGCTTTTCTTGTTGATTTTATTAAGCACTAATATGTTTATGTTTACTGGGTAACTAACAATGCTTCATTTTATTCAATTTTCCTTTAGAAAATTGCAATTTTTTTTAGTTCATAAAAAAAGAAAAGAAAGGGTAGGGATGCTTTAGAACACAATGACACAATAAAATTGTTTTTATATGATTTGATTATCAATTTAAAATTTAATAAAAATTTTAATATAATTTTCTTCTTTTTGCTTTCCATTTTTGTCAAAAATTCAATTACAATCACAAGCTGCAAGAAAATTAGAAATTTTCTTGTTTATTTCACATAAAATAAAAAAATGGAAAAAAAAAAAAACATTAAAAACAATTTAATTAAAATTAGATTTTTTATAAAGACTTACACACACACCACACACACACTTAAACAAACAGTTTTAACCTCCAAAATGACCCCAATTTTCATGAAATTCAAGAAGAACTGAAATAAAAAAATTTGATGAGATTTCCTCATAACTTTCGGTTTCATTTTCTATCGCTCTCTCTCTCTCGTTCTTTCATTATAACTTTTATCTCCATTATGTGCAACTCTTACTGATACTGACCAAGACAGACCATCTTTACTTTATTATTTCTTTGGTTATTGTTTTCGTTTTTTTTTTTTTTAGCCATAATTCGATTTGTTTCAAGAGTTTTTTCTTCCCTCAATAAACTTTCTTCGTTAAGAGCCCATTTAACTGTGGACTTCAATAAAAATCATTCAAAGTAGAAAAAAATTTTTCTCAAAGAAAGGAACCAAGTAGGTTTCGTTCTAAGTAAACTAATGCGTTTAGGCTGTGCCAATTAAAGTAGGGTGTCAGAAAAGTTGCCGCTAGAAAATGAAATGTTCAAAAAACCAATATCCCTTTGGCTAGTTAATGAATTAATATTCATTATTTTGTTTTTATTATTTTTCTTCTTTTGCTATTAATCTATCACAAAAAGTTAATTTTTCTTGGACTTAATTGATAGGATTGACTGACTGATTAATTAGTACAACCAAAGAAATAAAAAAAAACAAGAATCCAAGTATTATTATGTTGATTTATATTTCGTGTACTATTAGTCACGAAGAATAGATTAGATTCTTAGGTCGATATGCAATATACAATAGTATCGATACCCTGATTATAAATAAAACTTCTTTAAAAGTAGCTTCCTATACTAGCCATCCATCTACCACAAATCAAATTGCCGTTAGCACAGAACCTTTCATTCAATTTTGTTAATAAAACATCAACTGAAGGAGCTAACTCTGACAAATAGGGTGCGTTATGCAGCAATACAAACATTAATTCATTGTTTTTGGCCTTTGCAATAAAGATTGTGTTTAGTGGTGCCTGGTCCAGAGGAAAAATAACATTCTTTTTTGGTAAATGGGATCATATTCCAGAATTTCATCACTTAAACGCTGTAAAAAATGTCTTTTCTCAAAAGAGACACTCTTACCTTACCTGCTGATGACATCTTACTTCCAATCTAGGCCCCTGCTTTTATTTCACATGTTAAGCGATCCATGATTAGAAATCAACAGAAAAAAATCTGGCTATATTGCCAAGACTCTTAATAAAATGCTTTATTAGAATATCTTTTTGCGTTATTTTCATTCTTGTGGGCGCCTAGCTCTCTTATCTTCAAATTTTCGGTTAATAGGCGATGTAAATATATGACCTTCCAAAATGCCCTGCCCAGCGTTTCACCGAGTTTCCCGACGATTAGCCAATATCATTTCGTGGATTTTCTTAACAATATTCCGCATCGTATTACTTAGTCAGCAAGGAAAGGTCTCCCTGGAAGAAGCTAATTATACGCCAACAAAGTTTAAGAATTTCAGAAACCAAGAAAACCAAGCAAGCATGAGGCTTAAGTGTCTCGTAGACAACTATGCAACAATATCACAATACATAATACGACTGGGGTACGCTAGGGCGATTTAAATGTGATGAAGACCAAGATACGAATAAGAATGAACTGCTTAGGATAATAGCATGTCTTGACGGATGGGCAGTTCAGCTTTACTGATGAATTTGAACCGCATAACTTGCAGCGAGGACAATGTCATTGCATAGAACTTAAGAAAGATCAGACGATACTTTACCAAACATTGCTTGCATAAAAGTATTGAATTGAACGAAGTTTTGGAAATACCTACACAATATAGATTTCCTGTGGAGTTATATAGTTGGTGCTTCTGGTATTTAATGAGCACACAATAGTCGACGCTATGGCTTGTACGTATACCGATAAAGCATTGACATTACGTTTAGATGATGGTCTCCTAGCATATCTAACTGCTGCCGCCATAAGAGCTTTTACTTGTTTAACACGTTGACTGCCGACTACGAGATAACTCGTAGATTGTGTTCTCTTCTAGGGTTCCAAACGACGAGTAATCTCGTACTCACTAATGTGAAAAAATCAAGTTGTCGTTTTTTTGGCTAGTTTTCTGAAAATTATCGCGGCTGTCAATGAGTTGATTGATTATAATAGTAATTTAGTAAGGATTCAAACCAAGCTTCTTACACCACCCAAGTAATGTTAGTTAATTTTATTCATGAGTGGCGCCACCTATAGCTTAATCGTTGACTCTAATCGATAGATTTTGAGAAACTTCTAATGGTGTTTTTTATTTTTCTCTATGAGTTTTTGATGGAAAACTGCTGAGGGGAAGAAGCAATATTTTTTCATATTTTTGTTTGTTTGGAAATGTCAATGCTGAAGTTAACAATATAAAAGGAAATGTTTACCATCAGGATAATATCTTCAGCTACATGCAATATAAATCGACTTCTTTAGAGTACTTTGGCTTACGTATGTATTTATAAAAAGATTTTTTAACAATTTGTTTTTATCCTTGTTATTGTTTTCCTTATTTTAGAGTTTGATTATTTAAAGCATAGTTGCAAGAATTCTAGTTTCTTTTGATCATTAAATTTATTGACAGTTAAGGCTTGACGTTCATATTCTTCGCCGCTCATTGCTTGTTAAAGTGCTCATTAAAAAGTTTTTTTTTTCTTCTCCTTCAAGAAAATACTTTTACAAACTTAAACGTAAAACATTTTTACATAAAAAAGCAAGGAAAGGAAAATCATGAAATATTTCTACCTTCCACTTACCTTCTTTGAAAATATTCTTCGATAGGAATAAAAGTCCAAAAGGATAAAAAAAATAAAACACTGAATGCCAGAACACATACAAGCACAGCGAAAAGTAAAAGGAAAAAGCAGAATAACTTTTCAAAATCCCTATAAATTATACAGACGATAGACTTCGTAATCACTGTGTAGAAGCAGCAGTAAATGCGACAACAAAAACAATATCTTTGTCGTTTACTAAAGTCAAATTTTGCCCTTAAAAGGCAAAAGAAAGGCAAAAATATACTGAAAAAAAATGTCATAAATAAAGACAATAAAGTTTTCAAGTGAATTTTTTTCTTTCCCTTTAAAAAAAAATTACAACAACAACATGTTAAACCAACAACAACAACAAATATTCATTGGCAAAAGCAACAATAAATAAAGAAAAGAAGATCTTTTTTACTTCAACTCAAGCTCAAGCTCTTTCATAAAGCATGGAGATAAGAACATAATACACCAGATATTGTATTGTATTATACTCCTGCTCTCAAACACATACCAACACAACAACAGTGATACATACAAGTCCCGAAAAACACTACTAAAACACATAACAAGCATTCATTCACTCGTTTACCAATACACCGGCAAAATGGAATGTTTGGCCAAAATGGGCGATGGAAACCATTATGAATAGAGTACGACCACTGTTGTTTACGATTATTGTAGTGCACGAATATTATAGTGCACGAATATTGTACAGTTAGGGGAGTATTGTTGAAATTTTTATGAAGACGTTGTTGTAAATGTCTTTTCTGCTTATGACAGTGTGAATACAATTGTATGCGTGTGTGTATTGAGTGTTGGATTTGCGTGTGTTTTTTGTGTCACTGACTTTTCCTTCCGTTTCCCTTAATTTGTTTCGTGTTACATAAAAAAAGAATAAACCAAAAAAAGGAGGGAGAAAATAATGTTAAAAAGGTCATTTTTAAAGTGAGGTTTTGCAACTTTTTTACCAAAACGTTGGTTGGCTTTTATTTTCTTTTGGCTGCTTAAGTAAAGGTATCATATTTAAGATATTTTTTTCGCATCACATTTACTCTGTCCGTAATGATAATGATAAAAAGTACAGAATAATATGCAATATTTCTTTTTTAAAACCGCTTTAAGCAAATTATGTATGAATGTGGAAATGAAAAAATAAAGAAGGAAAAAAATGGAAAAAAGAGTAAATCATTATACTCTCCACCTTAAGGCTATGATATCATGATTTATACTAAAGGATTACAAATTTTTGTAAAGATTATTCAAAGGGTACGTACTTAAAGTAAAAATAAAACCCTCAAAATAAATTAGGGCATGTATCCTAAAGGTCTCCAACTTTATATTGAAGCAGAACAAAGAAATTGCCATTATTGGAAAGGGAATTATAAATCGTTACTATTTTATTATTTGAAATATCTACATAGCCAGTATTAATGTACTTCAGCCATTTGAAATGATATTAAAATTTGATAAAATGATAGTTCAACAAATAATGTTTAATCAAAGCCACTAGTCAGAATTATAGTTTACGAAATGTTTTTGTTTGAAAAAATCAATTTTTTACCAGCATTTGTTTGGCATGCAACCATGAAGCAATCGTTAGTTGACAAGTCTTTAAAATAAAGACACTCATTTACAAAAATTTCGGTGACACTTTTAAAAGTACAGAAATGAATGTTCTTGTGTTGCATCTCTCTTTAACTTCTCATGAGAAATAGAAGTCTTTAAGAGTGTGCAAAAACGTCTATTTCGGTGAAAACATACCAAACAAATTGTAGCTGAACGCTACAAAGTCTGGTGGTGGAAAATTTTTCAAGTAATTGTTTATATTTCTAAGTTTTTAACTGGCCCTGACAGAGCTTAAGTAGCTAGGTACATACAAGTGGTTGTCTAGCAGAATGTGATACCGCAGTTTACCATTTCCGTTGGTTCTGGATTCATCCTTCTAGAGAAGCCATTTAAATTTAGAAATCCAATGTCCATCCTCAATGGATCAGTGAGATCATATACTTAGTAAAAGTTCTCGGCTTTCTTTTTCCTATGACATAAAGCAGGATATGGTTGAAATTGTTGAAAGACAGTTTCCCATTTCTTTCTAGTCTCTGCAGTTATGCTTTCCAATGCTTTCTGCATAAGTACCCAGAATTCAATAATCAATAATGACTCGTATTCCTTTGCTATTTGATAAGATTTTTCGTGCATCCTTCATCTAGCCATCACTGAAACTATGCAGAAGGCATAGACGCAATCTATGACTACATTGTTAATCCTTTCAGGTTCTAAATGGTGTTTCCACAATAGAAAACTTGATCATGACAATATGTTGCTATTTTATGGTTGTAATTAGACTAATACTTGCTTTCAGCGAAGCAATTGTCTTATGATCGTTCGATTGATTTCGACTGCTCTTATGATAAGCAGATAATTACCGCGACTTGATCCTCCATCAATTCGTTTATCGTTCGTTAGGACATTCAAGGCAATGTTGAATATCAGAGAGGATTGTATGCAACCATGTCACAGGCTATGCTCTACACGGATTTGTCAGCAAAGGTACTCCTTATGCCGTATATGATATTTCTCACCGCTAATATAATATTTTGATAAGACGAATTATTTGATCTAGTAATCCTCTGCACTGTAGGGTCTTCTATATAACGTCGTGTTAATTATATATTGAAGGCCCTCTCAAAATCACCATTCATCGGTATGTTCCACAATTGAGGTGCAGTGTGTTCACAGTAGCTTATGCACTTAAAGTTCTATTCAATTCTGCTAAACGTTTATTTCATACAAGAAAGGGTTTATTTTATTTGATATAAATAAACAGCAGTGTGATGATAACCCGATAGTTTCTGCACTCTAAAAAGTTACCATTCTTGGACAACAGACAACATATCAATATGCAGTTTCTTCCAAGAGCATGTATATGGTTCAAAAGAGTGTAACAATTTCTTGTTTAGATCTGGACCTACTTTCTGAAGTTCTGTGGTTGTATTAACAGCAACTTGCTATGATTTCGATTCGAACATCTTTACTATGATAATATTAACTCCAAATGCAAAAATCTTAAAATGTTTTAATTAAAGATTAAGTTCACTTGCACTTTAAAAACATTCTTTCCAAATCGTTTATGAATATCATCGAAGGCATGGCATGTGCATCCAATATTTGCATATTAAATTCATTTTAAAAAATTTTAAGATTTTTTGCGCATGATTAACTATTTTAAGCGCATTTAAAATTATTTTCTTTTTATTTCAAATTGAATTGTTTTTCATTCAAAAAATTATTTTTAACCACCATCTCTGATAATTCGTGCTGATCCAACTGTTGTATCCGGTGCACACATTTTTAAGTATTTTTTCATTATTTTTCGTTGAATTGTTTATTTTAAAAATGATTTGTTAAATGTTTATTGTGAAAAACAATAGAAAATCAAATTATTTTTTTTTTTTGTTTCATTATTAATAATAATGATGTGTTCATAAGATTTATTATGTACTCGTTTAGAATACTAAAATGATTTATTTACACGCACATATAAACAATAACAAACGCTTAACAATTACAAACTATAAAATGAAAAATTTTTTGGATGATGTTCATTTCCCCATTCATTGTTCATAGTTTGTTGGTTTTATTTGATGTGTGTTTATTTCGAAAATTTAGAAGAGAAACAAATTAATTTTCAATCCTCTAATGATGATCAATTAGTGTTTATTTTTTTAAAAATAAACTATTTATGCATAAGGGTTATAGAGGAGCCTAGAGGAATTTTGTATTTATCAATCACTGTTGATTTCTGTGTAATCAAATGAAATAAAATTTTCAATTTCTTATGTTTTCTATCATAATTTGAAATAAATTATTCACACAGTCAACATTCTTTTCTTACCTCTTCGAAGTTTTCTATTTTTATTCAAGCCTTGAGTCTACACAATGCCTCAAAGATGAATGGCCTTTAATTTGTTTTAATATTCCTCATACGCACCATGTTGCCAGTCATAAATGAATGTTTTATTACCCATACGTGCTGTTGGCCGCTGCCTGCAAATTATTGGTTGAACGAATAAATCTTTTTAACGATTTCAGCTCTATCTTTCATGCTTTCTTTCTGTCTATCCGACTGTCTGTTTTATTTGTGATAAAAATACAATAAAATCTCTATGTAAATATGTCCATAAATTTGTTTTTATTAACTCTAAGTATGTAGTGAAAAGAGATGCAACACTTGTCAATAAAATAAATATAAAACAGGAAAATTCGTTTTTAACACCTTACACAGTAACGAGCTTACTGTTGCATGCTCTTTTAATATATAATATCTTGTTTTTTTTAATATAATGGGTGATTTTTTAAGAGCTATACGAAAATTTTTCAAAAAAAACACATAAAATTCAGAAAAATGCATGAAATCTTTATTTCAATCGATAGTGCGGTCCATATAATTTAATATTTGAAGATTATTTCATGCAAATGTTGACCGCGACTGCGCCTCAAGTGTTCCATCCGCTTAGTCGAATTTTGGGATACTCTTTCCAACATTTTGGCCGGTATCTCACGAATAAATGCTTCAATGTTGTCTTTTAATATGTGAATTGAAGCGGGCTTATCTGTATAGACATGAGCTTTAACATAGCCCCACAAAAAATAGTCTAAAGGTAAAAAAAAGTTGGATATCACCTCACGGTAGCGCTCATCCATTCACAGTTACCAAATTGAACTAAGCGGATGGGCCACTTGAGGCGCAGAGTTTATGATTTTCTCGTGCTTTGCAACGAGACTTATGACATCGAAAGATGTGCTTAATTCAACTTGGATAGGAGGTACAAAATCCAGTATTTAACAATACCAGGCCGCTATTCCAGCTTTTAAATCGAAGATGGTATAGGACTTTCTGATGAAATAGAATCAGCTACGTAAGCAGCAAGAGATGCTGTGACTAACATTATGAGTTTGCGAGGATGTGAACTTCCACGTCGTTCATGGAAGCCATTCTAGAATGGCACTAAGGCACGGTAGCAGGTTAAAAAAAACGGATCTTAGCAATTGAAACTTTCCTTGTGAATTTAAAATAACAGGAGATCTCAGTTATACATCAGACTATCCAGCTATAACTAGAGGATAATAATAATAATTAGCCTTTTGACAAAGCACTGTAGACTGTAGTACAATGCCATGTATATGTAGGTAAACATGCAGATTCTTTGATAATAAAAACATAGCACAGAACACATTGTTGGAACATGTAAGGCAATAATGAATCCCAGGAGGAATAACCGGAGTGAATAATAAGTTCTTTGCAGGTAATTGTCCATGTTGACAGCGAACAGCATTTTGAAGTTTGTTAGGCCAATAGCCTTAGACGAAGAGAAGTGATAGCCTTTAAATACCCAGAATATTCTATTAAGTTTGAGGAGACTACAATAAATTCCAGCACAAAGTTAACTTTCCTCTATAATTAAAGGTGGCCGAAGTAATGCATGCATTGCAAGTTTGCATTGAAAGTTTTCACACTTTCTAAAACTAGATCCTCACCTTAAATATACTTTACAATTATGCTGATTTGTTAACAATATCGCTTTTATACGATTTTATTACTCATTGCATTAACAAATATTCTTTATAATTTAAAGACTAAGGCAAGGATATTTCATTTATTTTTGTTAGATATTCGTTAGTCCTTTGATGTCCTTACTTACGAACAAAAAACAAAATTCTACATAAAAAGTGTAAAATTGTTTACTTTTCTGCTAAATTTAACACACTAAACAGTCTAAATCAAAAAAGTAATATTAAAAAAAATCTAAAAAAAAAATGTAAAATAAATGAATAACACACACACTTACACTTACAAACAATCAAAATGCCACTTAATTTTAAGTGACAACAAATCCTGCAAACAAGAAACGTGAAAATATTTGTGTCTGTGACTGTGTTTAGCAATACACGCACACACACTTAGTGGCAAATTTAGTAGAAAAATTTTATTTTTCACAATTTATTTCAAATGCTGATGACGATGATGATGATGATGATGACTAAATATGCTTCCATTCAGAAAATGCATTTTAACACAACACTCTCTCTCTTTTCCTCTATCCTCTTTTGATCTCCTCGCTTAAATTGTGTGCCATGCAATTATTTTAATGTACATTTGACTTTTGACTTGACATCATCCTCTCTGGCTGGCTGCAACAGTGGCATCAGCAGCCATCAGCTACCAGCCACCAGCCATTGTATATAATCCTGCATGAATTTTTTCTTCTTTCGTATTTCTTTCATTTCATATTTAAACACCAGCAAAAAACTAAAGAGTGAATTATTAAATAATTGTAGCAAAATGTTGAAGAAAAACAAACGATACAATGAGAGAAATTCTGACAAAAAAAAGCATGAAGAAAAACACTGACGACCGAACAAATGTACCCAAGAATATGAATGGAAAACATTTTATGTGACATTGTTCCTGGCCTTTAAATAAAAACAAAAATTGTTAAAGCGTGTTGGTGGCTGAAGACTGTTAAAGATGACCAAAAGATTTTTTCACATTATCTCCTCCTACTCTGGTAGTTTAATTGGCAGAACGTCAGTAGCTATCTAGCATGTCATACATCTCCAACAAAACGAAATATCGGGTCCGCCATCTAACGATTTTTTAACTAGTGCTTATTTCCTGAATGGCATCACTTAGCTCATGTCTGATTTGACAGTTTTATCCTTCCGCTGAACGAATATAATTGTGTATACAACGCTAAAAAATATTGCCACATTACTTTGAAAATCATGGGGCACAATGGGTTCTAAAGTCGCATACGAATTTTGGAAGAAGAGAAGCACCGTCAGCTCCGTATGTTCATTATCTTGTGAAAAAATTGAAAAAAACTGGCATCCTCATCGATAAGCCAAGCGTGAAAAGCCAAAGAATGTTGCTTGAAAAAGCCGAGAATATAGCTGCTGTGGCAGAAAATGTGCGTGAAGCGCCATCAACATCAATTCACCGTCGTTCTCAACAATTGAAAATTTTGAAGACATTATTAAGACGAATTTAGATGCCTTAGTATGACGCCATACGAAGCCCAATTGGTTCAGGAGTTGAAGCCAATTTACAATTCAATGCGTTTTCGCTTCGCTAAAGTAAGCCTTGAAGTCGCCGTGGTCTAGTGGGCTTATTAGACAAAAGGCCCGGGTTCGTATTCCAGGTCAGACATCAAAATGAAAAAATATTTCTTTGGCGACTTCCTCTCAACAGATTTCTGGCAAAGACTCTGAGAGTAAAATTTGCCATGAAAAGCTTCTCAAAAATTTGTCGTTCGGAGTCAACTTTAAACTGTAGGTCCCGCTACTCATGTATAAAATTAACGCACACAACATAAGTGGTGTGAGAAGTTAGGTCGTAATCCTGACTGAAGGGTTGTAATGGCCAATTATGTATGTAAAGTAAGCCTTTGATCGACTTACTGAAGATGCCGATTTTGGCAAAATAAAGTCATCTTTACAGATGAAGCTCATTTTGATATTGGCAGGTATGTAAACAAGCAAAATTGTCGTATTTGGGGTACAGAAAACCTGCGCGCATACATTGAAAAGCCGACGCACCCTAAACAAGTCAATGTTTGGTCCGGATTTTGGTCCAGAGGCATAATTGGGCATAATTTTTCTTTGAAAATGAGCAAGGAGTAGCCGTTACACGCAATATTGATGGTTATCGGGCCATGTTGAACAAATTTTTGTTCACAAACATTGAAAAGGAGGATATTGGCAATATTTGGTTTCAACATTCGATGTTTTGCGCCCTGTTTTTGAAGATCACATTATCAGCCGCAGAGCTAATGTCGTTTGGCCATCTCGAAACAGCGATTTGTCACCATTGAACTATTATTTGTGGGATGCCGTCAAAAGACAATTGACGCTTTAAAGGACATTATTCGTGAAGCCATTGGTGAAATACAGCTGCAGACATTCGATAATGTGCTTAAAAATTTGACCGATCGTGTAGGTTGCTGTGTGACCACCCAAGGTAGCCATTTGAACCGGAAGAATTGTGTGAAAAAGTATTGAGTAGTTTTTTTAAATTTTCAAAAAAAAGTTATTTGACAGACTCTTATAAAAAAATATAATTACTGTGAGAGCAAATTAAAATTGTCATGAAAAGTATCTCAAAATCTTTCGTTCGAAGTTAACTCTAAACTATAGGTCCCGCCACACACTGATAAAATTAACACACACATCTTGGGTGGTGTGAGAAGCCAATTATGTTATGTATGTAGGCCAGTTAGAAGCTGCTAGGCAAGACTCACACTACCATACAATACTCTTCCGCTACGACACTCTTTATTTTTAGTTACGCGACTCTTAATATTCAGAAAAAAATTTATTATTGGACAGTAGTATCGCAGTATATTGGTGCGAGGGCCCAGAGTTTCATTCCTACCAAAAACGTTGATCTTTAACACCGATCTATGAGATTAAATACAACTAAAAATAGTTTCATTCTAGCTGGGTATCTTTAGAACACCTCTTGCTTTATTTTTCTTCTTCTTCTAGAAGAATAACGATAACTCGCTCGGAATGTGTGCAAATCAGTGTGCTTTTGTGCATTTTGTTTATTGAAGAAGGTCATGGTTATGGTTAAAACTTATGAAAATGACTGCAGAAACCGTTTTATTCAAATGCAAAATCTTGGTTGTAATTTTATTCTATGTACCAGCAGTGGTTTGTTGTTTTTTTATTCTCTTTTTCATATTCTTTTAGTAGAACTTGTGGAAATGTTAAGGTAAAATTATATTTAAATATTTATGCACTTGTTTGATAATGGCAACAATTTTTTTTTTTCTAACAATTCATTCTTTTAAAAAATAATAACGAGGGTTAAACAACAAAAAAAAAAAGAAACATTCGTTAAAAACCTTGTAAAGTTTAATGTTAGTTGTATTGCAAACGAACTTAAAGAATAATTTTTGAAGTTAAACGTACGACTTTTAAAGTTATTACCAACTATTATTACTCCAACTATGAAAACTGTGTAGGGTCTATATCTTACTACTTCCCTAACTCCTGTTCTTAATGATTTCCTCTCTTTAATTGTCAATTGAAGTTGAACGCAATATCTGTTTTTCGTATTACTTTGATCACAGCCCAGGTCTTACATTTGTGATCTTTACTATTGGCACAGTATCCGTTCTGCTGTCAGCAATTAAAAAATTTGAAGAATATGAATGGAAAACATTTTATGTGACTTTGTTCCTGGCCTTTAAATAAAAACAAAAATTGTTAAAGCGTGGTGATGGTCGGCGGCTGGTAAAGATGAGCGACACTGTTTTGTGAGGACTTTTTATTGCCAAATTAAAGAATCTAAAAGATTTTTTACATTATTTCCTCCTACACTGGTAGTTTAATTGGCAAAACTACTAGCTGTCTAGTAGTTGGTGTGTTGGCTCCAACAAAACGAAAGAACTCAATGTTCATTATTACTAACACGAGAAATCTTTGCTGGAAAGTTTTTAAACATCCACCTTGTGGCACTGAGCTTGCACCTTGAAATGATCATTTGTTCTGATCTTTGTAGGACTTCTCTTACTGAATCAGAAAATCAACAAACATTCATAAAATAATAGCATTATCTCAATAACTACAAACATAAAAGAAGAAATTGTTTCTTTTTTCATTAAAATTTGTTAACGAAAACGATAGTAAATTAATACTAAAATATTTCATTTCCATATTTATGGCATATTCTGTAGAATTTGAAATCGAATCATTGCGGCGTAAAATCGTATTAATTTCTTAATTAAAAAATAAAATTCTTCTTAGTTTTCTTCCCAAGAAACTTAAGCACATAATTTGGCCACAAGCCATCTTATATGGCAAGTTGTTAGTCAAAAACTAAAATGAATTTCAATTTTAATTGGTTTAAATTTAATACGTTTATATTTGTGTTTGTTTTCCTAATACCTATTAAAATATTTTCTAAATAATTTTCTTTAAAAATTTTGTAGCAAATTGTCAACACATTTCAATTTCTTGCAATTTCTTGCAATTCAATAACAATCATACGCACACGTGTACCTTAACGAACATATTTCTGCATAAGACGCATTGCATATCACTCATACGTATTGAGGTCAACAAAATTTTGTATTAAAATTCAAAAGAAATTCCAAAATTTCACAAATTATTGACATTTATTTATCAAAAATTATAATGCAAGAGATGAACTAAATAAATCTATTTAAGCATTTGTTTATTTATTTTGTTTTATTTATTTATTTATTGTATTGTGTTGTATTGTTTTGTATTTGTATGGCATTGTTTATTGAATGAAATTCCTTTAAATAATTGACTGAATTGTTTTATTTGCCAACTTTTTTGTCATAAATATTTACACAATAATTGCAATTGCACTTTTAAAGAATTTCTTGAAGAAAAAAATTCTTGAGACAAATAAAACATAATTTTTTTTTTTTTATTTTAAATTGTTTTATAAAATTATCGTATACACACATTCAACACATCAAGTGCTGCGCAGCAATTTTGCGATTGTTGTCTTAGCAAATCTGCATAGGGTTTAATTGCTTTAAAGATGGTATCGTCATATTATATGTGGAATTATTAAAACTGTTCAATGATGGCACAATATTTTTTGGCGTTTTTTATAGCTACTTCTGGGAATTTCTCAATAATGATGACTTTCTATTTGTCTTTGCAAAATTAATTCCGAATTTCTTCGCTTCATGTGATACTGATTGTATATTGAATTACTTTTTAACCTTTAGCAGTTCTGGTGCAATATTATTTCCCTTAAGGTGTCTAACTCAAATTCTTTGACTATGTCGATAGCAAATGCGCGAAATCAGATCGACTATTCTTCAAATACTCACTATGGAGTCATCACTAAATGCGGAGCACCACAATAGACGATGAAGACAGTATTACTCCACGACTGTGATACTTTGTGTTACAAACTAAACTACAGATTTTTACAAATCTTATAAAGGGTGAATTTTTAAGAGCTATAGGAAAATTTTTCAAAAAACACATAAAATTCAGAAAAATTCATGAAATCTTTATTTTGATCGATAATACGGTCCATATAATTACCGTATTTTTTTTTGACTGCGCTTCAAATGGCCCATCCGCTTAATCCAATTTTGGCATACTCTTTCCAACATATCGGCCGAAATGTCTTGTCTGTACAGACATGAGCTTTAACATAGCCCCACATAAAATAGTCTTAAGGCGTTAAATCTCACGATCTTGGTGGCCAATTGACCGATCCCGAACGTGAAATAAAATGTTCATCGAACTCGCCTCTCACTAAGTCCACTGTTACCCTACTGTGTAGGCAAATGGCACCGTCTTGTCAAGCTCTTGCATTTTGGCCAAAAAAAAAGTTGGATATCATCTCACGATAGCGGCACCAGTTACGTTACGATTCGCAGCATCTTTGAAGAAGCTTTTGCAATGCTTCTGACTGATCTTCACTCCGAAATCGCCAATTCTGCTTATTTACAGTATCCATTGAACCAAAAAGGAGCTTCGTCGCTGAACACAATTCTTCGATAAAGAAGTGATCTTCGGCCAACTTTCCAAGAGCCCATTCACCAAAAATTTTACGTTGTGGTAGGTCGTTCGGCTTCAATTCTTGCACCAGCTGTATTTTGAAAGGTTTCACTCCTAAATCTGTCCACTTTGTTGAGTAACAGAGGCCCAATTGTTGCGAACGGCGACGAATCGACAATTGATGGTCATCATTAACACTGGCCGATATTTTCTTCAGTTAGAAATTTCTTTCAATTTCATTAAATTTAAAAACAAATTCCATAATTATTTACTTTGCAGAAGAAAAAAAATTAAAATTTATACCGAAAACTCCAATAAAGGTGTGGCTGTTCGATTATATTTCATCATCTTCGATTACTTTAATGTTCCCTTCTTGTTATTGAGCCTCGTAATTAGAATACGGAAACCCTAAAAATCATAAAAACAAATTCCTGAAGCCCTTGAAATATTTGAGTGCGTTTTTCAATTAATATTAATGGAATTCATTCATTACTTTTCGAAGGATAAAGCTCCTACCCCCCTTCCCGCAACGCCTTAAAAAAAACCTGAAACACCCACAACTAAAGTGTAACTTTTAAGTGTTGGTAATTGTACAACAGCCCAGCCTTAAGTTATAAAAAACAAACGATATCATAATGAGAGGTCCTGTTTACCCCTCTCTCCCATTCTCTCTCTCTCTCTCTCTCTCTCTCTCTCTCTGTAGTAAAAACAAAAAAAACATGCGAAAGGACCTCAAAACAAAGAAAATAAAAAACAAATTTGTAACATATTTTGTAAAATACTGGTCGTGTTATTATAATATTTCATTAGCGGCTGGACAGGCGGCCAAAAGCATATCGTGTGGTTGAAGATTTCAATGTCCTCCATAAAAATGTCCTGCTGGCAACCATTTGGCTTAACAGCACTTTGAGTGTTGAATTCAAAAAAAAAAAAACTTGATAAATTACATAAAGTTTCTAACAAAATAAAAAAAAATGTGCATGTTAATGTTAAATATGAAAAAGTAAACAAGACATGACAAACATTTTTCATTTCTCATTTCACAATTTTTTTTTTTTTTTATTTTTAATTGAAGTCCTTAAATTGCAAAGACGTTATAAATTTAACATTCGACCATTAATTACAACAAAAACATTATACTGCCACAGGCAAGCTAAGGAAAGAGAAAAATTGTTGAAATAATTTAAAATGAAATTAAAAATTAAGGTGTTGCAATGAAAATATTTTTGACCCTTAAAGTTATATTAAAAACACAAAATCTATACGTCGCTACCATACTATGCATGCATAATTGATCATTACAACCCTTCAGAACGGATTACGATCTAGCTTCTGACACCCCTTATATTGTGTGCGTTAATTGTATACATGAGTGGCCGGACCTACAGTTTGAAGTCCGAAAGACAGATTTTTGTTAAGATTTTCAAAAATCTATGGAATATCACCGAAGAAATATTTTCATATTTTTGTTTTGATGTCTGACTTGTGTTTTGAACTCGAGGCTTCAGTCTAACAAGCCAACACATTACCTACTAGACTAAGCTACAATACTATAAGAAGCTCAAAAGTCAGTTGAGAATAATACTTTTAGCTTTTTTGTAAAATGGTTTTAAACTACTTATTATGCGCCTTTCTATTGTTAAGCTAATGATCGATGAAAGAATTGGATTAGAATAGGATAGGAAAGAGTGGAAACTTAAACGAAATTAACCCACAAATCATCATCAATCGGTCTTGACAATCAGCATCAGGATTTTACCGTAAAACATGATTCCCTCAAAACTAAGATTAGCCTATCCCAATATCAAATAGCGATAGTTACGTTAGGCAGAAACAAATGAGAGGAGTCTGTGCCGAGTAAAATACAAATATTGACAAATAATGAGGGAAAATACTCTCCTCCTCTTCAACATCACAGTGAACTGAGCAATGACAAAAATGCTCCAATGTTTGATTGGTACGTTTACTGTCCAACGACTGTAAACTTTTTAATATCAGACTTTAAACAAATCCATATGATCTGTTAACACAAACACTGTAGTAATCGACTACAAAAATATTTAAAAAAGAAATTTTCAAAACGGAATGAGATGAAATGGAATGGACTGAAGATGAGTAATCTAGCTGAATAGACATACATTTCAAGAGTGCTTTACATCACTTATATACATACATACATAATTAGTCATTACAAAATATCAATTAGGATTACGACCTAGCTTCTGACACCACTTATGCTGTGTGTGTTAATTTTATTTAAAAGTGACGAAACCTACAATTTAAAGTCGACTCCGAATAGTAGATTTTTGAAAAACTTTTCCTAGCATTTTTATTTACTCTCACGAGTTTTTGCCAGTAATCTGCTAAGAAAATGTCGAAGAGAAATATTATTTCCTACTTCGTTTTGTTGCAGATATCTGACCCAGAGTTTGAACCGTTGCCTGACGTCTAATAAGCCAACACACTACCAACTAGACTATGGCGACTTTTCATAAAAATAATGCAGAAATGGTGCGGAAGTAAATAAAATTCTGCTATAGAACAGAAAATTAATTTTTAGTTGTTATGCCTCTACATCTTCTTATGGAAACTAACCGTGTACTTCTTTACTTTTATTAGAAGCATAGGAGTTCAATAAAAACTTTCCAACAAATCTTATTTAAAACTAACGTTTTAATTGTTTTTTATCTTGCTCGATAGATTGGGATTTCTGCATGCAACAGATTAAGATCTCCTTGAGTTCAATAGCAAAAATTTGTTTACGTATTTGATTGTTAGGTCTCTCGATCTATGCATACGAAGCCTGTGCAACTATTGTCTAACGTATAACTCGGAAAGGTTTTTTTAGAATTAGAAAATTACTTTCAAAGCAGAATAAAATAAAAAAAAAAACTTGTTTGTTATTATTAGCCCAGACTGAAACAAATAATGGAAATTGTAATCTTTTTTAAAAAATTTTTACTTCAAAGTATATTTTTCAAAGTATGTTAGAAGCCATAAACTTCATTAAATCGATAATTATTTTTGCAATAAAAATAAATTCTTTCAAAAATCTGTTCGCCTAATTGGGAAATTCGAAAAATAAAAATTTTATTTTAAATGAATTCGTTTTAAAATCATCGAAATTAATTGCTTCTACATTGTTTGTATACCGCGTGCTAACATTAATAATTATTTTCATATACAAAATTAAACAATAATAATTATAATCTGAAAAACAACAACAACAACAAAATAATTTGCTTAGTGGCAAAAACAATTTTCTATCCATAAAATTGAAAGAAAAACACACTGACTCAGTCAATGTAACGAAAATATAATTTCAAATAATTTTCGTATAAATTTGGAATTAAAATTTGTTTTTATTTTTGCTTTAGTAGTTTAAGCATCAAAACAAGAAAGTGTTATGCAAAGAGGCATTAAAAGCAAAAAACACAAAATTAGACATGAAATTGCTTCCATTGAAATTACATTTTCAAGAAAAAATAAGTAAAACCTTAATTTGCATAAGCAATTAATATTTTAACTGCGGAACATTCTGGAAATTCTCAATCAAAATTGTATTATGCGAATTCCTAAAAAACCGACGTTATAACCTCACCAAGCAGATGGAATTGTCTTGGATTTTTTTGGAGTTAATTCTCTCTAATCAAATTACAGATTTGTCTGTTATATTATATCTTTAGTGTCAAAGTATCGCGACCTGAAAAAGTGGATTTTATTACACTCTGTGCATTGCATTGTTTTCGTCAAATGAATATATGCCATCTACTAGCACTCTTTAAAGTATGGGCTTCATAGCATTTTGTAGATTTTTTAACCGTTTTTGTAGTCGACTACTTCAGTGTTAATGTTAACAGAGCATAAGGAATTGTTTAAAATCCGGCTTTAAAAATTTTACAGTCGTTGGACAGGAAACGTACCAATCGAACATTGGCAAATTTTTGTCACTGCACAGATGTTGTAGGTCGTTCGAGGAGGGAGACGATATTGTTGGCTTATTTGGCAATATCTATCTGAGCCTGGACACAGACTTTCCTCATTTGATTTACTCCAACGAAACTATCGCTACCTGATATATGGTCGATAGAGGGATTCATTAAGCTACTTAGGTTAGTTTTCAGTTTGATTACATGGAAGTTATGTTTTACGGCATAGTTCTGATCGGTTAATAATGATTTGTCAGTTGATTCGGATGCTTAAGAGCTTAAGTGAGCTTTGATTAAAATATTCGCAATTCTTTTTTAGCTTATCCGATTCTAATACAGTTCTTTTTTTGAACATTACTACCCTATAGTCAGATGTACGAAGTGGCGGGACCTACAGTTTAATGTCGACTCCGAACGACAGACGTTTGAGAAACTTTTTATGGCAATTTTATCTGCTCTCACAGTGTTGCTAGAAATCTACTGCTGCGTTTTGGTGGACATGTTTGACCTTAGGTTTTGGAACCGTACTAGACAACGATGACTAAGACCTTTTCGTTCATTAAATAATTCATATTCGAAAATGCCAAATCCTTAACAAAACAAATGACATTTCAGATGAAAAATATTTAACAACTGATGCATACATACATCATTGGTAATTACAACCCTTCACTCTGGATTATTGACCTAGTTTCTCTCACCACTTATGTTGTGTGCGTTAATTTATGCATTAGTGGCAGGTCCGACAGTTCGAACGACAGATTTTTTTTTGAGAAACTTTTCAATGCAGAGTTTTTGCCAGAAATCGCCGAAAAAATACTTTTAGTATTTTGTTTTGATGTCTGGCCTGGGGCTCGAACGCTGGCTTTACGTCCAATAAGCCAACATACTACCTACTAGACTACGGCGACTTCAAAAACTGATAGAATTGCCAAATCAGCCACTAAATGGATATTACGATATAATAAATAACGAGATGAATTGACTCTCTATACAAATTACTCTATTGGGAATGTACAATACTTAGATCATTCAGACAATTCCCTTAAACACATGTAATTGAGTATTAGCAATAAGTCACCAAAACCTCCTAGTTTTTAGTCTTTATGAATAATCGCAATAGGATAATGAATTTTCAGAATTTCTAATTATAAACCACATGTAGCCATGTAAGCCCATATAATTTAAAAGTGTGTTGTGCTAAGCAAAGTTTTTTATTTATTTTCTTTTGTTTTCTTTAATAAAAAACAATTTTAAAATCCTTTATAACGTTTACAAACCGTTGTAAAACTTTACATATAAAAGATTTAAATATTCAAATTGAATTTTAAATTACAACACTGAATGCCAACATAAAGCAACAGGATCTGCTTCAATGGCCGTGTAACAATAGAGTACTTACTGTGGTACAAAGGCAAAAAATTAAAAAAAAATCTCATTTCAGAATATGCCTGTAAGGAGCATGGTACGAACACGCGTATGTTATTTCAAAGGATTGTGAAATCATTTATTTTTGTTTTCCTTTCCATTATAATTCAATTCATAATCCTTAACGGCGCAGGATATTCTCATAATTTATGGAACATTGTTAGCAAATGATTCGTATGCCGTGAAAACGCGAATGACCCAATTTCAGTTTTTCATGGGCAAACCTCTTTACGCTTTTAGCGTACACAATTTGTTGTTGCTGACGCGTATGCGTATGTGGCATGTAAATTTATGACATATTTTATGTTAAATTTACGAACATGAACAACAACAACAAGAGTATCAGCTTTAGTTATAAAACAAATAAAGAGGGAAGATAGGTGGCCGGAAAAAAGAAAAGAAAAGTTGCCCGATTTCTTTAAACAGCAGCAGCAGCAGCAGCAGCAATGTTGAATGAAAAGAAATAAAACAAGTAACGTACGTTGGCATATTAAATTATATATGAAATCAGCCAAGTGTTTGTAATAAATCTTTATATTTTCTTAACAACAATGAAGGAATGAAAGAAAATAATGAAAAAAAAACTATACTTTAAGGCTTTTATAGGCTATACTAGAGCCTATTGGTCGGTGGTGGCATACTAAGGCTGCTAGAGAGGGTGTTACTTGTCGCTGACACCCAACGTTCATAATCAACAAATGCGTCATAGTCCTGTTCCTTTTGTTTCTATTTTCCTTTTATTGGAATGACAGTGTTATTGTTTTCTTCTTACTTTTTGTTTTATTTTGTATTTTTTTTTTTTTTATTAGATAATATGTTATTACGCGAAGTGCTTACAAATAAACAAATATTTTGTACATAAAAATTCTTTTATAAACTTTTTCATTTTCTACAGAGACATAAAACTTTAAATATTAAATTGTTTAATAAAGTCTGCTTAAGCCTATAAGGAAAATATTCAATTTGAAATTGTGACATGATATGAGTTGACACAACACTTTGGAATGTATTATATCCACAACAATAAGCTCAAAGGCACTTCATTCTTTAATTTCGCCTGTTATATACTCCTTATTGGTTTAATTTTATTCAAAAGTATCGAGTTCTGAATTGAAACCTGTTTCTGAAAGCTTCTGTGAGGCTTGCTCCCAAATTAAATTAGAATGCTTTAGGCCTTGTACCACAACGCAGAACTAACCGTATTAGATAAGAATATCCTTATCACTACTACTCCAAGCGGGAAACAAAGTTGTCCGCTCTCCTTGTTGTAATTTGCTGTTGTCCTTGATGAAATATCAATAGACTATGTCTTCGCCATCTAGCATTTTTTTTTTCAACTAGTGCTTATTTTGTAAATGGTAACACTTAGCTCATGCCTGATTTGATAGATAATTAGTTTTATCCTTCCGCTGAATGAATATGGTTGTGTATACGCTTGAAGAATTGACTATCCAATGCATTTTCGCTTCGCTAAGTGGGCCTGCGATCGACTTACAGAAGATGCTGATTTTGCCAAAAAAAAATCATCTTTTAGATGAAGCTCATTTTGATCTTGGCGGGTATGTAAACAAGCAAAATTGACGCATTTGGACCAAAAAAACACGCACGCATACATTAAAAACCCAAGGCACCCAAAACTGTCACTGTTTGGTGCGGATTTTGGTCCAGAGCCATAATTGGGCCATTTTTCTTTGAAAATGTGCAAGGAGTGGCCGTTGCAGTCAATGGCGATCATTATCGGGCTATGTTGAACGAATTTTTTTCACAAAAATTGAAGAGGGGGATATTGGCAACTTTTGATTTTAACAGGACGTCGCTACGTGCCACACAGCCGAAGCTACATTCTATGTTTTGCGCCCTGTTTTTGAAGATCGAATTATTAGCCGCAGAGCTGATGTCGTTTGGCCACATCTGAGCTGCGATTTGACACCGTTGGACTATTATTTGTGGGGCGCCAATACGTATTACGCCCACAAGCTAGAGGCAATTGACGCTTTTAAGGACAATATTCGTGAAGCCATTGGTGAAATCCAGCTGCACACAATCGATAATGTGCTTAAAAGTTGTGCCGAACGTGTAGACTACTGCATGGTCAGCCGAGGCAGTTGTTTCATTGAAATTATTTTCCATTATTAACCGGAAGGATTGTAGTTTCAAATAAAAAAAGAAATTTGAGAAAATATTCGGCAGTTTTTTTTAAAGCATTTTCAAAAGAAAACAAGATATTGGCGGACCCTTTATAATCTTTAAGACCTAAACTACAACAACGAATTCTCACTGATAAGCTGTTCAGTTAGATAAAAAGTATCCTGAATGTGAATATTAAAAAAACCCAGACAATACGACTAAAATCAGAAGTACAGGCTTTATAAAGATTGAGAGCAAAACAATCAAAAACGTAAACAATTGCTGCTGTCTTGATAGCACAGTTACATCAAGCGGTAAGACTGAAGAAAACGTTAACAACACACCACGCAAGGCAAAAGAACTGCCGCAAGGAGATATCTAAGTTTATCAACAAATGAAAAATAAATTAATTTTCAATGACTGCTTAAAAACAAAAACACTTCTCTATGGAAGCGAAGCAGACATCACTTGGTATTAATCGTTCTGGCTAACCTGAAATCAAACAACTATGCGAGGTCAAAAAGTAAATCGTGCATCAATGACGACGAATTACCGATCGATACTGAAACAAAGCAAGAAATTAAGAAAAGATCGATCTTAAAGGATCGAATAGGATTAAAAACAAAAAGTTAATAAATTTTTTAAATGAGTAGACAAGATCTAATGACATATTCTAGATGCCCAAAACCACTATGTCTCAAATTTCTCAAATGCCCTACAATAACAGGGATCTCTTTATATCCCTCATAATTTATTCCAAAGCTTCCGATGAGGTATTTATAAAATATCCTGAATAAGCATATTTAATCCTCATGTCCTTCATCTAACCTTGGCGTAGTAAATTTGTCAGGTTTCATTACAAGTTGGTAAATTTGCCTCACCCTTCGTTTGCATATAAATGAAGTCTATATACACGCTCTTTTTTTAGCTTACGGCCGCTTTAATTCCCGTAAGAATGTGTATATCCTAATACAATGCATCCTCATCTTGAATTTGTATCGCAGCTGCTTTTACTGGCTTTATTTATAGTTTATGGGATCAGCAGATTAGAAATGATTTCACATTTCGCTTTGTCGTGTGATTTTGATCACGATCGGGTAATAGCATGACGTTAATGTTCTCTGGTAAAGATGAGTCATTGTCATAACATTCTGCTTCCGATTGAAAAGAGTTTGTAGGCAGCATGTAGTCTATAGGCTCTAAGGTTTTGTCAATGCTATGCTTCCATACTTTTGCTACTTTAATTTTCAGCATATCTAGTGCAAACCGTTTAAGCATAGTGAAGATAACTTTAAACGAAGTAGGTTTGAAAAACTTCAAAATCAATTTTTAGGACTAATAGCCTGGTTTATTGTCAGGTCGTCTTGTAATCCAAAAACCTAATTTCTTGCAATTTTTGCAAATTTGCATTAATTTTCTGTTTAAAATTTTTCAAATATTCTCTACACCTCGTTCTTTAATAGCATCCTCCCACCCATTAAATTTTTGTGTTCAATTCTGATACTGTCATAAGCTGTGATATTTTGATATTCGTTATTGATAATCATGAAGATGATGATGATGATGTTGTTTTGAATTTAAATCGTTGGGAAAGTACGTGATACAAATAATTAAGTTTCTGTTGTTATTACACTTTTGAGTCTTTGTATTCCTTTATTGTAAATTACAGCAACGAAAATTAATAGACGGACATGCGATTACACACACACTTCCGCTTTTGAAACAGCCCACATTTATAGAAAATATTCTAGAAAATATTCCACAGAAAAATAATTCGGAATTATTTAAGTGAAATATTTTAACATTTGCATAATTTTTGAGACTCAAATGAAATACAAAATAGTACGTAGGAAGTGGTAGAGAATGGAAAATTAACAGTAAAAACAACTGGAAACTCGTACAAAGCAGAGAATTCATTGGAATAGGAATTGTTAACGTAAATTTGGATAGAATTGGTATACGATGTATGAACAAAATGGACTCAAATTAATATAAACTTAGCGCAACAAGTTTTGTTTGCTCAGATTGATCCTTAAGTAAAGACTACTAAAATCCGAAAATTACAAAGTAAAAAAGTACTCGCAATAACTATTCAACAAACAACAAAAGCATCTTAAATTTTTAAGTTATGTGTATTTCGTTTTATTATTTTGATTTGTTTTATTGATTTCTTACAGAGGCATACAGTATTTGCCTGTATCGTTGCCTATGAAAATGTATCACAAGCCAATAAAAAATAGAACCCAAACCAAAAAAATATGTTAAAGTACTTATAAAACAATTTATCAAACAATCAAAAATCGAATCATTTTTGAAAAGAATACTGGCCCTTAACACGAAATTCCTTAATACTTCTTAGGGAAATATATTTCAAAAAAATTCCTTTCAGTGTGTTTAATTGGCTTCCATCAGAATTAGTTGCCAATAAGCTATAATCGCAATGCCACTTAACACTTTGTCAGATTATTCCCTTAGAATACTTTTATATCCAAGTCTGTCAATCCCCGCACTATAAGGGAGATTGACTTAATCTTGATAGAAGATGTCAGAGAAGAATTTCAAGAAGGAAATAGTTTTCTACTGACTACATCATATGACTACACATATGCATGTAAATATGATAGACTATAGAATTTTCTTCAAAGGTCTTGATTTTAGGGTATATCGACGTTGTATTTTTCATGTTGCATTAAGGGAAATAAATTACACTCTGAAATTGAATTGATCCTGGATCAAAATATCCACCAAAACTAAATATGAAAAAATATTTTAATGCCGTTCGGAGTTGACCTGTCATTAATGGAATAAATTTAACACACATTACATGTGTGGAGAGTTAAGTAAGTAAGGCAGCGTCAACTATAATTTTGCCTACCTTCTCCGGTGGACAAACGGCAAGCAGATCTTTTTCAAGTATAAAGTTTAGGTCTTAAATCGTCAACATCTGCCGAAATTTCTTAATAGACTTGTGCCTCAGTTTTGTGTTAATTTTATATAAGTTTCAGGTTACAGGGATATCTCGAATAATTGTGTATCTAGTCGACTTGTTAAATCTGGCAGACTCCCGCAGAATACTAGAATATGGAATCCTGCTTTCTTTGCCTAAATTGCATAGGAAGCGTACAAACCAACTATTTGTGTTACCGTATCTAGAGTCAGAGGTCATTGTACACGGAGAAACTTCACTTAACTGCAAATAACTTTTGTAGATGTTGCAGACCGACTAAAGGGGAAAAGAGTATTGTACACATTACTTCCCAAAGTACGTCTCTGATTTAATTTCTGCCACTTGGCATACTCCAGGACTATTGTTCCTTAATGACGGAGCAGTAAACCCATTTATTAAACCTCTACGTTGTGTTTCAATCTGATGCTGTAGAAATCATGCTTTAAAGCGAAGCTCTGACGATAACTATTAGACCTGTTAACAAGAACATAGCTTTATGGGAAGATACATGTGCCTTAAAAGCACATCAATCAATTTTTGATGCATTGAATCGATTGCTTAATAAATTTTTGATGCATCACTTAAATAATCTGTTTCCAAGCGTATAACGTTCCTAGTTAAAAAATTTTTTTGAACTTCTGATGATTTCTGTTTAGCTTTCCAATATGATTTACTGGGTTATGTTGTTCCATTGTTATACTCGTACTTCATTTTACCTAGAAATACCACAACAAGAATAAGCAATAAAAACAGTACAACAACAAGTGACAGGTGACTTATTTTTTAATGTGACAACTTAAAACTTTATTAATTTAATGGGAAAGGAAAACAAACTATGGCTAGAGACTGTCACAGTCAAACCAAATGGAAAAAGTAATGAAAAATACGCGCATGTGTAAACAAATAGGCAACCAAGCAATGGCAACGAAATTATAAAGAAAACCCAAAAAAAAATTTAATTTTTTATAAAAAAAAACAAAAATAAATATTTTTCTAAAGCATAAAAAGTTGTCGTTATGATTTCTTTTTTTTTTTTTGAAATTTAATAATGTCAACATGGTGTTGTTTTTTAAATTTTGTTTCACAATAAATTTGGGATTTAAAAATATAGCGACGGTAATGGCCGACTACCGTTATATGATAAAGGGAACGAAAAAAAAAAAACATTTTTTTTTTTGCATTTGCATTTTCCCCAAAAATAATTTTTACATTGAAACCGAAATATAAACAGATGTTGCCAACAACTAATTTTGTTCTTAACTTGATTCATTTCTTTTTCATTCCTTCCTTCCTTCAGTAGTAGTTTCCTTCAGCAGTACTAGGTGTTGTTTGATTTGTTTCTCATGGATTTCAGAAAACATTGTGTGTGGCACATTTTATTAGAAATTAATCAGTAACAGCACTCGGTAACTTTTGTTAAACTTTTCAATTTCTTTTTTTAATCAAAAAAAAAATTATTTTCTTTGTTTATCAATAAGATTTTAACGCTCTTTAACGAAACCAAGACTTTTCCATTCGGTGGAAAAAAATTTTTACGAAGACAAATCAAACGCTAATTGTTTAATCTAGAAAAGGTGGAAAATAATTGATAATTATGATAGCAAGACAAGAAAGAAATTTTGAGAATGGGAATAAACAGAAATCAAATTACAATGACAAATTAACAGTATGATTCTAGAAATTGCCAGACCGAAAATGGAAAGTCATTACGACATTGTGGTAATGAATTTGATAACAAAAATTTATCAATAATGAACTGTTGTTAATTTAAATTAATTAAAATGTTACTTTCCGCTTTAATTACACTGCATTTATCAAATCAAATTTGATCGATCTCAGTCTGAGATTTAAAAAAAACACCACAAGAAAAAGTCTAACGGGTTCAAATCCCACGATCTCGGTGATTAATTCATATCACCTCCAAGTGAGATGACTATGCCTTGATATCGCTTGTGCAGAATACACATTGTGACATAAGCACATAAGGAATAATGTCGCCCGGCCAAAATCCATACCAAGCAATGACTTTTCCATGTGTTCCTTCATTCAAAAATAGGCCTCAGCGTTGAAGGTGATTATTCGACGAAAGCCGGCGATAGATTCGCCAACGGAACATCCATTTCGATAAAAATTTTATTGTTTCTACGTGTTGTTGAACGTTATATTCATCCCAGACTTGGCAAAACAGCCAAAATAATTGCATTAAGAAATTTTTTAGAGTTGTTGCACAGTGTACTGATTCATGTTCTTTATAAAAAAACACAAGTAATCCAGGTTCGATATGGTTGAAGCGGTAACGTTATATTAAAAATGAAAAGGACTTCAATACTTACCATTTAATCCATCCGGGAAGCCTGCTGACAAGTGTTTCTGTGTTTCACAAACAAACATTATAGAAAAGTAAGGCAAAACAACTGCTGAAAGAAGAGCAGGATTCAACTAAGTTAAGTTCCTCACCACAAAAACTAAAAACAAAATTTTAAAAATATTTTACATAAATGGTTTTGGATAAACTACAACTGGAAGCATTAAAAAAATATACAAAGAGTTTTACTTTCCTACAATAGCAACAACATATTTAAATACCCACTTTTGTGCAGTTCATAAAAGTTAATAAAACTTTCGCTTTTACATACACGCAAACTTATGAAAATGGATTTCAAAAATATTTAAAAATGAAAGTGCTTCCATTGAAGTAGATTTCATGAAAAAAGGCCAACGAAAAGAAAAAACAAAAGTTTTCGAAAACAAATCACTGCATTTAAAACTGTCACTGACATAAAAAACTGAGGCATAAAATGTCCCTCACATATCACATGGCCAACATGACAACAAGAAAGATTGAGGATTTACCCACACTATAAAGAAAACTAACCGCAATTCATAACAGACATGGTTATAGTGACGACAGATGTGATGATATTTACGCTGATGATTTACACTCACTCTTGTGTAAATCAAAGTTTACACTCATGCCCATGAATTATTTCTCATCTCTCATTTATGGCTTAAAATCGTATTCCAAACGACAGAAACGAAAATAATTTTTTCGTTTTTTTTCTTGTGTGTAATTCGAAGCTCTTTGAAAAAAAAAAACTGCAACTGCTTTTGAAGTGTTGAAGAACAAATTTTTGCAAGTTTCGCATTTCATTTGCCTGCCAAAAAGAGTTGATGATACATCAACTGAAACAAAAAGAGAAACAAATTGCAGGCAATATTTCAACAGAAATGAAATCATACAGGCATCAGTCGAAAGCTTGCATGTAGCAATGAATCTTGGCTGTCATAAGGACTATTTATTACACACGCAAATGAAATGTAATTTTGATCAGATAATAATTTTAAACAAATATTTTGTATTCCTTTTTCAATATTTTAAGGACCATTGGGCATATACTCTGTACTTTATTATTCCTGTAATTTGTTTAGGTTCGAGTATTTGGAGCTTGCTTGATTTACAGTAACAGATTTTAGGATAATAGATTTGAATCTATACCTTGCCTACCGTTGAATATTATAAAATGCTGTGGAAGCTTGTTCATTAAAATCTAGTCTTAACCCAGAATCATCTCGAAACAAAGATTATATTCTAACTGACTACGTAAACAGAATTAAGGCAACATCATAAAAGCAAACGATATTACAATTTTTATTTTATTATGTGAGAAATACAATGTCAATTAAATGATCGCCTTTGGATTGTTTCAGCAGTCAATATTTTTTATGTAGTTTCCGCTTATTATAATAAAACTTTCATTTGGTATTTTGGCAATAAGTTTTCGTAGTCAAGTGTGTTGACTTACTCAGCACGAAGCCGTGGTTCATAGAGCAGCACAGACATACCGTTCGGCGACTATCTGTCAGTAGTCTACTGGCAAAAGCGTGACAATACCCGCAGGTCAAATTGACCCATTGTACAACGTCCTCGCTTCTCACACCACTCGTGTGGTGTGCGTTAATTTTATACCCGAGTGGCGGGATCTACAGTTTAAAGTCGACTCAGCACGACAGATTTTTTGAGAAGCTTTTCATGGCAATTTTTACTTGCTACTTTCACTTGCTTTTTTGCCAGAAGTCTGCTGAGAGGAATTCGCCGAAGAAATATTTTCATATTTTTGTTTTGATGTCTGAACTGTGATTCGAATTCGGGCCTTTTGTCTAATAAGCCAACACACTACCTACTAAACCACCGGCGACTTTGGTAAAAGCTTCCAAGAGTAACATTGAATTTCCATGAAAAGTTTTTCAAATCCATAGTTCGTAATCGCCACTCAAGAAAAAAAAATTAACACATACAACATGGGTGTATGTAATCTGAGCGATAACTTGAGCAATATTTATTTTCAAATACTATAAACTATACGCGTAGATGCGATCTTTGGTGTAGCCGCATAAAAAGGCGAACGCCGTGAACTCTATGTATTTTATTAACAAACCGACATCCTCAAAAAATGAAATTACACTTTACCGAAACTTTTCTTGCAATAAAGTTGAAATGAATCGTGTTATTTGGCTCGTAACACTGCCTTAATAAAACTGCATTCTTTTACACTTATCATAGGCCAAAAACAATCGAACGTTGCACGACCATAACGCTTTGAATTAATGTGGTCTTTCCAGAGTCACTTTCGAAAACAAATGGCCAATGATACCTTCAAACAAAATGATAACTAAAAACTGTTATTTTTTCCAAGTTTTCAAATTTCTTTTCCATCTCACCCAAAGTATGTGATCTCGTAAGGCCCGTTTTAATAACGTTTACGTTTACTTCGGCTGCTAAACTATCCACATTCCTAAATGATAAGCCTCTCCCAAAATAAGTAGCACCTTAACTTAGAAATATGCAAACATCTAGTAGTCTAATAGAATGGCTATTTTGAAACCTCAAACAAACCTTTTGTAAAAGGACTAAATTTTAATAAACTTATATGGACACAATAACTTGAATGGTGTTTACTGAAGTATTTTGTTTAATTTTAACATCTTTCTTTACCTAATTATCTTAATTCGTTTACAATGCACAAACAGTTCGCTTCGATAATCCTGTTCATATTGAAATCACTGTTAAATACGTAAACACTTCCTCATATGCACACAAAACTGTTAAACACAAACCACCCACAGAGACTAGAGCCTTTAAAGTGCATCATTAACAACAAGGTTTATAGGATGGATATCTGCAATCAATGTGATAAATATCAGTGTTTAGAACTGTATTCGAGAGAATACCATCTATAGCTTACACACTTACCCACTAACACCATAACATATTGATGCTGGATTTATTATTCATTAAGGCCGAGTGCATTTTAAAACACTCACTGTCACACACACATACACACACAATCACGCATACACCAGCAGTTTTTGTCATCCTGTTACATTTATAGATGCCCCTGATTATGAGATAGAGAATGTATTCGTTCGTATAAAACATTTACGAACATATTTACGTGAACGAGCAAACGAACGAACGTAATGGCTCGATAATAATTTGATTTGTGAAAATAAAATACCTTCACTAATACATATAGTATTATACTACTCTCTCCCTCTCTCTCTCTTTCTCTCTTCCTCTCTATCTGTGCTTGCTTTTAGAAATTGTGAAATATTTTCAAAAATTTTGTTTTGCTTTGAATGAAATTAAATTTAAACGATTTCATAAAATTATGGCACCTTTTATGATTACATAACTCGGTAAAATAAATTGTTTTTGTGTGGTTTTCAAGCTAATGCTTTCAAGGCTTCTATTATTTACACCTTTTCAAGGTAATTTAATTGTAAATCTAAAGAGGAAAATGCTTCAATGAAGCATAATTATTGAAATATTTTATTAATAAACTGGAAGGGATTGATAATGGAGTCTTCAATAAAGATTAGCCTTCATAATCGACAAATTTATTTACTTTGCACACTATGTTTTGTGTATTAACGGAGTGCTCTGCAAATGAATGAGTGAATTCTATATAAAAATAAAACTTTTAAATTTTTTCTACTTTTCGACAAAATCCTGGATATATCAATTTTAGATCCACTTCTTTGTTGTACTTGCATTGATGGGGTCTGCAATATATTTCTTCAACTGTCACATTGTTTTCAATACTTAAAAGTTCTTTACATTTTATATAACCAGTTGAAACAGCACACTTATTAGCACAATTGGCCTTAACAATCGATTTATTGGTTTCAGTCTGCCTTAACACATACTTCTTAACGTCTCTGCTTACCGCGAGCATCTTGCTATTTGGTCGCACCAATCGATAAATACGAAGTCGTAGTAGTCGTAGTCTAGTAGGTAGACGTGAAGCCTCGGTTCTAACCCCAGGTCAGACATCAAAAAATATTTCTTTAGCGACTTCCTTCCAGCAGATTTCTGAGAAAAACTCTGAAGTAAATAAAATTGTCATGAAAAGATTCTCAAAAAAATCTGCCATTCACACACGACAAAATTAGTGTGAGAAGCCAGATCGTAATCCAGATCGAAGTGTTGTAAAGTCTGATTATGTATGTATATTGCTGGGGACCGCAACACTGCCATGTTGGGACAGCCTTTTAAGCAATATCGAGGTTGTCGAAAACACAATTCCTTATCGCGAAGGCAGCCTTACAGTCAACAAAAATATGGAGAGTATCGACTTGGTCTTTAGGGATCTTCTTAAAGGTTTGACGTAATATAAAGGCAAAGGTAGACTTACCAAGTCTGAAGCTACACTGATAAGATCCAATCAGTGTTTTGACGAGTTGCTTCAGTCGATTACATAATATGCTCTTAAGAACTTTATATGAGAGAAGACTAATACCCTTGTAGTTATCGCATATCGCGAAGTCTCCCTTTTTCCGGACAGGATAGAGAACAGACACTGATTTTCTAATCATTGGTCCTACTTTCTTCTGGCCATATTTTGTAAAAAAGCTGATGCATCTGGTGATCTTAAACGAATCTATTGAAATAAATGATTAATGGAAGTAAATTAAATTTTTCATTCACACTAAAATGTATAAACCTTCAAGAACAGTCCTTAGTTTGCAGACAATTAGAAAAGAGACTCATGGGTCACTTTTCCTGTGGAGAAATTATAAATAATTTCGATTGAAAATCATTGGACAAGCACTCGTCTTCTTACTTTATTTTGCATAGAAATTACAGTTTGCAGTTTGAAGTACATCACTGGATAGGCTATCAACGCAAGTGAATGTTAGGAGACTTTACGTTTTTTTAATTAAAGAAATTAAAAGAAAATTTATAAGCTTAGTAAATGGGATTCAGATAATTCAAATATTTTTTATAAAATTTTTTAATTTTTTTTTTATTTTTCCTTAAATGCATTCAACATTTCATGTTTAAAGTATTAAATTGAAAATAACTACGAAATTTAATAATTATTTGTTTAAATTCAAGTTAAAATCTATTAAAACGAAAACAACACCAAAAAAATTTAAAATTTAAACGATAAAAAAAGGAAAAACCCAATAAATTATCGTGAAAACAGTTCAAAGTGTAAAATAAAACAAAAAAAAAAGCATTTTTTCTCTCTTTTATTTATAATTAAAAAAAAATATACAAAAAAAACTAGTCGAAAAACATTAAAATTAATTAAATTTATATAAAGTATGCCAAAGGACAAATTACAACAACTTCCTTAATATACAGGAAATAAATAAAAAAAATAAATAAAAACTACAACAACAATAAAAGGAAACCTAAACACCAGCAAATTGGAACTAAAAGAAACGAAAGAATTTTAACGAGAATTCGCCGATTAAAAATACAATTAAAGCAGCAGTAACGAAACTAAAAATAATATTTCAAAGGAAAAAACTAAAACCAATAAAAAAAATTTTATAAAAATTAATTAAAAAACTCTGCACTTTAAATACAATTAACGATTAACTGAATTACTTTAAAAAAAAAAAAAGAAAAGAGAAATTCTTTTTGAGTGTTTCCGTTTTCCAAAGTTTTTTATTGATTGGATCGCTAAGGATTTAATTAAAATAATTGAAAATTAATTAATTATTTTTGATTTAAAGTTCAACAGTTTTATGAGTAATAGCGCCATGGTTGCCGTAGCAATTTGTTGCATTCTGGTGCTACTGGCCGTTTTCATTGTCATCATCATAGTTGTGGGCCAGACAATGGGTGAACCAAAGTGAGATAAACTTCAGCTGGGACCCGGTAATTTCCCAGATGGATAACAAAGGCCTACCAATTGTTAGTACATCCACCTTATCCACCAAAACCCCTTTTTGAAACGTGCTCATTACGATACACAAACATTCAAACTCATTTAAAGACAATTTTTATCAAAAAACAAAAAACAAAAACAGAAGAACAAACAAAATTGTAAAGCATTCCAGCAGCAATTAGTGAATCAGTATGTTAGAGTGTCATTTTAGTGAATTTTAATAAAACATTTTTACAACAACAACAACAAAAAGTAGAACAAATATCATCTTTTTTAACAGAAAATGAAAAGAGAATTATTTTCGTCAACAAAAAAAACCCATCGTGTCAGTATCAAATTGGCTGTGATGTGTAATATTTTTTTTAAATAAAAATTAACAACAACAACAACAAAAACATACATTTAATTAAATAAATAAATAAATTACATTAATAATTACAAATTAAAACAACATGAGTTCAAAATTTTTGTAGACAATTTTAGTGTTAAAATATTAAACAAAAGAAAAATTTTATTTTGATAAAAAAAAAGTGTTGTTAACAGAGTTGTAAATTAAACAAAATATATAACAAAACGGTTTTATAAATGTATTATTAGTTAATAAGTGTTAATAGTTAATAAATGTTTTAGTATATCATATCTAAACATATAAACATGTTGCCAAACATAGATTATATGCAACAAACTCAGTGAAATTTTTAAGTAAACAAAACAAAAAACTCTCAATTAATGTCTTCTAATTCTATTATAATATATTATATAAATTGTAAATGTTATAAACAACATATTAAAACTCCAATGATTTTATTTCTGTTAACTGTAAAACAACAAACGTATTAAAACTCACAAATTCATTACTATATTGCCCTAAATACAACAAAAACCTCTAAAAAAATATATTTCTGGACACATTTTGCCGATAAAATAAACTCAATCAACAACTACGTAATAACTCACTGAAGTTACATAGCTTAACAACATTGTTGCTTCAATTTAATAAAGCAACTTATAAACTCCAACAATTGTAATAATTTCAAACATCTTTGCAATACTCGTACTAAAGTAAAACTCATCAATGTTGTAGGTTGTAATTCAAACAAAAATCGTTATTAAAAAGAAAACTACCGGTTATAAATCACTTCAAAATAAATTCTTTAAAACAAACAAAAGTTCATCAACATGTTGCTAACCCAGAATAAAACATTATTAAAGAAACATTATTATATTATAAATAATAAATTATTAAGATTAAATCATAATAAAAAGTAAATAAAACCGAATTCAACAATATACTGTTGAGACATGTTGCTGAAAATTATAATAACAACATCTAATTTAGCAAAAACCAAAATGAAAACTTTTCAAACCAAACTTAATAACAACTAACAAATATCTTTCAAATATTCTACATGTTGCTAGAGCCCAATAACAGTTAAGCAAGTCCTCAGGTTGTAACTTACATCTTGTAATAGAGAAAGGTAATGCATTTCGAAAAAATTCTATCAAAAACAAAGTTCATCAACATGTTGCCAACACACAAGAAGCATTATTGCATATTAAAAATGTTATTGAGAAGTTACTAAAAAAATAATTTTCGTATGCAACCGAAATGTAATGCAAACAGGCAACAAAAGGACATTTAATAAAATAATTATTAAAAAATAAATGAAAAAACCACATAAATGTTGCCGAACGTAAATACAAAAATCTCAAAAACACCATAAAATCTTCCAACTAACTAACTACTTACACAGTTCTTATAAACTTTGGAACCAGGCGCACGCCATAGTTTAACAACAAGAAAATGTTTAAGCAATTTAAACATAAAAAATATTCCGGATACATGAGTTATTATGTTGCTAGAAAATATGTTTCCGATATTGAAACTTACAACATTCAGCTAAAGTATTATTCGGACATTACACTTTTGTTAAAAGTTTATTTTAAATAGAAAACTATTGCCACGAATATTAAGAGTACTTGATCGATATGTTGCAGAAAAATCAGAGATACTGTAAACAATGTAAGCGAAAGTTTAAGCTCTAAAAAAATAAAAGTTATACAGGAGTCTCCTGTAATTAGTGTTAAAGAAAAAAAAAATACAGAAAATAAAAGCAATACTCTGTATTGTAGTTTTAATACAATATTTAAAAAGGATTGAAAATCTTCGGCCAGGTTTAGCAGATATACAGTGTAAACAATGTTTATAAACAACAAAACGTTGCCAGAAGCAAAGCAGAAGACTGATGCTTTAAACAGTTATATTTTTTTTGCTTCAAAATATCGTGTGTACTAAGAAATGACTTATGAAACATGTTACTGAAAAGAAGAAAAGAATTAAAATAAATGCTGCATAAGAAGAAATGAATTCAGATTTACCTTTTGTTGATTAACATAAAAAGGAACTGAATGGAAATGAATAATGAATGAAAAAAATCTAATTTTTCGACCAAAAATTATATTTCGATAAATTATTATAATGTTACTGGGACTTCTTTCCTAAAATATAGAAATATTTTTGCAAAAATAAATTGAAATTAAATTAAAAGAGTATTACACAAATTCTAAAAAAATAATGATGCTCTTGGACAAAAGAATCAAACATTTTGCTAAAATGTAAAGCAATAATATGTAGCGAAACATTGTAGCAGCAACATGTTGCATAAAAATATAAACAAACATGTTGCATTTCTGTTATTCAGAAAAAATTTAAAAAGAATACAAATAAAATCAATTACTTCTTTCAACCCACACTGATAAAAACAATTATATATGCAGCAAATTAAATAAGGCATATAAATATGCACTGCAGTTGCAAAAAATTATATCGATAATATGCTGCTAAGCATTTCTGCAGCAACATGTTGCATTAAAATATACAAATAATTATCATAAGGGGATCATTTAACATATAATTCAGCAACATAATGATAATGATTGTTGTAACAACATGTTGCTTTAAATTATATTCTTTAAACTTCCAAATGAAGACTGCTTAAAATCATTAAAAATTTAATAAAAATAAATTTGGAACAAACGAAACAAAATTCAATTCATATCATGTATGGGAATTGTAAAATAAATGAAACATAAATTAAAATATCCCTGTGAAAATGCATAAATAAATAAAACGAAAAAGAAAATTTTTGAATTATTTTTATATGATTTAAGTTTAACAAAAATAAAGCAAAAAAAAAAAAATCAAAGTTTATATAACCAACCTGTTGCAAATTAATTGTTCAATCGTTTCAATAATTATGTTAAAGTGAATAATTCAATTTTTATATACAAAATAAAGAAATAAATATACAAACAAATGGACACCAAATGCAAAACAACAACAATAATAATTTTAATTATAAAATAAAATAAAAACAAAAACAAACAACCAATAAAGTCTCCATATACATAAATATAACCCAAGTGTGTTTTATTGCGTTTTTTTTTTTAAGTGTTAAATAAATAATAAAAAACAAAAGTTTAATTAAAATAAACCAAAAAAATAATAATAATGTTACTGTAAAAGCTCATTAAAAATAAAAACAAACAAACAAACAATAATAAAAACAAAATAATAATTATCAACTCCAATCTGTGTTTAAAACAAAAAATAATCTCTTAATTTAAATGTAACTATGGATGTATGTTTTAATTTTTACCACAAGTAAACAATTTGTTTTTATACAATGTATATAAAATGTAATAATAAATTTTATTTAAATTACAATTATAATAAAAACAATACATAATAACAACATAAAATTAAATAAAACATTGCAAAATGTAAGAATTCTATACGAAAAAAATCTTTATTTTGTTAATTATTTTGTATCAAATATTTAAAATAAAAATCACACAAGTTCTGGCAATTGTTCGATAATAAATAATTGAAAAGGTAAGAAAATTTATAAAATAATTTATAAAAACGATATTTTCCAAACAGTTTAAATTGTCTAAATAATAGTAGAGATAGCAAACTTAATTGTTATTTCGTCTGTAAGAATTACATGAACTTTTTGTGTAAATATTTGAATAAAAAATTTTCCTTGAAATCAATTTCAATTAACAACAAACTTACTATTATCCTGCACGGCTATTTGCCACTTTTCAGGTAATTTTAGAAGTAGAACTTCTGTGACTTATTCCCCTGATAAATATTAAAAGATAAGATCGTTGATATTCTATTTTATTTCGATTTATCACAAAATACATTGATGTTGAAATCGTTGTAGTCTACTAGGTAGTGAGTTCGCTTATTAGACGTGAGGTTACAGTTCATCTGGAACAAAACGAAATATGAATACAGGTAGTCCCCGACTTACTACTCGCACTTACGACTATTTTTTTCTCAACTTTTTTCTTAGAAAATACTTAAAGAAGACAAATATGTAGTTGCAGGGAATCCCTAAAATATATGAGAAAAATAAAAAAAATTCAAAGTAAAAAAATTCAATTTACATACATATTTCAATACATTACATTAGCTAAGTCGGAATTTTTTTAAGTGAATAACTTTATATCATCCCGAAAATTAAATAGAAACATTTTTTTATATGTAATTCGACTTACGACCGATGAATACCGTAAGTCTGGGAATACCTGTAATAATATTTCTTCGGCTACTTCCGAGTACATATATAAAATTGCTATGAAAAGTTTGTCAAAAAAATCTGTAGTTCGGAGGCAACTTTAAACTGTAGGTCTTGCCAGTCATGTATAAAGTTATCATACACAACATAAGTGGTCCCAGAAGCTCGTTCGTAGTTCTGACTTAAGGACTGCACATAGATAATTTCTGTGCATCGATGGAATTTTATTAGAAAGCCCGGGTCAGGCATCAGAACGAAATATGGAAAAAACGATATTTCTTCTGGCAAAAATTGTGGAAGTAAATAAACCTGCCATGAAAAAGTTTCTCAAAAATCTGCCATTGTGAGTCGACATTAAACAGTAGGTCCCGCCACTCACGATATAAAATTAACGCTCACAACGTGACTGGTGTGAGTACTTCCTAAAAACTGTTGTCCTTTTAAATGTTGCTCTTTTGAATGCTGTTCAGTTTCAATAATGATAACTGTTTATCTATTGATTGGTACATACCCATCTGTTTCATTTTGAAAAGCATTGACACTGCACAAGTACGTGAACTGATGATTCGTTCTCCTCATTATGGAGTCTCCATGTTTAGCCTCAATTCATTTCTGTTTAAAGCTATGATGTCCGATAAAATATCAGTTAATATACCCAAGCTTTTGCTCCATAGTCTGATGCATAATTGAAAAGCCTTTTGATTTTACTAGAGTGTCCGCCGCTTTTCATTTTTGTCATTCGCTGAGCGCATCTTTCAAAGTCCTCCCTCTACTTAACAGAAAGTTTCTAGGCTCACCATCTAATCTGATCCTGTTGTTCGTTACCGCAAATTTGCACATATAATGGAATCCAGCCCTACCTTACCGATTCAGCTTTCTATTCCAGTGTCAATTCAAACTCATCATCTTAGCCCTGGAATGGCAACCTGACTATCAAACAGTATTGTTCTGTCCTATTCTCTTTACTTTCTGTTCAAGTTGAATATCTTTCGATGAAGTGAACCTTCGTTGGGAAGCAACTGGGGAGCTTCTCAATAGGGATTGAATGTTTCAATCTGGGACCGAAAACCGTGCTTTTGTCCATATCCCTTCCATTTATTTGCTCAGAAATGACCCTGCTCTTAAGAAAAAATGTTCCAACCAAATTATTCTTTTTATTCTTATTACACATTCTCATTGCGAAGTATTTCCCAAAATCATGCAGTTTACTTGTACAGTCTTTGGGATGAGTAAGTAAGGAATTGTCAACCATTCGATTGGTCAAGTCACAATGCTTCCTGATGGCTAAGGGCCCTATTAACCTAAACATAGGCTTCAAGGCTCTTGTCCTTATTACCACATGCATGTCCACTGCGCTATTATACGAAAGGCTTGTACTTATAACACTTTACACCATAAGTTTTATGAAAATATCCTTGTATGTAGCACTATAGAAAACAATTCCAAAGTAACTACTTATAAAAGCTAAATAAACTGCAATAAATTTCAATTTGTTTTAAGCCTCTAACAGAACTCTCAATAACAATAATAAGAATAAAATGTACTTACTTTCGAACAAATGAGCCTCTTTCACTTGACATTTTCAAAAGCGGGAAACCATTGAGTTTCTTTCACACACACTCTCTCTCTCTCTCTCTCTATTACTGCACTTCCGTAGTATTGACTGTTGCATTGAAATTTATTTGTGGTCTTAAATGTAATTTTACATGCATAATACATACAAATAAACAAGCAAATGGTTTTGTGTAAGTAACACGACCGCCATAAAGGATAACGATTGATAACGTTGCCACAGGAACCACAACAACGATTGTGTATTTATTGGTGAGATATCTTGGAAGTGTTATTTATGGTTGTTCATTGCATGAATACACAATGAATAGTGTGCGATAAAAGTAATGAAACAAAATAGAAATCGTTTCTTAACCACGGAGTTATTTGGCATTCCATCGTTCTGATTTTCACAGACATCATTTTATCATCATATTCCTCTCCATCTATGCGCAGCCTATTCTGAACTCCTACCCTGTTAAAGAGCTTTTAAATATATCTACCTGAGACCCTAGGTAAAATTAAATCAAATTTAAGAAGCTGTGGTTTTTGAACCCAGTGGATTGGGTAAATACTGAATCAAGAATTAAAAGGTTTTCTTGCAGTCGAGTTTTACTTACGACCGGAGATATAGGCGATGAAGTTAACTTTTTTAAATTTGAAAAATAAAAATAAATGCTCTATATAAATCGGGCAAAATCGGATGCAAACGGAACTAGTAGGTAAAATAGACCTAGTGAGCAAGATAGGCACAGTCTCAAGGAATCCAAAACAGGTTTCTTTACGGTCAGGTGTTACTTGTGACCGCAGATATAGCTGACGAAGCCAATTGATTTCTTTATATAAATCGCTCGAAATCGGATAAAAATGATCTTGTGGATTAAATGGAACTAGTGGGTTGCATAGCTTTAGTCTCAAAGATTCTAAAACAGGTGTCCTTAGAGTCAGTCGTTACTTGGGATCAGAGATATAGGCGATGAAGCTAAAAACTTAAAATTTTAACTTAAAAACTTAATTCAAATTTGAACTTAAACATTTTAATAATTGTCATTGAGTTAATATGCATTTATATACTCGTATAAGGCACAACAGGAAGTCGCCGTAGTCTAGTAGGTAGTGTGTTGGTTTATTAGACGTAAAGCCAGGGTTCGAGCCCCAGGCCAGGCATCAAAACAAAATACAAAAAGTATTTCTTCTGGCAAAACCTCTGAGAGTAAAAAAAAGCTGCCATGAAAAGTTTCTCAAAAAAATCTGTCGTTCGGAGTCGACTTTAAACTGTAAGTCCCGCTACTTATGTATAAAATTAACGCACACGAAATAAGTGGTGTGAGAAACTAGGTCAATAATGCAGACTGAAGGGTTGTAATGACCAATTATGTAAGTATAAGGCACAACAAAATATCTTATATTTCGCAAGTTGCTTGCCTTTTGTAGATGACTCACATTTCTTGATCGATGACTTGTATTTTTTATGGTTGATGATTTGCATTTTTTTAGACGATTACTTGCATTTTTTTTTGTTGAATGACTTGTATTTTTTAGGGCGATGACTTTTTGACATTTTTTGATTGGATGACTGACATTTTTTGGATCGACAACTTGCATTTTTGATTCCTGAATTGCTTTATTTTGGTTAATCACTTGCATTTTTAGGTCGATGACTTGCTTTTTTTTTTCTTGGTTGATAACTGATATTTTTTATTTGACTGGCATTCTTTGGGTTGATAACTTGCATTTCTTGACTGCAATTTTTGCCCGATTACTTGCACTTTTTTGGTTGATAAGTTGCATTTTTGTATAAAGCACTTTTTTTTCTCATTTGAGGAAAACATATAACTTCGTACCTATACCTCCGGTCCCAAGTAATTGGAAATGATATGAAAATTTATTACCAATTCAATATGAGAAGATACAATAAATAAATAAATTTGAAAAGATCTGATATTAATGTGAATATTATGCAGTATGGAACCGCTCCACATTGGCAACACACAATCAATTGTTTTCAATGCGAACATATTTTATTATGTTGGCTGTATTTAATATTGCCGCAGTTGGTTGGTTGGCAAAGGAATTGCAATTCAGCTAAAATAACAAAAAATAAGAAAAAAGGAAAGTTAAACCTATAAAATACAATATGAAAATATGTTTTTCTTTTTATTGTAAATTTATGTGGCAAATAGTATTACAACATGTTTAGAAACGCATAAATTATGCGATAAAAAGAAAGAAATAAAAAATATTGCTTTTAAATTGAATATTATCTTGCCACCACAATGATAGTGGATAGTGTTGTTTGGAACATTGTGCATGGGGAACAATGTCAGCATTTTTTATTTTATTTTTTTTTTTGTGTTTTTTTGTTGTGTTTTCTGTACAATTGAAATATTATTTTTATTAATACAACATTAATACGATTTTAACATGAAAGCATTTTATTTCTGAATGAACAGAGAGAGAGAGTAGGTGTGTTATTTTTACATGAAAATCACATAAAATTATTGGAGATTCATAAGCATTAGTACATACTCGTAAACAAATGGAAATAAATGAATAAAATTGAATAAATTAATAATTTAATGGTAATATAATTGACACAAACAAGTTTGAAACCATAACAACACAAATAGCACTTTACAATAAATTCAATTAACTTGACACAAACTTATCAAAAGAATTTTTAAATTTGTTTAGCTTTTGATAGATTGGTTCTTGGAAACTCATTTTACATCTCGAAATAAAAATAAAAAATAAATAAAAGCTGTGGACTGGATTGTTAGAACTCCAAAGAAGAGAGAACAGACTCTGGATATTTTCCCTGATTGTCTTCTAAGTAGAAAACAGCGTATTGTGTTGTAATACTGCAAACGTTCATGCTACGTTATGTCCATTAAAAATATACCACTTCAATGCTTGTATAAGCTCGATAATGACTATAAATATACTTGAAGTTAATAATATCAATGGCCCGTATTATCTTTGTATCCAAAATTACCGAAAACTTGTGGAATATAGAAAGAACAACAATCAGAGGAAAATATACCACAAATTGTGATAAGCTTTGAAAATTTATTATGGTTGTGTGGTATGATATATCGGACTTTGCGTCAATCAGTCAAACTCTGGAATCTTTAAAAAATATTAACCATAATTTTTAAAAGAAAATAGGGTGTCTTTACTTTCAATGTTATGTTGTGGCAGCTTTAAAGAATATACACTTAAGATTATTTTCTTAAGATTTTGAACAACGTCAGTACTTTTCCGCATTTGTGCTGGTAATAACACTTTGCTCACGCTAATATATGTATTTGCGTGAGTGCTCGTATCAAAATTCAATTTTATAGCTGTCCATTGCGAAACACTTTCGTTTTTATCCTATTGTTGCAGAAAGAATTTTATAGTCTCTAGGGTGCAAGTACTTAATTTGTACCTTAGAGTGTTATGCCTTACAGTGTTTCTATAATAGTAAACAAAATAAATTTACTTCGAAGAAACCTTTGCCAAGTTTGATTTTTATGAGACAGTGTTTGATTAAGATCACACATTACATAGATTATATAGTTTAAATTTTAAATAAAATTTTTTTATAACGCTGATATATTTTTTTTATAAAAAAATTAATATTTCATTCAATTTTTCTATTTGCAGGTAAGCATTAAAAGCAAAGCAAAATTAATTTGTAAGTAAAATTTTCTATTTCTATTTTTCATACATTTGAAAACCTATTACCAACTTGTTATAATAATTAACTAAGATGTTTGTAAATAAGAAATGATAATAAAAAGAAATTATCGACCTGAAGCCTTAAAATAGATTTCGAATCATAAGCTCTGAGAACTGTTTTAATATTCCTCCTGTTATGGGTGTATTGAATATCAAGAGGATTAAATAAAATTATTTGAATACCCCACTTGACATTTATAAAATATCACAATTCCAGCGAACTTACATAACTGGTCATTACAACTCTTTAGCAAGGATAACAACCTAGCTTCTTATAAAGGGTCTGCCAAATAACTACTTTTATTTTTGAAAATGCTTTAAAAAAAACTACTAAATATTTTCTCAAATTTCTTTTTTTTATTTGAAAGTACAATACTTCCAGTTAATAATGGAAAATAATTTCATTCAAATGGCTGCCTCGGCTGGCCATGCAGTAACCAACACGATCGGTCCAAGTTTTAACCGTTTGACTGCTACGCGGCGCAAAAGCGCAGTGTTCATTTATTACGAAAATCGCATTTGCGCTGCGAATTTCAATGTAAAAATTTAGTCAAAAAGCGAAAATAAAATCAAAAAACGAGATTTATAGGATCTATCTTTAGACACAGATTATTAGAATTTTGTAGATTTTTTTTATTATAATAATTAACTATAGTTTTCGAGCAGCTTTCGAACATCCTCACCAGAATTGCTTAGCAGTCAAACGGTTAAGCACATTATCGATTGTGTGCTGCTGTATTTCACCAATGGCTTTACAAATATTAACCTTTAAAGCGTCAATTGCCTCTGGCTTGTCGGCGTAACATTTATCTTTGACGGCACCCCACAAATGACCTATAGTCATGACCTTTTCATGAAAATTTTTTTATATACTTTCAGATTTTTTGACAAAAGCCTGTCGAGAAGAAATCCCCGAAAGAAATATTTTTTCTACACGGGTTTGCGTCCAATAAGTCCACACATTACTTACATACTAGACTACGCTGAATTAATAATAAAGGCGCTTGCGAGTAAACAGGATCTTTTAAATGAAAGCTTTTAAAAGAAATGCAGTCACCTAGAAAAGCGTGGAATCTTTATACACTTGTCTTGTGATTTTCTACGATGAAAAGGGAAATGTATGGCCCGCTCTCTCAACAGTTAACTTCAAAGATTTTAAAAGTTGGTTCATATTTATAAATGGTTGAGCGTAATTCGATGGAGGTTAAGGATTTTGTCCTTTTAGCGTTAGTTCGAGAGTAAAATAATTGTTTAATACAATTCCTTTTTGATGCGGTCATAATTAATTTGCGCTGTCTAAAGATGCCCTATATTCCTGTCCTTAATAATCTATCTATACTTGCAGTTTAAAACCAATCTTGCCTTATTTCTGAAAAGTCTCTTAAATGCTGCAACAACTTTCCTGTAAGCATATAAGAATTATGATTTTCTAAAGACATCACTAAACTAAATAAACAATTGTCGTTTAAAATTTTAATTTTGATTTTTGCTCTGCATTCTTTTGATATCCAATGTTAGTCACGTAATTTAATAAATTAGTGCCCTTTTGAAAATTGTTTTCCATTCATATTAGCTTCTCACAAATTAAGTCTTTCTGGCATTTTACTCGTACTTTTGAAATTCTAAAACAAAATCAATTCTTGTGCCCAATCTAGAGAGGACCACTGTGTTTCTACAAAAATCTTTCTCCTTGTTCAGGTATTGCCTGCGGCAGTTCCCTTGATTTTGAATATTCATGAGAATGTCAGTGTGTGTGTATCTATTTGCATGTATGCTTTTGAGAGAGAGAGAGGAAGAGGATCTACAATATTTTTTGAATCTATTGTGTGTACAAATAACACAACCAACCATAAATGTACACACAATCATAATCTCATTTACATATTTCCATAGTATTTATATACATCTCCTGTATATACATATATACATATGTATATACGGTTGTGTGTTTGTGTGAGTGTGTAAGTATGGATACATACATTCATACGTTTCTATGCATGCATACAATTTATAAGTTTATTTGTCAGTTTCATGCAAATTACTTTTCTACAGAAAAACATAGGAAATAGAGAGAGAAAACGAAAAAGGAAAATCAAAAAGAAGGAGAATGAAAAGAAATTATAATAGAACAACAAGTTCGTTCACAATGACTATATTTTCTATTTAGTTTTGTCTTGTTTTTATTATTTTAACTTGCCATTCTTTCTATTTGTAGTCATTCTACAACAGAATACAATAAAACCATTTAAAATTGTTTACATAGGAACACAAGTACAATACACACATACAAATTTCTTTATTTACGTTGTTTTTGGTATGTATAAGTCTACAGCATGACTTTTAGGTATTCGCACTTATTCGATGCCTGATATAAAGCTTAACGAAATTCATATGCAGGATTGCTTATTTCTATTTCCTAGGAGTTCCTAGATGAAATGTACAAATATTGGCAGTTTTTGTAGTAAAAACAGCGAAATAAAAGCTTTATTTCAGTTCTATTGATGGGTAGCGGTGATAAAATACTGATCCTCTTCCATATCTTCCCCTGTCATGGTATGGTGATTTAAATTTTCTAATAACTGCCCAATTAGTACCTGATAAAAGCCTAAGATGTTTCTCGTATCAAGGTAATAAGAAACTATAATGTCTCCCATTAACTATGTAATTAACACTCTAGTTTTTGATGTTCCAAATAGTTGTTCTGCGAACCTTCTCCTCATTACTGGATTTGCAGAGAGATCTTAAAGTAATTTATGTGTATTCTGTACAAATATGCTTTGAGTTTCGCGATGCTGGATCAGAAGGCCGAATACTATTACGTAGGCATTCAAAAATAATCGGATACGAGACTTAAACTTAAGTTTGCGACTTAAAAGCCGAAGAGCTTTAGAAGACTCTCCGTTTCTCTCTATTTACCATTTCATAAAGTTTATCCATCTAAACTTTTCTTTCTCATTCCACAGAAACTGTCTTACCGCAATACCAGAGTGGAAACAACCATATTTACAAGCTTATCAGTCTGATTTTTGTCCCAAGTAAAGAGTGCCCCTACTGTTTTGCCTAGCGGCATTATGCAATGTCACCGCCATCAAGTAAGTAGGGTGTTGTCTTGTTAGGCGAAAGCCCATTTAGTCCAGGCCTGTAAGAAATGAAAAAGTCATCTAGTCCTGAAATATTGTTGACTCCAATGCGAGAACAAAATAATTGCTTTTTCCAATTTTCTATTAGGTCTCATGTTGCCTTCGGTTTGCTTAGCGCATGCATACATTCATATGTATGGAGTAATTTCTCTTGATATCATCATTATTATTCTTCATTTTGCCCTAAATTCTTACAAAATCTAGTATCAATTTTACATAGCCTCCCGGCTTAATTTATTTTAAAGTCGGTGTAGTGGCTTATTATAAGAGATTGCATTTAGTTCAGGCCAGTAAGAAATGAAATCCTTTCCAATCCTGAAATTTTGTTGCCTCCAATTCGTGAACAAAATGATTTCTTTCCCAACAGTTCTCTCAATGTAGTATTAAGACTCATGTTGCCTCCGGTTAGCAGTGTAAAGAAGTAAATTCTATTACTATTCCCTCAATAAGAAACGTTCATGTCAGTTAAGGTAATTGTTCTTCTTTTATGGAAGACAGTTTGTGCATTCCTAAGTGATTTTATGACTTGATTCTACTATAGTCTGAAACCATAGAGCTGCTCTATGTAAATGAGAGAAACAATATCACAGCTTGCCTCCGTTGCGGCATATAGATTGCTTGTATAAAGTGTAGTAACTCTGTCACCTGTAGATGACTTTTTTATTTCGAAGATCTTCAGTAAGTATGTGGAATAAATTGGCAAAAATTGTGCTTCTTAGACTGCTATATTATGACTATATTCATTGCAAGGTTTAATTGGTAAGAATAAATAAAACTGCGAATATATAAAGTCGCCATAATCCAGACAAGAGTACGTGATTAAAACCAAAACAAATGCTCAAACGTCTCGAACAAAACGAAATATAAGCAAAATATTTTTTCGACCACATCCTCTTAACAGATTGTGGCAAAAATTTTGGTAGTGGAATAAAATTGCCATGAAAATTTCTCTAATCTGTTGTTCGACGCTGTAAGGTTCGCCATTCCTGAATGAAATTAACACACACAACTTGGATGGTGTGAGAAATTATAATATTGGATTATGTAATGTAGTATGTAATTAAGTCGGTAGATAATGGGTCTACCAAAAAAATGTAAATTTTCAAACATACCTCGTATCTCCATACAGTACACAGAACAACAAAATGTTAGAATTTTTTCAGATTTTACTATACCCATCCACGAGTTCTACCATATGTATTTATGTATGCAGGTACGTATGTATATATGTAAATATTTGTTAACCTCTTGTTTTCTCTTAAGCAAATAATATATCGGAGTTTTTCAGTTTAATATTGCCTACAAAATATATGGCATTCCATTTTATTACTGCCCAATTTCGGTTGTTGTAAAGCAAGCATTTTAAAATAAAAAAAATGTTTTGTACTTCGTATCTTAGTTAGGGTTTTTTATATTGCTTTAGTGTGCCAGTTATGTTATGTTATGGTTTGTTGGGTTATTTGCTAAGGAATACTATATTTGAAAAGGCAATTTATATGGAAATATTTCGTTTAGGAGATCAGAATCTAACAAAACATTGTTAACAAATTTGCAAACATTATCCACCACACAGACAAGCAATTTGAATGGAAATTTAAAACTTAATCACGGTTAAACATTTTGTAAAACTTATTTTCAAATTGTGTAATGAAAATGATTTTAAAACATAATCTTGTTTAAAGTACTTTAAACAGAAAACACAACTGCACAAAAAAGAAACCCTCAACTACCTGTTCCAAGTCAAAGAATGAAATACTTTTTCTAAAAAAAAATCCAATTTTTTTTCTTTTTTCTATTTTCTCGATTTCATCTTTTGAAGTTTCCAATGTTAAAAATTCAAAATCATTTAAGTGTTACATGGAGATTGTCATCGTTGTCATCATCCATTTTCATTTTCATTCAGGTTTTTTTCTTCTTCCTCTTTCCAGCTATTACTACCTGCCAAGGATTACAAGTGAGAATGATTGTGTTGGAGGGTATTAGTGTTTGCTTGTTTGTAATACACACTTGTATCCTCTTTACTTTATTGTTATTGCAATACTGTTACTAGATGTACATGCATGCATACATGTTTATATGATGCATGCATATTTGTTGCATCCACAAAAGATGAAATTGAAATCATTTTTTCTTTTCTCTCCACTTTTTTGCGAAAAATGTTAAACGAACACATAAAAGAAAAACTTTAGAAATGCATGTTTGGGAGGGAGTATGTGTGTGTATACACGGGATTATCTTCAAAAGGTGAAAATGAATGAAAAAAATCTCTTCCGTTTGCAACCGTTGAATGTATTTATTTTCTATGCTACTTTTTTTTGTGTACCTCTGATTCAAACGAGGACTTAAAATGTAAATAAAATGTTTAAACTTTTCAGTTCTCTTTGTTAACAAAAGATACGAGAATCTATCTTCGTTTTCTTTTTATTTTCACTTCTTTGTTTATTTTCAAATGTCGTTTGTGTTTAACCGTATATCTACAGGATGTTGTATAGAGCGCTATACTTTTCGATTAGTAAACTCAAGCACCACTGGTCCTTCACTTACGTCAGCCTGATCAAACCCAGATCAAACATCAAAAACAAAACAAAATCTGAAAAAAATATTTCACTGGCGACTTTCTTTCATTAAATCTTCTGGCAAAAACTCTGAAAGTAAATTCATATTACCATAAAAAGTTTTTGAAAAACGTGTTATTCAGAGCTGGCTTTAAACTGTAGAATCCGGAACTCATGAATAAAACTAACACAAACAACGTGGATGGTGTGAGAACTAGATTGTTATTTTTTCTCAAATTGAAAGTTTCCAGCCAAAAGTAATATTACAGCAGCAACATCCCCCTGTATCACAATGGAGTTCTATATTTCTTCGATAGGAACACATTAGATTTCCCCTGAATCCAAATGGTTTCGAGTGAAACTTACGATCTAGTTCTAGTCAGTACAACACAAATTGCAACACAAAATCTATCCTGTGGTTCTATCCTCCTCCAGACAAAGGTGTAACCTACTGGTAATACTATTTCGATGGAAAATCTTCTACCCCACAAAAATTTAATTACTCCACAGTATGCTCGCTCCTTTTATGTTTGGGATTTCTTTTTTTTTCTCTTACTGCTGTCAGTTTCAGTTTTCTTGTTCTCTACGGGAGAGGTGGAATAAAATAAAAAAGAAAATTCCTCATTAATGTTGAAACGAATGGCTGCGTTAAAAATTTTATTTTGTTTTTTACATGTAAAATGGAATCTTTAATGATGTTTTATTTGATTTAAACTGCGTTTCAAAGTGAAGTGTTAACAAACATTATTTTTACAAAAAGGAAATGGAATTTAACGCATCAGTTGAATCGTTAAATAAACTAAATTTTTCTCAAAGACTCAAAGTTTAAATCCAAACTACAAATAAATTTATTAAACCTTTAAGGCTTTGGCATTATTTAAACAAATTTAAATACGCCCACATGCAAAACTAGAAATGCTATTTTTAAGTTTTGACTAACTTTTCGCACTTGTCACCAAAAACTCAGAAATACATCGCATGTGCGTGTGTATACAGGAAACATGACAAGGTTATTAATTGAACAATTTCCTTTTCCTTTTGCAAACAACAACAAAAAATGAATGTTTTATTTTCCAAAAACTGTGTTTATTATTATTTTTTGTATTTCTAGTTTAGTTTGCCATAGAAAAACTATAAATGTGACCCAAAAATGATTCTATATTTGGCACAAATGGGCAATAAAATTGTAACACAATAAAAAAGAAATTGTTTTAAGGAAACATTCTTTTTTATTTTCTTAAAAAAAAAAATAATAATAATAAACATGGCTAACTAAACATGTAGTTGTAACGTTATTGGGCATTTAATGAAATTCCAAAAAACATAAACTGGCGGAAAATTTTAACAATAATAATATTGTCTTTGAAAAACATTCTTCTGATCAGTGACAGGAAATTTTAACTCTGTAAACCACATTGAATTGGTAAACTGTTGGCAATACTCTTATAAAGGTGAAACCAGTCCTTCCAACGCTTTGATGAGAGCAAGGTTGTGGCTCTTGATGTTTCCCAAACATTAGTCAGTGTGTAGCACAGCACATTCTTATCGAAAGTTATTACTTTTGGTTGTCGTCATTTCGCACGATTTTGTATTTTATGGATTGTTCTAGATGATATGGTAACGAATGAGCTAAGACTAAATTCTGTTTTATTCTATCTCCGGCACAATTTCTTATCATCCTTAATTATTTTCTCTTTTTAATTACCAAAACTGTCTACTTTTCAGAGCGCCGTAAATCAAGCCATTTGAAGTTTAAAGCGAAAAAAATTATACTCTACATGCTGCCAAATTGGATTTAATGACTTATTAACTCATGATTAGAAGCCTTTCGTAACTATTTATGGTGTAGGTATTGAAGAGTTAGGACTCTTGAAGTTTGGAAAATGAGAACTCAATACTGAATGTGCTTTGGAACCATCATATTTTCAAATGTCCTAGTTTTTTAAATACATGTGTGGCAAGACGTATAGTTTAACTTCTGCCTCGAGCTACAGATTTGAGAAACATTCATGACAATTTTATTTATTCTCAGAGTTTTTGACAGACAACCTTCGTCGACTTCATTTATTAATTTATTTAATTTACTATTTTACGCATATCTTTAGGTAGAGCACTTCCATTTAAGGTAAAGTCGTCTTTGTCCTTGCAGAGAGAATTTGTTTTTCAGCCTCAACCGTTAATAAGTGGAAACCTTTTCATCCAGCTGTTTTACGTGTCACTTTAAATCTACACTGATTTAAATATGCTATTCATAACCAAACGTCTATAAATAGTATTTACCACTAATTTTTTATTCTCAACACACTGGACTGTATAAGTCGAGGAGCATATTTTCGAACAAAGTAGATATGTCAAATTTATGTACCTCGATACACAGACACCAACTCTTTGCAAAAAAATCGGTAATTGTTGGATCAATAAAGACGAACGTGTTTTTTAAACTCAGAACCAAGTTTTTTTTTAATCTCTATATTTGTTAATCTAGTAAAGTAAAATAAAGTAAAAATACTTTTAGTAAATTTCTAAATGAACCATGATTTTCATATAATCTATGTTCATAAAAAAAACAATCCTTTTATCAGGATAACTTTTAGAAAAATAAAATTTCTCATACTTAATATCCTGTTGAAAGTTAAATATTTTGTTTTAAAAAATTATTTCAGTTTTTATTTCTTATTCGCTACACCTCTAACATGTGAAGTGTTAAATAAAATTTTTTTTAAAATCCATCCGAAAAAAGCACACAAAAAAAATTTTTTTTTTTTGTTTAACGAATATGAAAAGTTATATTTACGCACGTATTCACATACACATACGTTCAGTAAATAATAAATTGTATATATATATGTACATATGCATGTATGGTTGTACTCCCATATTATGTTTTGTTTAAACATCCTTTTCGATAAGAGGAAATGCTTTCTCCTTTAGGTAATCCATGCAAACAAACGAATTTTTTTCTCATTTTCAACTCAAAGAGTAACTTTTAATGTTTCCAAGCAAGAAAAAAATCAAAAAGTTCAACTCAAACATGCCATACATACACCTAGTATTTCAGTTTCATTTGAACTTTTTTGGAAATATTTCGGTTGCCTGTACATATCTGTTTGCAAAGCTTCATTTCGTTTTCTCTCTCTCTCTCTCTTCTCTCTCATTCTCCCATTCTGTTGTTTTATCAATCAGGGATGGAAAAGTTGGTACAATTGTACTTTTTTTAGCACTATTTGGAAGTCAAAAACACCATAGCACCTCAATGACTTATTTAGCACTATTGAAAAATGTTCTCTACTTTATTACATCACTTAAATATTCTGCCTCATCAGTGTATAATTTCTTGTTTTCGTTTCATTTGCATATGGCAACTCGTTGTTAACTTCATCTGCAAATGTAGAAAGGATATTTTCATACCAAAATTTAATAAAAATCATAGGGACAAATGGACAAATGTTTCCTTTGACTGTCTCTAATTTAATCCAAACAAGGGATTTATTGAAGTCATTTAATTAGTGTTGCTACAATTTTGAAATCACAAATAGTTTGCTGGTACAAAATTTATCATAAATAGTGATTTAAAATTTAGATCTCATAAACTTTTTTATTCCTTGTTATAGCTAAGTATTAAAGTAAGTTGTTAAGTTTACCTATTATAAAGTGCTTTTCATAATTATAGCACCACCAGCATTTCAATAATAACAAATGAAAAATTATGATAAAAGTGGAACTTAGATAGACCAGATGGCTATCGATACTACTATCATGACCTTAGAAATTCAAATTTTGGGGAGAGAGTCTATTGCTGGGGGGTTATTTCTTTAAGTGATTGCCTCGAATTTCAGTTTCCATCTACGCGAATGTATAGTACAGAGTACTTTACTGTTCTTAGCTGTAGTTTGCTCCCCTTCTTGAGAGAAAATACTGAAAAAATATATTTTACTACAGGACAATGCCAAAATTCATGTCAGCAGACAGAGGATGGAATGGTTCCATAAATAATCGTGGCCAGCTTGATCTACTGATTTGAGTATTATTGAAAACGTTTTTCCAAACGAATTCCTCATTCTTGTCCGAAGGTTATATTCAAAATAACAGACAATTTACCAGTCCTGAAAATTTGAAATTAAAAATAATCGAAGAGTGGGTGAATATTTACTTTAATAAGGGGGTCCCAGGTCAGACATCAAAACGAAAAAATATTTCTTCGGCGACTTCCTTTCAGCAGATTTCTGGCAAAGACTCTGAGAGTAAAAATTGCCATAAAAAGCTTCTCAAAAACGTGTCGTTCGGAGTCGACTTTAAACTGTAGGTCCCGCCACTCATGTATAAAATTATCGCACACAGCATAAGTGGTTTGAGAAGCTAGGTCGTAATCCTGACTGAAGGGTTGTAATGGCCAATTATGTTATGTAAGGGGGGTTTACTAAGTTTTAAGTATCAATATTTTTTGTAAATAGAGCTTCTTATTGAACAAAAATGAGACTAAAAAACCTTAATTTTTATACTGAAGTCAAAACTGCGCTAACAATTTGAAAAATTTACTGTTATTTTTGTTCTTTTACATTAATACTACACACAATGAAATGAATTTATCATTTATATTATTATTTAATTTTTAATAAAAAAAAGTTTAAAAAAGAAAAAAAAATGAATTTATTTAATTTTTAGTACAATCGGTCTGAAAAAAGTACAATTTTTTATGAACGTTAGTACAATTTGTTAAGACCAAATTCCCATCCCTGTTATCAATTATAGCTGAATGGAAATTTATGCATGACAGCGTATGATTAATATTTGATTCATAATAGAATATTACTCATACGCTACGTATGTACATATGTATGCATTGTCTTTATGATGAACAACGAATAACGATAATGTTAATTAAAATAATGGAGTGAGTAAGTGCATGAGTGGCATAATGAATTTAAATTGGTGGAATAGAATTCGATTTTTCATTACAAGACAACCACACAGAAATTTTAATTAAAAATTAAATAGAAATTCGGTCTGTTTAAATACAAATAATATTGATTTCATTACAATTAAATTCTTTAAAATGAATCCTAATAACAGTGACTGTTATTTCTAATCTCTTAAGTTTTACGTGACTTAGTTTTAGAGAAATTCGAAAATATTTATCGCAAATCACATTTTCCTCTAATTCTTTAAGGATTTTTTTGAGATTGCTGATAAGCTTGAATACAAATAACGAAGCAATGAACCGCAACAAAAGTCTTTAATCTCGAATTTATTCGCAGAATTTGGACAAGTTTTAGCCAATCAACATTCCAGAGATAACCCCTGTTCCTGTGCAGCATCGTATTGTAACAAGCAAAAAAATGGGTGGGGGAGAGAAAAGAAGGAAAAATGTTTATGAATGTCAGGTTTGAATCTCTTTGTGTAATAAATACCAAGACAAACTTTTACAAACAGACGACTCCACATGCAACTGAAAACTTATTTATTCTGTAATGCTTTGTATTGGATCTGTCATTAAAATAAATAAAAAAATAATATTTAAATAAAGTAAAGTGTCAATGAGATATTATCGCAATTTGTTCTGCGTTTGAAAGACATATTGAAGCCATTGTGTGTGGAATATAATATAATTTAATTGTCCGACTCGCGATTCCCTGTGCGGAATGAATAGCTTAAATTTTCCATGATTAAGGCACATAAGTTAGACTAAATTTGACCGACAGCATGATTATACTGCTTTAACGGCCCACAGGATAAAATCTAGTAATGATGGCTACACTTCTTGTGTCATAACCAGATTTTAAGTGGTAGTGTGATGTGTAGCATGTACCGCCGTTGAAACGATACGTCAAATAACTTAGTAATCATCAATCCAAATTGCTTGCCCTTGACGGGTATAACTTCGCCAATGTCATTACCAAAGAAATATAGATTACAAGCAATATTATTTACGGAATGCGTTAGGCGCTTTTGACCATGGGGACCTTGAATAATTTTTAGAAGCTTTCTCCATCCAATACTGGCGATACCTAATCATGAAGGAGAATCCTTTAAAACCTTATGAACGTTTACAATATATTTGAGAAATTCTTTTATATTTTTTTTATTATTTTAATTTCTTCCAAAACAATTTAAATCATTTTCTATTTACTATTCAAAACCATTTTGATTATCATATAAAATTAAGAATTACAAATGTTGTTTATTTTACTTTGCCGCTAAAAGGGCTTCAATTCCTTTAGGGAACATGTTCATTTAATCCCCTCCTTTGCTTTACAAGACCCTTACATTCTTTCAACAATTTAAACCATTGCCCATCCAACCAAATACATACAAAAATAAAAACACAAAACCTCAACTCATTTGTTTAAATCTTCTGGCCAATTTTTGAGGAATAAATTCTTATTTTTTTTTTCGAAACCCTTTTTACAAATTCATCACAAAAGGATCGACATCTTTTGGTCAATACGTACGTAAACTTTCCTCCAACTACACATGGGGATTTAAAACATGAATGCAAAGAGAATTTTAAAATGAAACAAATAGAACAAAAGCAAAATTATGATGGAATTATAAAAACAAATAAAAAAAAGGAAATTGAAAGAAAAAAAAGGAGAAAATGTTTCCATCATTTTCCCCCTGGCAATCGAAGTAATGTTAAGGGTTGCGGCCGACTGACACACTGCATGACTAAGCTTATGGCAGTGAAATGTTCCTGTCAGTTTATTGTCAATTAATCAAAAATGATTGTGGTTTATTTTGCTATTTTTTTTATATAAAAGGAATTATTTTAAAAGCGTTTTCCAGACATTTCAACAACCCCTGTAAATATGCTTTAAACATTTAAAAGCAAGTGCGTATGTGTATTTCTTCTTTTGATGATGACAAGGCAATACAGCCACAGGATCGGTATTTTAATTCTGTTTTAGAATTGAATTAAGGAATTTAACCACATATTAAGAGAAAGAAATAAAAAAATACGGTCTGCTATGCGAGTTTATGTGACCACATTTAATGTTAAAATAAAACAGTAAATTGCCAAATGATGATTCATCTTTGCCAGTTTTCTTCATTCCCCATCATTCATTTTTATGTTCTATCATTTGATTCACACTTTTAATAACAAATGGAATGAAATATGTTTTCATACTAAAAAAAATATGCAAAAAAATAAAATTTTTAGGAAAAAATTATAAAAATGACGAGGTAAAGTTTTCAAAACCACATTCGGATACCCATAAATTGATTGTTCTTGGGAGCATAAAATCCTATGGTAAACACTCCTTGTTTTTGCATACGAAGAGACATTAGCAACTTCAGGGAAGAATTCAAACTTATTTCCTCAAAGTCTGAAATCTGAGCTGATGCAATTCGGTATCCCTAGCAAGTTCATTTTCAATGCAGTAAAGCTAAATATCCTGGTATCGTATTGAGGAGTAGACTAAATGTACTCCATACGGGTACAGATATATCTACTGGATATATGCCAGGAACTACATCGACCACGTCGATAAGGACCAAAGTGCCTACTACATATATGGCTGATCACACATTGACATTAACAGACTGAGTAGTTTCAAAAGAAGTTCCAAGTGTTTCGGTACTAAAAGATAACTATGGTACCTAAAGGTAATCTTTATATAGATTCTTCGATATAGGATCATTGAAGTTAACAGCAAAAACGCACTTGAAAAGCCTTGTACTGTAGAAAATTCGAATGAATTTAGACAACAGATTAGCATTCCTCTGCAGAGAGAGAGAATCAAATAAAGGCACACAAACTTTAGTATTTTGCAAAGTAACGGAATTGTGACCCCAATTCTGTAGAAGGCAGAAAATTCAGGCACACAATGGAAATCTTATGAGGAAAAAACGCTAAGTCAAGTCTTATCGGGGCTTATCTGAGTAAACTCATAGCACTAATAATAGGGCAATGGCATCTGAGTGCTCGTACATATCTAGAAGCTGACAATACCTTTCCAAAACTTCTGCAGACGATAAGAGCAAAGAGAAGAACTTAGAAAAACCTCTCTGTCTTGAGAACCCACAACCAGAATTTATTAACAGAACGTGGAAAAGATTTCATTTGAAATATGCCCGCAAAAGCGAATTCTTTAGCCTCCTTTTTAATTTCTGTTACACCAAAAAAAGAAAAGTTCTTCAAAATGTAATTCTTTTGGAGAAATCACACCACGTAAATCATTAAAATACAGTCTATTAAGAGAGACACTTCATTCGGTTGTAATAAATGACTGAATTTCGTTTAAATCCTACATCTAGTTCAAGATGAATATCTTGCCTAACCTCACGTATTCCTCTGTCCTTTCCTTTTTCATTCTCGAGAATAATAAATTTTCCTGTTGCAACAAAAACAACAAAATTTGTTGTTGTATGTAATTTCCGTTCCCTATATGTGTTTAACGTGTACTGGTCCATAATAGATGAGGGGGATGAGCATATTCTTTATAATAAATGTCCTGCAATATATTTTGTTGTTAGAGATTTTACTGACTTTTAACACCCAAAACTAAAACAACATATTTCAAGAATTTTTTGACTTGCAACACGTTTGGCATAATTTGTTCAGTTTTCTTTTTTCTTCTCCCTCTTCTTTTTTTTTATTATTAAAAAAATATTATTCATGTCCATGTACAACTACATGCATGTACATCTACATGTACATCTAAGTACATGTACATGATTTTGCTTTTCATTTCCTTAGGAATTTCGTTCAGTTCAGTTCACTTCATTTCAGTTTCGTTTTGTTAAGATTTATTAACTTTAACACCAAATCCATGTTTATTTAACATTCCCCCAATCCATAATTTGTAGTTCATAAAGGAGGTGAGAGAATTTATGTTGATTTTATGCCTATGACACGTGACATGAGTGTTACACAACTTAAGATTTTATGTCGTTTTAATAGGCCGTATCACAGTGTTTCCTTTTTCCTCTTCTTTTTTTATAATTTTTAAGTGACTTTGACAATTTCAAAGTGGAATTATTCACACTAAAAACGACAATTAAGTGATAAAATTTACACTCCAACTCACGCCATAAATAAGGAGTTTTCTGATTAAAATCAAACAAAACAAAAAAAAAAACAATCGCTTAAGTACTCGTGTCATACCAAAAATCTCAATTGTTGTTTTAAGTAAGTCTGTAAATGATGAATTTATTGTTTTTTTTTTAATTAAAAAATGTTACATTTTCCTGGTTTTTTTATAAATCACTAGGTACTACGTACAGGTATTATTAGAAGTTGCCATAGTCTAGTTGGTAGTACATCGTCTTATTAGTCTGGGGCCCTTGACTCATACGCCAGTACAAAAATCTAGAACTGAACGAAATATGAAAATTAAAACTTCGATGTCTTTCTCTCAGCAGATTTCTAATACCCTATGGTGTTGCTTTTTAGCCAAGGCAACCGCAGCATCACATTGCACTTTTAGATTATTATTAAGCACAAACGTGCCAGATTTTCTAAAAATCTTCATTGACTTTATTACTCTTAGCAAATTTATAATTTTTGCATGACCAATTGCCTTCATATATGTATGAAGGCGGACAAGACAGACTTAAATTAATGATTCATCGATATATTATTTTTCTTAGAATCCCTTTTAAGTTAACATGTCCCATCAGTTTTCCTTTTTAATCCATCTTTAAAATAATCTAATTTCACTTATCGCCTTTTTCTTTCATCCACAATCATTCGAAAACTTATTCGCTTAGGAACGTAGAACAATAAGAAATTTTTATTATTGATTGTTTTATTTGTATTCCCCAGATGCTTTAGTAGTAATGAACAACATAAAATTCGAAAAAATAAATAAGTAAAGTTAAGTCAAAGACGACTTAGTAATGTCCTACACAGCAAAATTCATTACACATCAGTAACTAAAATATGTCAAATATTTTTTCAATTTTCGTTTTATTTCAGATATTTGAGCTGGGATTTAAACCACTAACCAATTGATTGTTACAAATAATTTGTCTGTAGTAGTTGGCTGTTATCGATAAATTGTCAATAGAAATTTATGTTTAACAATTAATTTTCTATAGAAATTTAATATTGTCGATAAATTTTTTGTAGCAATTTTGTTATCGATAAATTTTCAATAGTGATTTATCGCCGTAGTCTAGTAGGCAGTGTGTTGGCAGGTCAGACATCAAAATGTAAATATGAAAACATTTCTCCGGTGACTTCCTCTGTGCAGATTCCTGGCAAAAACTCTGAAAGTAGATAAAATTGCAATGAAAAGCTTCTCAAAAATCTGGCTTTCAAAGTCGACATTATACTGTAGGTCCCGCCACTCATGTATAAAATTAACGCACACAACATAAGTGGTGTGAGAAATGAGGTCGAAATCCTGACTAAGGTGTTGGAATGACCATATGAATTTAATATTATCGATAATTTTTGTAGAAATTTTGTTTTATCGATATCTTTTTTTTTGTTTATATGTTATATTTAAATTTATTGATATCGATAAATCTTCTAATATAATTTAATGCTGTCGAAAAAGTTTTCTGTAGATATTTATTATGAGAGACAAATGTTCTAGCGAAAGTTATCGAGTTATGTCATCGATAAATATTTATTGTTATCGATTTGTTACAGAATTTAATAATTGAAATGTATCGTTATTAAAGCCTATTTGGACCAACAAATTTTTATACAAAAAAATATTGTAATCGATAAAATTTTTATAGAAATTAATTGTTAAGGATCCATTGCTATCAATAAATTCTCTAAGAACATGCATGGCAATTGAAAGTGTTCTGTAATAATTTGCAGTTATCGAAAATTTTATCGATAAATTCCCATAGTTACTGTTACTAAAGGATTATAAAACAATAGGGCTTTAGCTGATAGTTGTTTCTATGGCTTACTGGTTAAGAATTGCAATCGAACTTGAATTAAATGCAATACATCTTGTAATGGAATCATAAGAAATGAGTGTCATTGTTTCTTTAGACTTTAAGATTGCAGGCTTTATTATAACAACAACATTTCCATAGATTGGTACTCTTAGAATTTTTTTATGGCATTCCATAAACATCAGCCAAAATATAATGCATATGCATTTACTGTATATGTTGATACCCTACAATAATAAGTCTACCATGAACAACAATTTCTTAACAATTTCTCTTTTTTTATTTTTGTATAAAATAACAACTTGGGGTGGTAAACACTTGGAGAATTAGAAAAATTTTAGTACAAAAACAAAAGAAATTTCACCTCAATATATTTAATCTTTATTTCTTATCCATCAATAATATGAATTTTTTTTTTCTATTTTTTTCTATTTTCTTTTCTCTTGAGTTGTTTCTTATCGAAAAGGAAAAAAACACGATTCCCAACTCAAATAGAGAAAAAAAAAGAATGAGAAAAGAAGAAAAAGTTTAATGAAGCATCTCTATTTTAACGATGGGATAATATTAATGAATTTATTTTTCTGGGATTTTATGATATTTTTCCAAGAAATTTATGGGGCCATTGCCATGGGCACTATATTTGCACAGAGGTAATGATGAAGTTTTATTTACTTTTCATTAATTAAAATGAGAAATTAAAGAAAAAATCATCCAATGAAGTACTTGCACTTGAATAGAATAGAAGAGAATAGATAAATCCATACTTTCCCTTTAATTATACTCAGTATTACCTTGGCAATTTAATTAAAATTTAATTTAAAACTCCACATGATTATCGATATGGTGTTGGTAACTGTTATCGCATTAAATATTTCAAAATGAAATCAAAAGCTCTTCATTAAAAATGATTCATTAAAGTATAGCAAAAAAGAAATTGCTTTTGTAATCGAAATTTAACAAACGATAATCGATCATTTTGCCCGGGGCAACAGAGAATACAAAAAAAAAAATAGAAACGAGAAATAAAACTGAGATAAAATCAAACTAAAAAGCAACAACAGAACATTAATATTTTCTCAATGTGAAAGCAAAAATGAAAAAAGAGTATCAACTTTTTGTCTTATCTGGCAAAAACCAAAAACAAAAACAAAGAAACGAAAATCTAGTTAACAAATCGAATTATACGATTACGCTCATAAATACGTGCACACCACCTACGATATCATCATCACTTAATACTCTGTTAGAACCAGCCCGTTATAGACAAATCACACAGGACATTATGATGAGCAGAAGAATCAATGTCATATATGAAGATTATATCGATAACTGGTGCATAGTATTGCATGTAAGCCAGTAAGTGGGTGTATATATGTATACATTTCGAATATGGATGGCATATGTAGATGTGTGAGTGGGCGTTATGATATAATTTTTATGTTCAATGCTCAAGTATTCAATTGTATCACGTTCAAGTATGACACATTGTTAGTATTTTATTTTTATTGCATTTATTCATTGCAATTTTTTTTTCTCTTCCTTTTTTTTTGTCTTTTTTTTCTGCATTAAACTGCTTTAGGATATATACGCAATACAGTTGATGTCAAGTAATTCACAATAATCCACATAAAATTATCTCAAAACTTTTTGTGTAACTTAACAGTACTGTACCTTAGAAATAGTAATCGATAATTTTTTTATCGATAATTTTTGTTACCGATAATTTTTGTTATCGATAATTTTTGTTATCGATAATTTTTGTTATCGATAATTTATAAAACAAATATTATTGCTCAATAAATTGTTCGGTAAATTATTTATTATCAAAAGAAAAATGTCATAAAAAATTACTGTTATTCATTAAATTCGAATATGTAAGTCTAGATACGGAATTGCTTTCAACTGCATTCCTGGTGCCACAATATTTTTCTAAAAAAGAGTTAAGACATACTGGACGAATACATACCTATATAAACTGTCGGCAGCCATACTTGCCTGAATTAGTCAAGAGGTTAGTATGTATGATCCTTCTTCTGAGTCTTATCTAATGTTATTAATTCTATTTATAATCGTATCAAAATATGTGAATTTTCCGATTAACTTGATTGACATTCAATTATTGTTCTAATTTCATGGATTCCATGTCCGTTGAAACAAAAAAAAATTTTATTCGCGTTTGCTTCCAGTTCAACATTCGTGATTTTTTATATTTCTGAAAAGAGCTGCAGTTATATGATATTTTGCAGTGTTAAGCCCCATGACATCGAGGCAGTATCATCGACATTTGAAAGTGACAAGTGTATCTCAGTTAGTGATGGATTAACGCAAAGCTTTGTGTTCTGGTGATTCGTTCACTTCTCCAGGGAGTCTAAGTAATGGCCAAGAACCAATATCTATTCTAAAACAGATGTTCCTCTGAATCTGCTATGCAATTACACTTGTGATTGTGATTTCCTAATAATTCATTAGAATATCACAAAGTCGTTTCCACCTCTCTTTACCGTTCATTTTGCCAAGCACAATCTCCCAAACTACTCTTACTACATACATTCATATACACATACATAATTGGCCATTACAACCCCTCAGTCAGGATTATGGCCCAGCTTCACCTAGCAGCTCCGAGGTGGACAAACGACACAAGCTCTGCGGTTGTTAGTGCGATCTTTAAAAACAGGGCGCAAAACATCGAGTGTGGCTTCGGCTGTGTGGCACGTAGCGATGTCCTGTTGAAATCAAATATTGCCAATATCCTCCTCTTCAATTTTTGTGAGCAAAAATTCATTCAACATTGCCTGATAATGATCGGTAATTGACTGAAACGGCCATTCCTTGCTCATTTTCAAAGAAAATTGGCCAAATTATGCCTTTGGACCAAATTCGCACCAAACAATGACTCGTTTTGGGTGCGTCGGCTTTTCAATGTATACATGCGGGTTTTCTGTGCTCCAAATGCGACAATTTAGCTTGTTTACATACCCGTCAAGATCAAAATGGGCTTCATCTGCAAAGATGCGAAGCGAAAACACATGGTCAACTGGCTTCAACTCCTGAACCAATTGGACCAAGGTCTTTATGTAAAATTCGTCTCATGATGTCTCCGAAATGTTCAATTGTTCAGAACGACGGTGAATTGATGTTGATGGCGCTTCACGCACACTTTCTGCCACAGCAGCAATATTCTCGGGGCGTACGCACTGTTTTTGGATTTTTGCGCTTTCCTTTATCGATGAGGGTGCCAGTTTCTTTCACTTTTTTCACAAAATAACGAACACAAGGAGCTGACGGTGCTTCTCCTTTTCCAAAATCCGCACCCATTCTGCTCCATGATTTTCAAAGTAACTTCGCAATATTTCCCAGCGTTGTTCAAGAGTATACACAACCATATTCCTTCAGCTGAAGGATAAAACTAATTATCTGTCAAATCAGACATGAGTTAAGCATTACCATTCACGAAATAAGCACTAGTTGAAAAAAAAACGTTGGATGGCGGACCCGATAGTATTGATATGTCCCACTCTCTGTACTTCCTGTTTAAGTTGCATTCAGCACACACATATGTATTTTGTAGATGTAAATTTTCGCTTAGAAACATGATTTTATGAATATTTTACTCTGAATCATGTACATTCCCTCTAATGCTTCTTTGACACATCTGTATACAAAACTCTACGTAACCTCCAAACTGCACCACTCGCTATTACTGCTCACTCACGGTCGTAGAGTTGACTGGTACTGTCTAGACATTCGATTTGTTATGTCACGATTCCACGATAAACCCCGCGTTACTTTTGCTGTTTCCCATTGTCATAAACATGGCCGCTAGGATTGTGACCCTCACTACCCGTAAATTCAACACAGCCTGCCGATTTCGTTTCACAAAATTGTTTGTAGAAAATACTGTCCTTTCGTTTAAACATTTTGCAGAGTGCCAATGTGTGGGAGAAGTTCTCTTCATTCTTGCTGGGTTTCTTCATACTCTGATTGGATTGATAATAATGCAGACTATTATTCATTATTCGTTCGTTCATTCATGCTGTCAAATACTTACACTCACACATGCATAAATTTTTAAGAGACTATATATTCCTCTGTGTGTGTGTGTATGCATAAATGTTATCATACAGTAGTAATGCGATAAAGATAGGAAACGAGAGATAGGTTGTATTGTTTTAAAATATAATAGAGGCAACGCAATACCGTTGTTTTTAACAGACAACTACTCAAATGATTCTCAAGTTTTTTGTTTCAATGATGAGTGAAAAAAAAACCGAATAAGATGGTGATGGTGATAGTGATAGTGACAATGATATCGCTGCTAATATTCAAGGGTACTACTACAACCACTACCATTGGATACAAACTGCTACTAAACAATATGATTCATCTGCTTAGATAAGTTCTATCGTCTTAAACGAATACAAAATATTCTACGGAAAATGTCTCAATTCATGGAATCGAATGGAAAATCGTGGGTTTTTTTTCTCTCAATATCAAGTGATTGAATATGTTTATGTATGTATAATGGCCGTGGCATATAAAATAATGATTAGAATACAACTACAATGGCAAGACAGCAAGTACTTTAATTTCATAATGCTTCTATAAGTGCTGTATAAAGGATAAAAAAGATAGTAAAGAATACATAGATTTTTTTTTGTTCATGCCTTTACTGCCTCCTTGTACGTGTATAAACATGTTTTGAGGTTTTGTTTTACAAGCAGATTTTTGGTTTGCTTTTTTCTTTTTTAATTTTTCTTCAAGTGTTTCTGACTGCCATGAATGAGCAATTATGAATTCAATAGCAATTCATGAATAAAATTATTTATTGAACATCTTTTGCTGGCAGCAACCAAGCCAATATAATGTGGCCTAAACAATCAACCTACAAAGACAGAACAGAAATATACCAAGAACATGTCAAAGTCATAGCCATCATTATCAACGCCAGTAGCAGTAGTAGCAGTATAGACTTTTTTATCAATAACAATTTGAAGCAAAAGGAGTACAACCAGCTATTGAATCATCAATAATAATCGATAATTTATAAGCAATAGCATGCATTACAGGGTTATTTTTGAAAAGTATAAAATGTAATACAAGGTTAGGTTATCATGTTAAGGATGATATTGATATTCTAACACATTAGCAACGTAATTTTTTTTTGTAAATAAATCTTTGCATTGTAAATTGAGTAAAGAATTAAATTTTATTTCTCATTTACATCATGTACCTTACAGGCAACAAAATAAATGCCTTTAAGGCCTTAAGAAAGCTTAATTACTGGGCTTTATTTTTTTCTAGCAACGCTTAATTGCTCATGTTCAGGCTTTTTGTTTTTGTTTTTGTTTGACATTTCAAGGTATTCTTGTTTCTAAATATAATTATTATTATATTTTTAGTTGTTCTCAAGGTCTAAGGTCTGCGTCATTCGCACTTTTTTTTTTACGAAAAGTAATGAAACACGTCTACACGCAAAAAATGTTGGTAAATGACCCACAAATCTTTTCACTAAACAACTAACTTACTTCTGCCACAACTATTGTTATAGAATTTTATTTAAAATAACCTAAACATTTATCAGTTATATCAATAAGAAATTTTAATCATCTTATTTTTATATCTTTCAGGTAAGAATTACCAAACAATTATTCGTGAGTATAACTAAATATTATAAAATTTCCTATAATCCGATAATCAATAAAGTTATCGATAGATTTTTTTGCATAAAATTATATTTAAAATCATTTTCAATCATGGCACTTTATTATTATTATTTTCATGCATAACAAAACATATTTGATTTCTCTAATCGAGAATTATCGATAGAATTTTGAATTTCCCTGAAATTTCCATGAAAAGTGATATAAAAAATTCCACAAAAATTTCAAAAAAAAAATAAGCTGTAATGAATAGAATTTCTGTATTTTTAATGAATTTGAAGTCATCTTATTGGGGCTACACTAGAAGGATACACTAGAAGATGTTTACAAATGTTTACCTAGTAAGGTAGAGTTCTATTTCGTCTTGGGCTGCTTCAAAGACTTTAATGACTTGGTAAGAGCAGAGCAGGGCAACAGAATGAATGGCGTGAATGAATTTTATTGACGAATTCTATTTCTATTTAAAATTGTTTACCAATGTCCACTAGTCTCTGCCATCTGCCCTGCAAAAACTAGAGATGTCAAGCAGTCAAGCGATTAGAATTCTATGTGAGCGCCCTGGTAGTCTAGTGGATAGTGTGATTAGCGTGAGGGTCGTGAGTTCGATTCACGCCAGAGCATATGGTGGACGTTACTCAGCTCGTATATAATTAGAATATAATTTGTAATTGTATTGTAATTAATAAATAAAGAAATAAGAATTCTATGTGATATCTGTCCTCCATAGTTTAGCACAATATCTCCACTGAACATTTTTACTGACTAGTCCATCTTTTTTGGTCTTGGTATTATTTGACACCGACATTTTAGGGTTAATTATATCTAATCAAGTTTTAATTTTTTTTTTTGTTATCGATAAGTTTCTTCTAGGAACATATGGTGATCAAACGTACTATAAATCGTTAAAAAAATATACATTTTCTTTAAAATTCATTATTATCGATAATATATCCTTATAAAAAATTCTATCGATTTATTTTAATAAATTTTAATCAAAAGTTAAATTTGTTATCATTTTTGTAACCAAATATTTGATACCGATAAATTTTCTACAGGAATCTGCCTTTTATCGATAATTATAAGGAAGGACATGTGGTGATGAAACACCACACCACATTGCAATAGAATTTGTTAATGTTATTAAATAATTAAAAGTTATTTTTATCGATAATAACTATTGTTATCGACAAAATAAAATATTTGTTATCGAAAACACGTAGAAATTAAACAACAAAAATTTAAAAATACATTAATATTTACATTTTCCACAAAAAAGGGATGATGAGGCAGTAAAAAACCCGGCCTAATTTAGCCAAGTACCGAAGGGAATGAATTTTAAAAATAATCCAAAAATTTATCAGAACATATCAAAAACTTTAAAATACTTTTTCTTGCATTAGAAACTAAACATATTTTGTCTTGTGAATATTTACACAAATTTCTTTGTGCACACTCCTTAATTAAACTAAGAGCAACTATCTTTAAAAAGAATGTATGCCTTTACCATTTAATCTCTTCCTTTTATTTTATTTACATCTTCAATGGCAATAAATAAATCCATAAATAAGAAGAAAATTTAATCTCAAAACGTTTTTCTCTATTTCTTTTCAATAATTGTGTTGTATTAGTTTTCTTTTAAGCTTTTGGGGATTTGTGGCACTCACTCATGACCTTTATTATGGCTTCGTGGACTTTTAATGCATTTTCTTGTGTTGGAAGGTGGTCGTGGGTAGTCACTTTTGGGTGGAATACTTGATTATTATTACAACATAGTTGTTCAACAATATTTGATTTTTTTTTTATCGTTTTATCTTTTTTATTTATTTGATTACATGGTGTGTAATCGAAATTTCAAAAAACAATTCTTTTGTAATTTATCTAATGTTTGGACACTTAATAAATATTAGATGAGGCAATACTATGAAATATATATTAGGAATGGCGTATGTGGCGTGTTCTAGCTTTTATTTGATTATTTTTTTTTTTTCCTGTATAGTCTGATACAAGATTCAGATGAAGTTTCCCAACAAAAGTTTCAATCGTCTTAAAACCATTTGGTTTGCAAAGGCTGTTTGCCTCCCGTATTTTTCATTTAGTGAGCTCCTTCTCCACAGAAGGCTTCTGATCCCGTCAGCGATGTGGAAGTTCAATTTCACGCTAGATCATCTGTTATCTCATCGACAAGATTTCCCAAAAGATTTGGGACCCAGCAGAAGGTAACCCACCTAATCGGTTTAGCTTTTACAGACAGTTTTATATTAAGAGCTGAATGCTCGAATGGCGGCCTGACTGTCAACGGTATTGTTACGATCAGTTTTTTGTGCCTCCCATCCTAGTTGATATAAAAACATTTTACACTTTCGCTTGAAATATATCCGCAATTTTCCCCATGGGCTCGGAATAATTTATTCGGAAACCAAAAACTCCTGAAGCCGTACCAAGATCTGTTCTTGTCAAAGCTGTTTGCCAAAAGAAAATCCTTTTAACAAAGTTTACTTCCAGATTACTTCAATGTTTTCTGTTACTAAGCGTCGTGGTGGAGCATTTCCCAAAAGTCATAGAGTTTACTGGTCCGGTCCAGGGTATAGTTAGAAAGGGAGGTATCAGCCAATCGGCTCCTTAGATCACGAAATCCCCTACTAAATTTAATTTTGGACTTGTCCCCCATCAACATAATCATAGCCTTCATGGCTTTGACTTTTGCAGCGGACTTAAATCAATAAAAATAGAGTTTCCAGCGTCACTGAAGGTCAGGTTCGTCACTCTTAATTCTAAAGTATCGAAGAGAACTTTTTGCTAATTTTTTAACGTAAAATTTAAACAATTTATTAAACCATATACAGAGCAATACCAACTCTGTTCTTTCTAAAAAAAAACCAAAAGAAAAATAAATGAAAATTGCAATCATGAATTCTCTTCTTGTTGTTCTTTTTTTCATTACTTTTTGTTTTCTTGCTCAAGTTTCTTGTAAAGTTCATGTTGAGATCAAGTGAACTTTGATTTTTTATTGTTCTTATTGTGGTTATAGCTGTAGTTGTAGTTGTTACTGTTGCGTTTTTGTTATGGCCTTAGTAGTGGTACAGTGATAACAACAATAATAAAGATTTATATACCACAGCACCACTACAATTACAAAATACACACAAGTACTTGAGTTAGAGTGATTGTGTGCATTTTATGGGTTTTTTATAGAATACACACTCACTCACACTTACTCACTCACATACATTCACTTACACATCATTCAAGCACTAAAAGCCCGAGTATTTGAATGACATTGCAAGTGTAAAAGTAAATGTTTCTCAGATCCATTTTTCTGTTTCTCTACGATGGTGGGTGGTGGATTAACAATAAAAGTGAGAGAAAAAAGACAGAATGCGAGAAAGTGTGTGGTTGTTTGTTTGCTTGTATGTGTTTGGAATTAATACCTCCTGGGCAATGGCACTTGTAAAACAATTATTCTTTTGTTGTCATCAACCGATGTGTTGATGTTTGAAAGTGTGTGTTTGCAAGAGTCTTGCTATGATTCTTTCGGTTTGCTTTGGTTTGTTAGTGTTTTGTTATGGCCTTTCAGCAAAAATGCTTAACAAGAAAGAAAGAGAAAGACATAAAAAATTGCTAAACGGTAGCATTTGCCAATTTATCTGAATTGCATGAGCGAAAGAAAAGGATTCAGTGTTGGATGGCAATTTAATTTTCATTAGAAACCATAAGAGAAAGAGAAAGTACAGAAGCAATAGCAACAACAATCAATTTAATGAATCACAGAAAATTACTGAATGAGAATAGTTTGAAGGCGTAAATGCTCTTAAAAGGATTATGAGCTAAAAAAATTAAATTAGAAGGGAAATCTATTAAGAATTTAAAAAACCCATTCAAACGTTTTTATACAACTTTGTTGAACAGAACGATATTTCTCTATCTGAAATTAAATCTTATCAATTAATTTCTTACAGAAAATTCATGTTATCGACACGTTCTTATAAGAAAATTATTGCTATTGTTATATTGTTTTTTAGATTTTTTGTTTTTAGTATTCATAGATTTGTCGCATTCAGATTAGTGCTTTAATATTCAGGTTGCCAATTAGATATCAATATTTTCTCATGTTTCCCACAATTTCTTTATCAATAACATTAATTCTTCTCCGACGAATTGTATATAGGAATTTTGTGTTATCGATAATTTTTGCACAGAGAATTAATAAAGAATTGGTGTTATCGGATAACTTTTGTATAGGAAATTAATGTTATCGATAACTTTTGTATAGAAAACGAATGTTATCGGTAACATTGCTATAGCAAATTAATGTTATCGATAACTTTGCTCTTTGGTCCCAGGCCAGACATCAAAATAAAATACAAAACGTATTTTTTCGGCGATTTCTTCTCAGCAGATTTCTGCCAAAAACTCTGAGGGTAACTAAAATTGCCATGAAAAGTATCTCAAAAATCTGTCGTTCGAAGTCGTCCTTAAACTGTGGGTCCCTCACTTATGTATAAAATTAACACACACACACACAGAAACTAGGTGAATAATCTTGACTGATGTATGTATGTAACTTTGCTATAACAAATTAATGTTATAGATAACTTTGCTATAGCAAATTAATCTTATAGGTAACTTTGCTATAACAAATTAATGTTATAGGTAACTTTGCTATAACAAATTAATGTTATCGATAATTTTTCTATAGAAAATTAATGTTATCGATAATTTTTCTATAGAAAATTAATGTTATCGATAATTTTTCTATAGAAAATTAATGTTATCGAAAATTTTTCTATAGAAAATTAATGTTATCGATAATTTTTCTATAAAAAATTGATGTTATCGATAATTTTTCTATAGAAAATTAATGTTATCGATTATTTTTCTATAGAAAATTAATGTTAACGAATATTTTTCTATATAAAATTAATGTTATCGAATATTTTTTTATAGAAAATTAATGTTATCAATAATTTTTCTATAAAAAATTAATGTTATCGATAATTTTTCTATAGAAAATTATTATCATATTTTTAGAATTAAAGTCTGAAAAACTATTTTCTATAGTTAGAATTGGTGTTATCGAAATAATTGTTTAGAAAATTGATTTGGAGATTTAATAATTTGAATAGAAAATTGATGTTATCCATATTTTTATATATACATTTGTAATCTTATGATAATTTTCTCAGAAATTGCTGCAATCAGATAAATTTTATACCGAAAAATTTTCTGTAGCAAATTTATAATAGCGATAAATTTTCCATATTCCTTTTAGTAATAAAGTTTCCATTGATAATTCATCTTATAATCATTATAATTTTCTTATTTTAATGTTTATTTTTATTCGAAACTAAGAATTACAGAAAAACATGTTATCGAATAAATTCAAACAGCAATCGAAATGTTTTTGAAAATAATTGCTATTTAATATAGCATATTAATGGAATTTATATTTTTATATATTCTAATTAATTATTAAAAAAATGCATTTATCGTATTTTTTCGTGTTATCGATATTGTTTACAAAAAATTATTGCAATAAAGGAGTTTTTTATAGCACATTAAAATTTTATGTAAATTTCCTGTAGCAAAATTATGACTTTAAGAATATGTATTAAAGTGTTCCATTAAGAATTTAATGTATTGGGAAATACACACCATTTGACAGTAATTTTAGAGAAAAAAATTTTATACGACAAAATTTTTATGGCAAATTAATATTATTAAGCAATTTTACATTTTTTTTTTTTTTTCTTCTAAAAAATAATGTTATTGGAACACAAAATTATTTCTGATGACAATTTAAAGTTATTGAAAATTTTAAGAAAGAAAATTGTTAGTTTCGGTACAATTTTTGTAGGAAAACAATGTTATCAATGAGTTTTAGCCTGTAAATATAGAGTATGGAAACAGTTTCTCTTAATATTTTTCAAATATTAATGTTCTATTAAAATTTAAGAATTTGTTGTTTTCTGCTAACACTATAGAAGCATTACAAACTAAGGTTTTTCTTTTGTTCTTATGCGATGATTTTTAATCCGTTTAAGACGAACAATAAAATTCACAAATTCATTTTGTTAGATTACATCCTTAACAAAAAATACAAAAACAACAACATAATGAAACTTATGCAATCATTTTAATCCATTTGGACAAACAAATGCTGAAATGTGATATGCTTAGGCGGTCTTAATGAAAGGCAGGATAATTTTCATTTGACGTATACTTTTTCTTGTAATACCATCAGAGATTAAAAACGATGAGCTAAAAATAAAACTACAACCAAACAAAGATATGCTGCCTGACTGTTCACAACCTACAACAACGCAAACAACCAACACATTTCGAACAAATTTGATGAACAAAATGATGGCATGTTGATGAATGAAATAAAAATAAAAAAAAGTGCTGCATATAATTAAGGGATTAAAGAAAGCCAAAGGAAAACCGAGCAACCGAGCAGCGAAGCAACATGAGGCAACAACAATTACAAAAACAAAAAGTAATTTCTCTAAATACTCACAAACTTAATAACGGAATTTATTTCGCACTAAAAAACAAACTTTCTCTTCTGTTTGCTTAGCGAATAACACACAAGAAAATGAAAAGAAGAGAATAAGAAAAGATAACCAAAATCGTGTATAAAAACTACAACACATACATACATGTATTTCCATTGTATGTGTGTGCATTAGTGTGTGATTAAATAAGGCATAAAAAAAGTGGAAAAATTTACTTTTGGTTGCTTCTGTAATTTACTTCTGCATAAAAAAAAATAAAATGAAAACAAAACTAAACAAAAACAAATTCAAAGTTCTTGTTTTGCTTATAACATTTTCCTTATGAAGATGAGGGAACTTTTGCTTCCTTCCTTCTCTTTGAGCGACTTCTTCTCTCTTCTCTTTATTAAAGAAAAAGTGAAAACCGGGCTCTTTGCCAACATCATCCTCAGGATGATAATATGAACGAATGTTAGTTTCAGATTGTTGTTAACAAAAAAAATTATTTAGAAACTTTATTAATGGACTCTGAAGCGAAAGAAATACAGGCCTTAGTTGTTAAAGCAATCAGATTAACTTTTCTGAAATAGAAAGCAATTATTAAGATGAATTCGTTGGTTTCCAATCTAATTGTTAGAGTGTAGATCAAGTCAATAATCGGCGTATTAAATAGAACATCTCAAAACTCGAGTAAGAGTCACTATCAAGTGTTCTCATTTCGTCACAAACGAGCAGGAATAACCTTTTAAACTTGAGTAAAGCAAGGTTGATACCATCACTGAAGACTGCACAGAGACAAGAAAAATTGTTCGAAAACAACCACGCAAACTCTGGGATTTGTTTACTGGTGCACAATATCTCCAACTTTCAAGCAAAACCAAAGCAAAAAGACTTGAAATAATTATTAAGAAAACTAAAGTTGTACCTAACAGTGACGATTTATATTATTTCCTTCCTATTTTTCCTTTCCTTCTTTATACTTTTCATATGACAGTCCATATGATGAGTTCTTTAGAATTCTTTTTCACTTCTTTAAGACAGGCGCTGTGATAGAGCTTTTCCTTCTTCTCCTGATAATTTCTGCGTTTTAATTCAGTTTCATTTATTTAGAAACAAAGCCCTCTAAGAGCATAAATTTACTTACTGAATTTCTTATTACAACTGTTCAGTCAGGACTTCAACCTAGCTTCTCTCACCACTTATGTTGTATACGCTAATTTTATCCATGAGTAGCGGGACCTACAATTTAAAGTCGTTTCCAGAACGACAGATCTTTTTTTTAGAAATTTTCCATGGCAATTTTATTTGCTCTCAGACTTTTTGCCAGAAATCTGCTGATAGGTATAAATGTAGAGACCTACATTGACTCGACAGATTTTTCAGAAACTTTTCATGGCAATTTGGAATGATCTTGATGGCCAATTGGAAATGTAAAATTACCCTTTTTGAAAACTTCTTATGCAATAATCCTAAAATCGGCCAAGTCGTGTGGTCTGTATATATACACAAATGAAACATCAAATCGTCAAATATTTGCGAAAAAATCGTAAAAATCGCCAAAGACCTTCATTGAAATCGTAAAAAAAAATCGCCAGAAAAAATAAATACATAAATAAATTAAAAGGTTTTTAAAAACAAAAACATGTAAACTCAATGTTAATTAGCAATAACATTGCATCATCTATACCCATGTACCATGTAAATATTCGAGAGTCAGAATATCTTGACATTACGGGCATGAAAATTCAGAGTAATGTTCGCTAGAAGTGATACATTTTTCAGTGCCTTGCTTTCTGAAGACGGTGCAATAAATTACTACACTTCTGATCTACTTACTTACTTACTTACTTAATTGGCCATAACAACCCGATTAACGGATTTCGGCCTGCCGCAACACATCCTTCCAGGCGCCTCTGCTTCTTGCGCGCCTACGCCAATTGGTCACACCAATCGATGACAGGGCTTCTTCGATTTGGTCCTTCTATCGCTACTACAACGGATACTGCTCGATACTGCTACATAACACTCGTCTTTCTCGGCCAGCACATCCGTATGCGGTCGATTGGTCAGTCTATCGCACACTGCATTACAGACAAAATTCGTTTGTTAGATGGACTATTCGTATGTGGATCTGCCTTCCTGCAGAGATCTTTCCTGTTACTTGTAATATAAAAATATTAAAACCTAGTGTCAATAAACACTGCTCCGTCTTTCCTCCTTCCTAATACAAAAGTATTCGAAAATAACTTAAGAGTATAATACTTTACTCCTTGTTATTATTAGGATAAATTTCCAACAAATAACAACTTGCAAAGCAAATACAAAGATAAAGGAGGCTTTTTATGTACTAAAGTAAAGAAAATTATGTAAAATTTTAATTGCTAAAAATCGTCAAAATAAGAGCATAAATCGTCATGTCGTCAAAATGATATTTTTGGATCACAAGATCGTCAAAATGACGATAAATCGTCAAATCTGGCAGTTACGCATATACAGTCCAGTCCATACAGATTTGTGAATGAACAAAATCGTCTGAATAGATGAGTGAGATTAAGGTGGAGATACGAATATCAGAAATAGCATCGATACATCGTATAGATAGTACCCTGATAGGCTAGTGGACAGTACACTATTTTTGTTAGGGTCTTGCATACGATTGAGAGGTCGTAAATAATTGAATATAATTCAATTTACAAAAGGAATTCATGAAGCAAAATCTTTAAAAGCGTATAGAAATATTTTACCTTACCTTTAATTTTTTATTTATTTCTTTTTATTGCAATTAAATTTGATTGTTCATATTGTCCTTATAAGCGTTTGTATTTTAACAACAATTTAAACTCAATTTGTGTAAACCAAAATTGCCTTTTCAAAACATTCCGGCTAAAGATCGTATTCTTCATTAATGCCATAGCAAATTCCTACTGCACGAATTTAAATTGAAATTATGGGTGACTGTTACTATGCCTGCCTTGGTTTTGTACACACACAGTAACTTTATATTTTCATTTTAAAGGAATCGAAATGAAAAACGTCTCCACTTTAGTTAGATGCCCAAAATTTTATGTCGTTTATTAAGTCTTCTATCAAAAGATATTTGAAATTAAAATTAATATTTAAGTGTTAAAAGTGTATGAAAAATACATGCAAGAATACATATAAAAATGGAAAAAGAAATCTTAAACGTCCTAAAGGCAACTTAAAAATATTTTTCTTTAGAAATCTATTTAAATTTTATTATTTTGTTGTTGTTGCTGCTGTTGTTGTTCTTCATGTTTAGCATTTTATAAATTATGCCTTTGAGGCTTTAATGTATACACACTTGAATATTCCTTTCACCTTTACCGCCATCATTTATTGCTGCGGTCCTTAATATTAAGAGACATTGTAAAGTGTAATATTCTCCAAAGGAATGTACAGATGTGTGAGTCATTTCACAATGAAAAGAGGGATTTCTTAAAATTTAAAATAAAAACTTATAAAATGTATACAGGTATGTATGTTAGTATAGTTAGTTAGTGTTAGTAAGGAACTGGGAAATCCTACTTTTAGACCTTTTGTTTCTGTGTTTGCCACAAAACATATTCCTTATCTTGTTATTCGGTTTCATCGCTTTTTTCTTTGCTTTGGTTCAGTTTTATTTATGAAGTTTTTCCCAACTAAGCAGCTTATTGGTCTGCTGTAGTACGTTCCATAATAACGTAGGTTGCCAATGCAGTCCAATCCACAAATTTTGATTTTCTTTAATGCTTTCCCTCATAAAGGCGACATTTTTAGTTAAAAGATCAAAACAACCAAAAGACTCAAAGAATTTTCTCAGATTACCCGATGACCATTTTCCAGACAGAAGTTTACACGATTATAGGTAAGCAGGTAGCCGAGGATAAGATAAATCATAAAACTTTTGTTATCGATATTCACATGCACAGTATTGCATTAACCAAAGCTCACAAGTAAGAGCTACTGAATTTGTTGAAAGTCAAGTTATTCACTTAGGTATCCAAAGGGTATTGCTGCCGAGGACATATTAGGGGATGATGCCTTGGTGTGGCTCCAACGCAAGGGGAAATATACCTCGTTTAGTTACACTTTCATTCCCGTTAGATGAAAGGATATTAAGAAAATTGACACTCACGTAGGCTAACATCAGCCACTTATAGAATATCTATTATTTTCTGGTTTTTTCTGTACAAAAACTTTTAGAATATGGTTACCCGGAGAAAGAGAATAAAACGTTGTAACACTTTCTTTGACATTTCCCTCTTAGTTCTGGTCTGAGATTTAATTCATTTGAGTCAAATGTGTACTTTCTCCATGAAACCCTTCAAATTTAAAAAGCCTCCTATCCTCGTGTAAGCAATTTTTTATTTATTAAATTAATTATCCATCCTTTAATATTTTAAGTGCAGTATAAGGTATGTACTTAAGCTGTAGCTTTTCATAATAACTCTTCGCCTAAGGCTCTTTAAGGTGAGTCTTTTCCTTTTCTACAATTTATCCATAATCCTTAAGTTTAAGGTAAAATAACTCACCCACTCACATTCTTATTTTGTGTAAGCGTTATATAGAATTATTTTAAGTGTTAAATTTTATGCGATAATTTCATCATGAACACGATAATACTTTCCAGCTTCACATTAAATTGCGTGTAAAATATTACCGGCATTTTATTACACTTGAAGTTGTTTTTGTTGTACACTTGAAAATTACAAAATTTTATATGCGATTTATTTTCTTCATTTAAAACTCTTCATAAAAGTAATACTAGAGTTCATAATATATGTGTACCCAGCAGTCAATTCATTACTTGAGAATCATTTAAATATTCACAAACATTTTCCCGATTGAAAGAGAGTAAGTACCAGCAAATATCATGTAAAAGAATCCTGAATGCATCATGTCATTAAGAGAGAGCGGAACGCAGAGAGAGAGAGAGAGTGAGACGAAAAGTGTATGATATACAATTAGTTGCTGCACGATAAATATTTGCTTGGCTTCAGATTTATGTTCACGCGGTATTTGTTTCATATGTACCGCATTTCATGTTTCTTGTGTTCATTTCGAAAATAAGTCTGCGTGTTCATTACAAATTAATTTAATTTTCTATTTTATGGTTTTCATGTCAAATAAAGTGATATTTTTTAAATTAATCGTGTTTCCAATTGCCACTTACGACATGTAGTAAATGAAGTTGTTTTTAATTACATTCTTAAACGCAACTACAAACTTCTTTAGTTTTATTATTAAACTTTACTTTTTAGTTTTTGTTTCATCTCAAAGGATAGTCTTTAGGACATTACAGAATTCCAAAGGATACAATTTTTTGTTATTGAAACATTGGATTTCCGCTCATTTCTTTTTCATTTATTTTTTTCCTTTTACACAGAATCATGGAATAAATTAGTTTTAAAGAAATTTATATATCCGCGATTAATAATTTTCAATTGAAAAATTCTGATGTCAATACTGTTATTAGAAAACCTTTGAACCGATAAAATTGAATTTTCAATTGAAATTTTCTCATGTCCTTGAATCGAAGGATAGAAGACATCCATTGCTATCTATGGAGAATTGGAACCTAGGATCTAAACAGCTGTTATTAAATGTATATTGACCTATGAACGCCTTTTAGGGTGGGCACCCGTAAGTGAGACTCACAGGATGACTTACTACAGCAGATGCAAAAATCCGTCCGTATCAATACTATTAGTTCAATGTGAATCAGTCGGCGCTAAAGATAATTTTCGGTTTTTCTATTTGGATTTTCAATTCAAAGACTTATCAACCAATATTAATCAAAACGAATATTATTTTCTATGAATGCCTAATCGATACCTTCACAAATAAGCATTGATTGGAACTATAATATGACTTTTCGAGAATGTTTAGAACGTTCATTACATGTAGAGAGGAATGGCAAAATGGTCGCACTCTTCTTACCACCTTGTAAATGAATTTCTTCTTGCACTCTCAGCATCAATCACAACCTTTTTTCAAGGTTAAATATTTTGCTCGGTATATAAATAGTGTTAGGGAATCGAATTCACGACTTTCACGTTAAAAGTTAGTACTCTACCCACTGGTCTACCAGGGTACCCAAAGTGATATGATACCATAATATTGCTTTCCGAGGAAGTTTAGATCGTTTGTTTTTTGCAGAAGGGAATGCAAAATATTGTGAGACATTTCCTAAAAAATTCATGCAAGCTTTCGCATATAATTCGAAACTAAATGGAGCTGTGGTGGGACTCCCGAATCAGAGCAGGGTCAGGGCCATACGCCTGTCAGAACATGAATTCGCTGTTTAGGGAGATTGAGATTGAATATGCTGTTATAGATGATATTTAAGGAACTTGGGATAAGGGAAAATAGTACTGTAAATCCGGCCAAACCATATAAAGGATGCACAAATTGCGGACTCAAAGTCCAAACGAATACACTCAGCTTAGATGTTTGGTTTTTTCTGGATATTGGACTCTGCGTACTCAAGCGAAATCCATAATTCGTTGTCGTACATTCAATGGCTTCTGCATGAGCTGCTCAGACGTGAAAGTAAAAGAAACTGCTCTTCACCTGATTGGAACTCTAAATGGAAAACAAGTAAATTACATGTTGAAATAAAACAAAATAAAATTTTTCATTTAATTTCCAATATTAAATAACGAGGCCCCCTTCACTATTTTATTGTAAATTTTTACATCAAAAACATACATTGAATTACATCAGTATTATGGTTTAACTTAATTATTAACAAACTTCTTGCTTTGATTGAGTTAATCATGTGGCAGATATTTGAACACAAATAAAATACACGACAATCAACACGCCCCACTTAGTGCCTGGGGGTAACAGTCATAAACTACAATATGAGATACTCAAATCAAAATTATTTCAACAAATAAAATACGGTGGGTATGAGTGTAAAACATAAACTCCATAATAATGAACAGAAAACCCACAAGTTCTTAACAAAAGTAAATATCCTGAGGACATACGAAAAGTATTAGGAAATAAAAGAAAATATTAAATTTAAGTACTCTAAGGAGATATCGTATTCCTCAAGGTGATTGTGGTTAGAGTCGTAAAAATTTGTGAAAAAGCTTTTGTGATGTTAAGCGTTTTTCTTTTTCTTCTTGTATCACTTTAATATTGTCATACTTAAGTAAGAGAGATACTTGAGAGTTTTATTACGACATTAAAAATGTATATGTATGAGAACTTTTAATTTGTTAATAATATTTTATAAAACAAGATATTAAAAATACTTTCACTGCAGCGGAACTTAGATTTTTACAGCATTTTAGGCCACCTACTGTTTACCTGATTACCTAGATAAGTAGGTAATCACGGATCCAATTCTGATCTTTATACGATCGGAAGTTCTTTTTCTTTTTTACCCGACTTTAGACGCGATGTAAATCCTTAGAAAGTCGCCGTAGTCTAGTAGATAATGTGTTGGCTTTTATTTATTATGTGAGGCCACTGTTCAAACCCCAAGTCAAACATCTAAACAAAATATGAAAAAATATAGCTTTGGAGACTTCCTATCAGCAAATTTCTAGCAAAAACTCGGGAAGTAAATAAAAATGCCATTAGAAGCTTCTCAAAAATCTGTCGCTCGGAATCGACTTTAAAATGTAGGTCTCAACACACATCAGAGGTGGCCTGGGAAGCTAGATCGTAATCCTGACTGAAGGGTTGTAATGACCAATTTTGTATGCCTGTGTAAAGCTCTTCCATTTATCATAAAATATTCCCTTCCGTGTTCATGAAAAAGACTTCTTCTTCTTCTTGAGCTTCAACAGTCTCATGTAGCCTCCATGATTCAGACTTCTAGAAGAGCTACCGCACATACTGCCTTTATAATTTCGATTTGAAGGAAAATATTTTTTCTGTATTTCAAATCCCGGAGTAGCTGTATATGTTAGTTGAAGAGTTTTGCTTTCCTTTCTGAGTAATAGTATGTGGCTCCCACATTTTTTCTCAGCTTCTATAAAGAAAGTCTGTTTTTGTTCAATTTCTCCCTGTTAATTTTACTTTTTCCCATAACATTTATCACACATTTTTTAAAGCTTATAATGGCCTATTTATGTCAACAATTTACACTGTAATCAGAAATAAAGGCTCCGCCAAATAACTTTTTTTTAAAATGCTTTAAAAAAACTACTGGAATATTTTCTCCAAATTTCTTTTTTATTTGAAAGTACAATCCTTCCGCTTAATAATGGAGAATAATTTCATTCAAATGGCTGCCTTTGGCTGGCCATGCAGTAGTCTACACAATCGGTCCAATTATCGATTGTGTGCAGCTGTATTTCACCAAAACTTCACGAATATTATCCTTTAAAGCTTCAATTTTCTCTGGCTTGTCGGCGTAACACTAATAATAGTCTAACGGTGTCAAATCGCAGCTCCGAGGTGGCCAAACGAAATCAGCTCTGGGGCTACAAATGCGATCTTTAAAAACAGGACGCAAATCATCGAGTGTAGCTTCGACTGTGTGGCACGTAACGCCGTCCTGTTGAATCCAAATGTGGCCAATATCCTCCTCTTTTATTTTTGTGAACAAAAATTTATTCTACATGGCCCGATAACGATCGCCATTGGCTGTAACGGCCAATCCTTGCTCATTTTCGAAGTAAAATGGCGCAATTATGCCTCTGGACAAAAATCCGCACCAAACAGTGACTCGTTTTGGGTGCGTCGGCGTTTCAATGTATGCGTGCGGGTTTTCTGTGCCGCAAATGCGACAATTTTGCTTGATTTTTTTTGCCAAAATCGGCAACTTCTGTAAGTCGATCGCAGGCTCACTTAGCGAAGAGAAAACGCATTGGATGATCAATTGTTCAAGCGCATATACAACCATATTCGTTCAGTGGAAGGATAAAACTAATTATCTGTCAAATCAGACATGAGCTAAGTGTTAAAAAAAAGTTAGATGGCGGACCCGATACTTTGAATTTATTATCGCTTATATTAATAACATACATACAAATAACAATTTAATTTTAGTAAATATCTAATTACAGTAATAGTTGCCATATTTCTATTAATACGTACGTATGTATGTCCTTTATACTAGACATTTTCCACGTTTATTATTTCCTTTTTTTTTCATTACCGCTGTATAGCAAAAAAAAAATATTGATTTTTAATTAAAAAACTAAAAACGATAATGTAATAATAATCTATGCAGGCAATATCCGTTAAAAACTGATTATTTGCAAATTAAAAACAAAAATAATGAAAAAAGAAAAGAAAATGAAAAAGAAAACCAACTAAAATCTACACATATGTGTGTGTATGTACATATTATTTTTCTATTTAAACACGGTAAAACACTAACGATGGCGGTTATATGTGATCAAACTATTTACATACACCCTACGACAGGAAATTCGTAAACGTAATTACTGATTATATTTCAATTATGTACGAGCCATCCACCTTTGAATACATAAAGTAAAAATTAATATTCATAGGATGATTACTTTCTGATTCTACCGTTCTGTTTTTCCTTCCCATAATTATGTATCTAGTGTAAAAAGTTTATCTGGAAAAAGTGTCTTTAACATTACAACTGCTAACAAAAATCTTCAAATTTAAAAATTTATTGGCCCACGTAAGCACCAGCCAAGGTTTCAAGTCTTCGATCGTAGACTCTAAGCTATCCTTGAAACCAATTTTTTCTTCAGTATTGTCTCATTAGGCATGAGGCCACGGTTCAAACCACAGCTCAGACATCTCCAACAAAACGAAAGATGAAGGCGATATTTCTTCGTCGACTGTCTCTCAGCAGATTTCTGACAAATTCTCGGAACGTAATAAATTTGCCATGAAAAGTTTTTCAAAAATCTGCGATTTGGAATCGACGTTAAACTGTTGGTCCTGCCACTTATCCATAAAATTAACACATGCAACCTACATTGTATGAGAATCTAGGTCATAATCCTTACTAAAAGGTTGTAATTCTCAAACATGTCTGCCTGTGTGTATGATTTCCCAATGTAAGTAGCAGTAGATGTGATCAAAATTAAAGGTGCCAACTTCAGAGAACCTATGTTTGTAGTCAACTTTCTTTTTCCTTTTATTTAACAGATTTACTTAAGTTTAATTTAAGCTTGATAAATCGTTAAATGTGAGCTTCGAGCGATAACTTTAATTTCAAAATTTGTATATACTATCTTCATAAATGTAATATATATGGTACGTATACGACCCAGTGGTCGTTATCCCTGGTTTATGTTGTATTGAGGTTTGTCTTTTTAAGCAGTTTTCCGTTCGTAACACTCGAAAACTATCATTATTATCGAGAATACAACTCAAGCACCTCAGCATTAATACGTAAGCTTTGTAGTAAGTTAACTCCAAATGCATAATTACTCCTATAAGTTCATAGTAACATAGATTATCACCAGGTCGAATATGACCGGCTGTGTTTTTCACTTTCTATTTGTTCTCATATGCATATGTGTCCGGATTCGTATGTGTGATTTTAAGTAATTTTCAATTAACAAGTAACATAATTTACCTAGAGAGCGAAATTGTGTACTTTTATTAATGACTCTTCTGACAATATAGGATGTACAGTGGGCGCAAAGTTAAAAAAAGTGGAAATACATGAAAATATTTTCAATTCAAATACTTGATCACTTACTTCCTTTATTAATCACTACAATCTTTAGAGAGGACTACGACTTACCTTCTCACACCCACTGACGTTGTGTTTGTTAATTTTATATCGATCATCTAACGGTTTTTTTTTTTTTAACTAGTGCTTAGCTCATGTCTCTTTTGACTGATAATTGGTTTCATCCTTCCGCTGAAATAATATGATTGTGCAAGCGCTAAGCCAGGTGAAGCTTGGCGGGTATGTAAACAAGCAAAATTGTCGCATTTGGGACACAAAAAATACGCACGCATTCATTGAAAAGCCATCGCACCCAAAACGAGCCACTGTTTGGTGCGGATTTTGGTCCAGAGGCATAATTGGGCCATTTTTCTTCGAAAATGAGCATGGAGTGGCCGTTACGGTCAATGGCAATCGTTATCGGGCCATGTTGAACGAATTTTTGGTGACAAAAATTGAAGATGTGCCACACAGCCGGAGCTACACTCAATGTTTTGCGCCCTGCTTTATAAGATCGCATTATCAGCATTATTGGCCACATCGGAGCTGGAACGTTGGACTATTATTTGTGGGGTGCCGTCAAAGATAAGTGTTACGCCCACAAGCCAGAGACAATTGACGCTTTAAAGGACAACATTCGTGAAGCCATTGGTGAAATACAGCTGCACACAATCGATAATGTGCTTAAAAATTGGACCATTTGAATGAAATTATTTTCCATTATTAACCGGAAGGATTGTACTTTCAAATAAAAAAAGAAATTTGTGAAAATATTCCAGTAGTCTTTTTTTAAAGCATTTTCAAAAAAAAACTTATTTGGCGGACCCTTACATGACTAGTTGGCACCGACAGTTCAAAGTCATGTCAGAGTTTTTGCCAGAAATCTGCAGAGAGAAGTCACCGAAGAAATATTTTTTTATATTTTCTTTTCGACGTCTGACCTGCAGTTTGAAACAAGGACTCACACCTAATAAGCCAACATACTGCCTACTAGAGTATATCTGGGAAGCCATAGACACACTTTTTAATTGACTACATGTTCCGTACTGAAGATTAGACTTCAAGAGTGCAACAATAAACGTTTAATCTGACAATCCCTAAATTTCTTTCAACATTAAGCATGATGTACATAAGTAGAGGACTTACTACCCTGCGTTTTGGTATATAAAAAATATCTGTCAACAGATTTCTCGTCGTTGATCATGACACATTGCTAAGCATGAAAAGTATTTTTTTGTCCCACTGTACCATTTACCTTTAAAAAATATTACTGTGTTTCTAATAGGTATGCCGGTTTCTCTCTACATGAGTATGTATCTGTTTATAGACGTTAAAGTGTTTAGCCAGCAATAGCAGCTGACGTTTACTAATGGAGCAGTTACTGCTGGTGGTGGACGTAGAGTGTTGGCTGTTGAAAAGTGTATCATTGTTTGTAACTGTTTTGCTTTGAATTTGTGCCATTGGGTTGTGCTTCAGATTTTGTTACCATTCCTGAGAATGATGATGTTGCATCTCCACCCCCTAAGTGCTGATGATAAATGATTGTTGTTTAGTTGAGTTGGTTTTGTGTCGTCGTTTACTTTGATGGCGGTTTACTACAGTGCTGATGTCGATGGGAATAGCGGTGACGATGATGATGATGACGATGGTAGCGATACTTCATGCATTCATTTATTCATTGTTTAGGGAGGGAGGGGCATGGTTTGTTGTATTGTTTTTGTGTAATTCCATTTTGTGTGGATAAATCTGGGTTAATTGATGGTACTCCAATATTGTGTTGCTATATTGCTATTGATGTTATTATTTTTGTTATTGTTTTGTTGAGGGTTTTTCTTTCGAGGTGTTAAACAAGTATACCCTGTTGGTTTTAGTGAAAAATGCATTTCATTTTGAAATTCAATTTTCATGCCATTACATTTACTGCTGCTGTTCTCGTTGTTGTAGTAAAAACGTGTCAAATAATATGATTTGTTTAGTGTTTTTCCTTTTTTACATTTTAGCATTTTTACAATTTAAATTTTAATTGAAAATGATAAAAATAAAAATAAATTCTCGTGTAAATTTAAAATACAGAGTGTATTTTGTTGTTGAGAGTGATTTTAATTGAATTTCAATCGTTAGAAAACAGTTCAATAAATATTTGATTTGCAATTATCAGATAAAACATAAATTTGCATTCATTTATAAATCCAATTTATTTAAATTATTTTATTTAAAACAATATCACAGAAATTCTAGTCATTTAATGAATAAATAATGGAATTTAAAAAAAAAAACTAGTTGTTAGTATATCTGTATGTATATATATTGCTTAGATATACCATACATTCATAAAAGCAATTTATTTATGCAGCAGTCATGTAAAAGTATTGTTATTATTTCGTAGTTGGTCATTGCAACCATTTAATCAGGGTTATGGACTTGCTTCCAACGCTATTTTGTGTCTTAATTTCATACAAGAGTATCGGGATTTACAGTTTAAAGTTGATTCCGAACGACAGATTTTTGAGAAACTTTTAAATGCAATTTTATTTACTGTCATGTTTCTTCCAAAAATCTGCTGACAAGAAGTAGCCGAAGAGATACTATTTCATATCTCATCGCGTCTAATAAGCCAGCATACTACCTACTAGACTACGGTACTCAAGTCGCCCCTTATTGAGTATTAAAATACTCATGGTTTTCGCCTTATTGAGGCGCTAAGGAAATAATCCTTACGATACGTACATTCCTTTCGCTTTCAAAGCTCGGTATTTAATGCACTGAAAGACGTTAAGCTATCCAAGCTTATGGTATATAACACCCTGGCTTTAGAATCGAATATTCTAATCGAATATCGATTAATATCCTTAATTAGTAATTTTCAAGCCCGATTTTACATTTCAAAACGTTGTACGTTTTTTTATGATTAATGAAAGTGGTAATGGTGCCAATTAAACTTAATTTGATTATTATTTTATGACATTTAAAAACCAAACCCATAGGACACATTAAAAATGTTTTAATGAATTTAATTTCATAATAATAGAGTACAAAATCAAATACAGTTTGTATGTATGAAAGTACATTGGTGATGGTGATAATAATGTTGTGGTTGGAAAACCACTAATTTTCGGTTTTCGTACATCCTGTTTTATTACGTTATTCAATGAAAAACATTTCATATATGTTTCTCTTTCTCTTATTCTGTTTCATTTTATTTTTGTTTTTTTTTTTAATTTTCAATGACATATTGCTTGTGTAGTGTTTATAATAAAATTTTACGATACGAAAATAAAAGAGGATATTAAAACTACAGTTTATTTTGAAATATTGAAGTAGTTTTTGGAAGAAAGATACATACTCGTTACATCATTTATGTATGTTAGTATTACATACTCATTTTAGAATGCCACCGTATATGGGTGATGTTTAGAAAAAATTCGATTTTTATTCCAAAGTCCCGTAAATTAGCTGTTCAATTATTAAGGACTTTTTCAGAACACAATATGATATCGCTCATGTTATGTTCAGGAATGTACTGTTTCCAGATTATTACGCGAGGTTATCTCAGGCTACTGACGTCAAATATTTTTTCAGTTTTACATACAACTATGTAGACTTAACTTGGAGTACCACAGTCTTACCTACTCGTAATGCACTGTTTCCATTAATTACATCAACTGTAATCACTATTCATGCAAATCTCTTCTTTGCAGCACAAGTATTTTGTTGTTTACAAGCTCAAAAGCGCCTTTAAATAGTTAAAGTTTTATTTATTCCTTCATGAGCTTTAATGTTCCACACATTTAATGAATCTTGAGATTTTTATATCGCCCATACCACCTCGTATCTTTAGTGACCCTTTCTCCTCTGAGATAGAAATAAAACTTTAGCTTTATTGACTTCAGCTAGAGTGTATTAAACTGACCGTGTTACTGTTTCAAAAACTTTGATAATTCCGATTGAATCTTAATTAACTTAACTAGTCGCCGTAGTCTAGTAGAAAATGTGTTGGTTTATCAAAGGTGTGGCCTCGGTTTAAACCCCAGATCAGGCATCAAAAATAAAATATAATAAATATTTCTTTGGCGATTTCTTCTCAACAGATTTTTGCCCGAAAATTCGAGAGTAAATAAAATTGCCCTGAAAAGTTTCTCAAAATCTGTCGTTCGGAGTCAACTTTAAACTGTAGGTCCCGCCTCTCTTGTATAAAGTTAATAGGCACAAGATAAGTAATATGAGAAACTAGGTCTTAATTGTGGCTAAAGGGTTGTAATGACCAATTATGTGGGTATGTATGGATTCGTAATTCTTGAACACTATACCTCTAATACATACTACAGCGTTTTCATTAGCCATAGCCAGTTTACAACAATTTAACGGCGTCAAAATACCGAAGTCTCCGACACAAGAAATACCAAATGTTCCTTGAATGTCCCTTTTTTTATTAACGATGACTTCTCCTTACTTGTCTATTTGTTGAGTGATTAAAAAGTTTAAATTTAAATCAAGAATCATTAATATAAATAAAAATAAACTCCTTTGCGAGTAGAAATGACTCATAATAACACAATCGTAATAAAATTGTGTTTGAATTACTATGTAAACCGGTAGGAATATCAAAGATTTATTCGTACATTGCTTCATAACGTTTCTCATTGCGACAAAATTTGTAAATTTCCTGTGATCATTATTAAAATGTTTTCCAAGTATTTTACACGAAATGAGGAAAAACTGAAATAAAAGCCAAAAATTTCAAGTACATACTCTTGCATTCATCAATGATGCTTTCTATGCATACGTATTATACAATATGAGGAGTAGTAAAAAGAAATTCAATATTATTTTCATTCAATTAAAATTTAAATTTGTTTGTTACAGACAGGAATAAGTAATAATAACTAGAAGTTGGAAATATATGATAACAATCGGGTTCGAAAATATTATAAAGTCACAAGAAATTTTCAAACAATTACATGCAATTGTTGATGTGTTTCTATCAATTAGCGTTGTTCTAATGAAGCACACTTCACTTACAATTATCTCAATTAATTCCTTCAAAATATTCTATTGTTGATAGTAAACATCTGAATTATCATATCATTCCCTACCATTTCCGACTTCAACATAAACTGAACCGCTATTATGCTGACTAACTTCCAGTTAACTAACCATTTCTTCTGAAAGTTATCATAAGTATCCCGCAAAAGTATCCCTATAGTGGCGACACCTACCGGTTAAAGTCGACTCTGAACAGACAGAATTTTTAAGCAACAGATCGTGACAAATTTATTTTACTCTTAGAGTTTTCGCTAGAAATCTACTGAGAGGAAATCGACGAAAAATTATTTTTTTTTTCATATTTCCTTTTGTTTTAAATATCTGATCGACTGACTTGCATTAATTCATATAGGATCCAAGCAACGAAGATATTTTTTATTACCAGCCCTATTAAATTGATGCCAAATGATGTTTTGATAAATTTTTGGTATCAAAACCGTACTTACACAACTGCATAGGACATCAAATTTACCATCATTCCGGGAGACTGTTGCTATAGCCCTGTGGGCGAACTACAACATATTCACACAGTTTTTCAGTTAACCATGACATAGAGCTTCAATGCAACATCAGACACATGTTACTAAAGCCATGTATTGGACAAAAGCAATTGATATCTTTTTACTACACCTTATATATTAGATGTTTTTATTGAAAAGCAAAAGCGAAAATTTATTTCCTATAAAACCATAACAACAACAAAAAGTACTCTGTCATTAAAGATTCATCGAAATCAAGTTGAGTATAAAACTCCAATCGTTCATCTTTCATCCTTGTAAAAATAATCAACTTAAAAGGAAAAACAATAGTTTTGTTTTTGTAAAGGAATAGAAAATTTTAATGATGCCTGTTAAAACAGAAGACTCTTACAACTGCATTACAATTTTATGAAAATTATGACAAAAAAAAAGATGTGGTTTGTATAGATTCAAACTGTTATTGCAATTTGTATAACAAAGGGAACTAAATTCGAGCAAATGAATTCTGGGAAATGATGAAATTTGATTTGATGTTAAGGATGTTAAGGATGATGGTTTACATTAATAAATAAAATTTTAACAAATTAAAGTTCGTCTTGTAATACTCATTTATCGATTTACGGAAACAGATTAAGGAATATAAGACCGAGTTGAATTATCTTCAGAATTATAAAGTGGTTCTAGAACTCTAACAGAATATATTTGTATACATATTTATGGTTGGGGTCTAGGGTAAAAGAGATTTAACACCTTGACTGCTGACTAAGAGATAACTCGTAGATTGTGTTCCCTTCTAGGCGTCCAATCCATTAATAACAAAAATTTATGCTAAAAAAAAAATTACAAATTTAATTGAATTTATTTAATTGATACACAATAAATAAAATAATTTAAATTTAATAAAATAAAATTTAAAATTTAAAAAATAAATTAAATTTTCTCATATTCGTATGTATTTTCTTTCTCTTTTTTGTAACATCTTTTTATTTTAAATGATTTGAACAAAAAAAATATTTCAATATACCCTCGGCAGTGGACTCCAATGAGGCTTCTGTTATAAGAGGAGCACCAAATCTGCTGGCTTTAGCACAACCCCGTTTACCGGTAGTGGCTTTTTTGGAACCGCTGCCGAGACCAACGAAAACATCAAGTACGTGTCTTAAAGCAATTCATGTTTTACGAAATAAATTTGTTATGAACAGTTATTTGCATACCGAGTACATACATGATTTTTTTTCTCTTTCGTTGTAGTTTTTAAATAATAGAAGTGTTTTAAGTGTTTAATATATTAATCTTTTAATAATAAAAAAAATATTATTTTTAATAAAAGACATATACGAATCCATTGCTTTTTATAGTTGAAGTACATTTTAAAAGCTTCTATGTCTGGATGACCCTTGTTAAGCATAGTTTAGAACCTAGCCTTATAGATTTACAACTTAACTTTAGTTTAGTACCATTTACTCCAGACAATACCATAAGCATTTGGTGCTCTGTAGGCACTATAGATCTTATTTTATAACCGTTTGACTGCTAAGCGATACTGGTGAGAACGTTCGAAAACTGCTCGAAAAAAATTTATAACATATATATCGGGAGATTTTTTGGCTATTATCTTTTTGGCAACACTGGTTTAAACAGCCCGCACACGTTTCGTGTTTTGTTTCAGAGTCAAACATCTTCAGTTTGGTCTATAATTTAACCATGAATCGTCTTACAAACGAACAACGCCTGCAAATCATTGAATTTTATTATCAAAATGCGTGTTCTGTTAAGAAAGCTCATCGCGCGCTTCTTCCATTTTATGGTCAGTTTAATCGACCCACTGAAGCAGCTATTCGGGCTGTTGTGACTAAATTTCAAACCAAATTTCCATTTTTAGATATTAAACCACCAACACGCATATGTAGAGTGCGTACTGAAGAAACTATCGCAGCAGTATCGGCCAGTGTTAATGATGACTATCAATTATCGATTCGTCGCCGTCGCAGCAATTGGTGAGCGCTACCGTGAGATGATATCCAACTTTTTTTGCCCAAAATCCAAATGCTTGACTTGCATGACATGTGGTTTCAACAGGACGGTGACACATGCCATACAGCACGCGCACCAATGGACTTATTGAGAGGCGAGTTCGGCGAACATTTTATTTCACGTCGGGACCTGTCAATTGGCCGCCAAGACCGTGCGATTAACGCATTTAGACTTTTTATGAGGCTATGTTAAATCCCATGTCTATACAGACAAGCCCGCTTCAATTGACGCATTGAAGCATTTATTTGTGAGATACCGACCGAAATGTTGGAAAGACTATGCCAAAATTGGACAAAGCGGATGGACCATTTAAGGAGCAGTCGCGGTGAACATTTGCATAAAATAATCTTCAAACATTAAATTATATGGACCGTGCTATCGATTCAAATAAAGATTTCATGCATTTTTTTGAATTTAATGTGCTTTTTTTTTTAAAAAATTTCCTATAGCTCTTAAAAAATCACCCTTTAGAAGTACTATTAGCTTTTTTACAAAATTTTTACACTGAAATTCTTAGCACAAATGCGATTTTCGTAACAAATGAACGCAGCGCTTTTGCGCCGCTTAGCAGTCTAACGGTTAAATACAGGATGTAGTAAAGAGAAATCCATAATTCTTGTAAAACGCTATCCAATCCATAATTCTTCTTCTATCTTACTTATAAAGTCCCATTGGAACACCAATATAAGTCCACTAACCCGGATTTTATTTGAAACGCTTGTGACTAGTTATGGTTTAGCAACAAATTCAAAGTGTCCGAGAATTACCTGGAGTAAGTTACTTACCTGCTACCAAACTATAATGAAAGCTTTGGCCACAAACAAAGGAAATGGAAGTTTCATCAGAATAACGTCAGATCATGCACTTTAAACATTGCATTCCTATAGCATCGGGTGCATAATTGAGAGATTTATACGAAGAGCAGAAGTGGCCTTTGGTAGAGTATGTTCCTCCGCTGCCACATTCTGAAGTTGAAAATACCGGAATGACAGAAGACATTAATCCCTGAAGACATTAACTGAAGAAGCATAAAATAAAGCCTTCAATTTCATACAAAGAATAAATGGATTGCCTTTGTCTACATCTTGTATTGCTTATTTTGGTTAGTCAGTCAATATTACGATGAAAATCCATATTAAATCTGTACTTACAAAGGACCCTTTTTGTATTGATTTCCGGAAAATGATTTTGTTTTTAATTTGTTATTAATAAAAATGTTTATTTTAAATAATCACATTTTAATGCTTAATTTTCCATGAATGTTGTCTTATTTAAATGTGTATTGAAACCTCCTTTCGAATGATGTCAAAACTTATTAAAATTCAATATTTTTTTTATAATTTTATTACAGAATGCGATCAAACATTTGTCTCCCGCATTGGTGGCCCACAAAATGGCACATTTTCTGCTCCACTGTTGCACAATCATAAAAATCATTCACGCCAATGTTTATACACTTTCCTAGCAGGACCTGGACAACGAGTTGAAGTCATATTTAAAACATTTAATCTAAGAGGAAATCCACCAGAGTATGATTATTGTTTTGGTTTTTTTCTTCATTTACTGTTGTTGTAATACATTTTTATTTTGCATATTTTTTAAGCATATTTTTCATAATGTGCTCAATATATATGTGTGTGTGTGTTTAATTTTATTATTCAATTAATTTCATGGTTTTCATTTTTTACTTGTTCATTAATTTCTCTCTCTTTGTTACTTTGTTCTTTTTTTTATTAACTTTTAGCGGTTCGGCCGTTGGTGAATTACCATCGTAAGTATAATTTTGTAATATACTGTAATGATATTTTTTATTGTTTCAATTAAACGGCAATTATTGTCATTTTTTTTTTTAATTTATTGTGAATATTAATCAATTTGCATTTAATTTACATTTAATTGTTTTAAAACTGTTTCAATAAGCTTAAGTGGTTAACATGGGAGATTTTTTTTCTTGCGAAACATAGTTTTCGAACTCTTTTGGACAGCCATAGTTACAGATTTTTTTTTAACCAACACTCCCTTACTCATGCAGTGCCTTATGTTGAAATAAGAAATATAAATATGGGAAAAGGGAAAGTGGGAATAGTGTTTGTGGACAGCGGCAGGAAAAACCTCTACAGCAAATGAGTTCCATATATGGGTAGTTCGGTTTACGAACGAATTCTCTCTATAATTCAGTACACGATCCTCTGGTCTATCGACCATAAACGAATGTGCTTTGTGAGAATATTCAGATATTATGTAAGAATATAAGATTTTCGTGAACAAGTTCCTTTATCCCGCTAAAACAAATACTGAAACACAAGCCATTTATAAATAAAATTCGATACCATACCGCCGCTAATGAGCAGCTTTGCGCTCCCCCCGTAACCGATTGGGGAATCGATATAAATCGATAGAAATGATTACCAACACCAAAGTCTAAAAGTTTCGATAAAAGCGCTGCATCAAATGCTTTGGAATATTCAAAATCACAAACTGACTCTCGCCTATTTGTTGTATAAACTGATTCCGCCATTTCGAAAAGCAAACTCCATCAAGTCACCAGTAGAACGGACCCTACCTTCTGCCTTCGCTGATCAAGTTATTGGGGTCTTGATATTTATTATTTGAGTTTAACATGCCTTAAAATCGATTGGATTTTTGGCTGTTCTATTGTGATAACTAGGCTTCAATTTTAAAGTTATACCGCTTCCAAAAAATATATTCTTTCATCGAGGGCGGATTAACAATTGGGTTGAAAAAAAGTTATCAAAATGTCCCCTTACCGAATTTGGAAAATCTTAGCGTTAATAAAATAAAGGCTTGAATTGAAACTTTATTTACTTAAAATAAATCAAATATTTTTAATAATCTTTTAAAATTATAAATTTTTATCGCATTTTTCTTTAGATGTGTTCATGAGTATATGGATATATACTCAGAAGTGCAATCATCGGAACCAGCAGAACTGATAAACTCACCATTTGGTGGCCGTTATTGTGGTACAATACCACCTAGACAACGCATTTCCATGTATCGTGCCATTGCCATTTCATTTTTTACAAATAAAAATATCACAACACCCGATCTATTCGAAGGCACATTTCGATTTATAAATGCATGTAAGTAATTACCTTATCCGTATCCCCATTTAAATAACACCATAGACTAAACCTTAAATAATTAAAATTAATCGAAAATCTATTTTTTTTTTTTCGTCTTATTTAAATAGCGGAATATGAAATTGGTATACCAATAGCTGGTTCACCATGTTCCTATACAATAACACCCAGTTTGAGTATAAATAAAACGGGCGTTTTAATATCGCCCACCTATCCGGGTGCCTATCCCAAGGATATGTCCTGTACATATCAATTTTTGGGTGAATCAAATCAAAGAGTTCGTTTAGAATTTCGTGATTTTGATTTATTTTTTGGTGGACCACAGTGAGTACCATTGATAGCTGTTTAGAAATATGACACAGAAAAAGCAACAAAGCTACCTTAAAGTATACTCCAGATATTTATGAAGCAAATAATTTCAAGTATACTTTAAGGTTTCTAAAGGCTTTGTTTTTGTTTTTTTTAACAAATTAATTCAAAATTTCTCAATGTTTTTATTTTGCAAACAATTTGTTTGAAATCAGCTGCCCATTCGATTACGTTAAAATTTACGATGGTCCCGACAATTCATCAGCATTAATTGGTACATATTGCGGACAGCAAAGAAATTTAGTTTTATATTCTAGCGAATCCAGTCTATTTGTGCATTTTTTTACATTATCACGTACCGCCAACACTCAAAATCGTGGTTTTAAAGGAATTTATGAATTTAGCGAAAGTTTTGTTAAATTAGATTTTATACGTAAGTAAAGTTGCAATCAATTAATGAATTATGTATGTATGTATGTACTCATAATTCAATGAAAATTATTTTTTTTTTTAATTTTAACATTATTTGTGTTAATCTGTTGATGTGTTTTTGAATGTTTTAAATTAAAATTTAAAGCACTGCCATTATTTTATTACAAAATATTGCATTTTGAAGTACGTCTTCCAATGGCAGTAGTTTAATTTTAATTTAAAAAATGGAACGTATTTTAATGTGAAATGTGTAAATATTATAAAATTATGTGATGTGGTTGTATTTTATATTAAAATTGATTATGTTTTTATTATTCAAATAATATGTAGAAATTGGTGCAAAATAATTTTAAAACAATATTACAAACCTAGAATTATATTATAGTCTATCTTGGTACAGATAATAGTACTTCTAAAGGGTGATTTTTTTAGAGCTATAGGAAATTTTTTCAAAAAAACACATAAAATTCAGAAAAATGCATGAAATCTTTATTTGAATCAATTGTACAGTCCATATAATTTAATGTTTAAAGATTATTTCATGCAAATGTTGACTGCTACTGCGCCTCAAATAGTCCATCCACTTAGTCCAATTTTGGCATACTCTTTCCAACATATTGGCCGGTATCTCACGGATAAATGCTTCAATGTTGTCTTCCAATGCGTCAATTGAAGCATACAAGAGCTTGATTTGCCTGACATGTGGTTTCAACAAGACGGTGCCACATGCCACACAGCACGCGTAACAATGGACTTATTGAGAGGCGAGTTCGATGAACATTTCATTTGACGTTCTGGATCGGTCAATTGGCCGCCTAGATCGTTGGATTTAACACCTTTAGACCATTTTTTGTGTGTTAAAGTTCATGTCTATACAGCGAAGCCCGCTTCAAAAAAATTTTCCTATAGCTCTTAAAAAATCACCCACTATATAATTTGCTGCTGGACATTATCATATGGAATACAAAAATTGTTTTTTGAAAAGTTCTGAAATTCTAAATTCTATTATTAGTTCAATCTTATTACTAATCAGTATCTATGGCTCATAATGAGTAGTTCCCTTCCAATACTTGGTGTCAATTTGGGTGTCTATTAACTTTGGTCACATTATAGTCCTACATAATCTACTTCACTGTTGGAAATTCCTCAGTGTTTGTCTTCCTGTTAAAACGACTTAGGCTCGATATCACATCACTTTCGATATTTAAGTATGAGACATGCACTTAACATGTAATGGCTTCGTCAAAACACTTAATCTGGGTTAGTTATGTTATTTCTCCAATGTACTACGTATACCCTAGACCAAGGACCTAACTTCATAATTCCTTTGTACCAATTTCTATTTTAATATTTAAATTTTAATGATTTTTTATTACCACAGTTTGAAAAAAAAAAAAACGTTTGATTTACATTTAATGGCTTCCTGTATGTGTTTGTTAAACTTTTTTTTTTTGAAAAGAGCGAAGATTATTGATGCATTTCTCTTTCTTTTAATTTCAAATTTTAATTTATTTCTAATTCTTTTACAAAAACAACAAAACTAATTCTCTACTCTTTCTTCTAAAACTGTCTACAAAAAACAAAATCTTCAAATGATTGGAACACTTGAACAAAAATCACATAAAAATTCACTGAAATCTGAACTCTGAACTTTAAACTGCTCTACTACAAATTCAAATTCGAAAACTGAAAAATCCAAAAACTTTAAATTGCTAATTCTAATAATGCAACAACAAACATTTCGCTCGTACTGAACAAAAAAAAAACAACTTCAAATTGAAATTGAATTTTTTTGTCCCCCCCCTCAATAAAAAAAAAAAGGTGAAAATGATGGCATTCACATACGTGGCTCAGAATGTGATCAAAAGATCTTGTCGAAAAAAGAATCAACCGGTTTTGTTCTCTCGCCAAATTATCCTTATCCGTATATACCAAAAACTGTATGCAGGTAAGTACTTTAACGTCGAAGGACCATTTTGATGTAGGCCCTTAAAATTGATATGAATCATCTCGCTTTAGATATTTTATATACGGCATGCAAGATGCCCAACATTTGGAGCGTGTACGTTTGGAATTCACAGCATTTAATATACCCCGTGTGGAAAGTAAAGATAAGGATAAGGAGTAAGTCTTGAGCCATTTATTCATAATCATAGTGTAAATATGTGTGAATATATTTAAAAACTTACAGAACCAATTGTTCCGATGGTTATTTGAAAATCTATCTTAAAGGCCAGGAAACGGCCGATGCCTATGATAAATTCGATTATGAATTGTGCGGCAATGAAACACAACGTGTGGTTAGTGATGGTCCTCGCTTAGCAATGGTTTTCAGTTCATGGCGAATTACAGGGTCGTGGTTTTAAAGGCAAATATGTATTCGAAACGGAATATAAAATACCAGGCACTGCAGCACCCGATGGCAGTTGTAGTTTTACGTATGTGAGTGCATCGAAGAAACGCGGCGAATTGAATAGTCCCCGTTATCCATCCAATTATCCGTCGGATACGAATTGTTCATATTTGTTCTTGGCCGAACCCAATGAACAGGTGACAATTGTATTTGATCACTTTAAAATTAAAGCAGATGGCAATTCAAATGTAACAGCAGGTGCATATGGGTAAGTAAAACGCTAGCGAAGTAAGAAAAAAATATTTTAAATTTATCTTGATTTATCTTTATCTTTATATTTTTAGTTCGGTTATTTGCTTTGAAGATTGGTTGGAAATGTACGTCGTCTATCGTGATAATAATGATCGTTTTCTTGGTCGCTATTGTGGTATGACAGCGCCTGGTCCCGTCGAGAGCCCAAGGGGAGCAGTGGGTTTGCGTATTACATTGCATACCGATCAAGAGAATGTGGCAAGCGGTTTCAAGGCTCGCTACTTTTTCGAAACTGCCAAAAGTGAAATAGGCGACTGCGGAGGCAACTTTTCCAATGAAGATTCGGGCATTATAACCTCACCCAATTATCCGGCCGGCTATAAAGCACCCGGTCGTGGCATGGCATCAATGGCATGTAATTGGCTAATGACAGCCAGACCCGGTTATAAATTATCAATACATTTTGAACAATTCTCATTGGAGGGTGATCCAGCAAGTGAGTAAAATTATTAATCCGTTAAAGCAGCAGTTTTAAATATTTTTGTTTGTTTAACTTTTTTTTTAAGATCGTGGTTGCCCTGCCGCTGTTTTACGTCTTTGGGTTAATGTTGATTCTGATCAGCCACCTTTGGAATTGTGTGGCGAAAAACCACTCACAGAGCAATGGTATTATATTTCCACGGGTCAAACGGCTCGTATTAGTTTTACCACCAGTGATAAAACTGTTGGTGCACAGGTACGTCGTCATCAACTGCATACCACCTGTAATTTTATTTTAAAAACAACGCCTCTTTATTTTTAATTATAAAATTCTAGGGCTTCCGTATTGTATGGACTGAAATACAAGACTCTGGACCAGGACCACCATCGATTGGTTTATTATGCGAGTCCACCTACCATTTTCAATGTGAGGTGGGCTATTGTATTTCGGATAAATTGCGTTGTGATGGTGTCAAGAACTGTGGTCCCAACGATAATAGTGACGAATTGCACTGTGAGTCGTGAGTGAGTCGAACGGTTCAGTTCATTTTTTATTTCTTTTATTTATTATTTTAATTTTAATTTTTTTTCTTAATTTATTGTTTAAGTTTAAACAAAAAAAACTTCTTTTTTTCCATGAGAAATTTATTTGTAACACAAACAGAAATAAATTTCTTTGAATTCCAATTTGGGAAAAAAGAAGCTTCAAAACCATTTAAATAATGCTTTTATTTATATTATAACATGAATATAATAAATAAAAGCAATTTAATTCTTTTTTTTTAATTTTATTTGTTATTATTTTACTTTCTTTATGATATTATACCCATGAAACTTGAACCCGACGATATACACTTTTTCCAAATATCTTTAAAAAACAAAAAAAAAATTTAAAACTAAAAAAAAAATCAAATCTAAACCATGTATTAAATGATAATATTGTATTAATTATTATTAATTAATGTACTTAACTCTATGATTTTCAAATAATTTCAATTTTATTTAAACAAATTAAAGTAAACAACTGTTTCTATACGTAAAACATTTTTCACGTTAAAGGTAATAAAATTTTAAGGCTTTAAAGGAACAGTGACTAACAGAACTCTATACACTTTTATGCATATTTAAAAAATATCAGCAATAACAACCTTTCATTTTTCTTTAAAACCTTCCGATAATGTTCTGCTACCAAATCGATTATAACATAGACTGAAGAAGTATCATTAATCATTGTCATGTAGAAGTACTAAAGCATTACGACCAATATAGGATTTTCCAATAATGTCTCCTCGAACGTTGTTGCGTTAAAAACCTCAGATTGCTACCCAGTGTCAGTGAGGATAACTTGCTGCATATGACCGATGTTTTATTCTGGCATTAATTATCGCTGCACAGAATCTAAAAATTAAGCACAAATGTGCTATATTGGGTCTATATATCTCAAGATATTCATGCAAAACTCAAATCTCTTCCCGCTATAATTACCTAGAAAAAGTTTAGATTGTTTTAACCCGTTTAAAGCGAAGAGTCTTAACTTTTACAAGAATAGTATTCCAAATTCTTCTTCGCGTTCCACAGAAAGTTTCAGGCATCATTAGAAGCGCGTAATCCGAATTCGACACCCTCTATCTTAACTTTTACAAGTATACTCTTCCGTACTCTTCTTTGTATTCCACAGAAAGTTTAAGGCTCCATCAGAGATCTCTCCCAGCTAGCTCATTTGCACTCCGATTATCTTGAATTTCCATATGGTTTGGATCTTGTTAAAGATATTGATATAATTCAAAGTTCATGTTCCCTGTTCCCAATTCCCTTTATTAATCCCATTTGCTGGGCTGTATTGGGAGTAGTCGTGAGGAACATTGCTCATTCACTCTGATTCTTTTCCAAGAAGACAGTGTAAAGCCTTTTTAATTCAAAAAAATATGATGAAAGTTGATTGCTTTCTGTCCTATGGAATGCTTAGTTGTGTAGACGAAAACTTTAATTACTTCACTACTTCGCAAGATTAGTAACGTCAATGAAATTAGTATCAATACAACTTTCGTGTATGCAGAGTTTTGAAAAAAAGGTTGAGGCCTGTACAGAGGATGCCGTCATTGCTAATACGGCACTACTACGTACTTTTGTGGACGATTATTTACGCAAAGCCTTGAAATTTAATTTATTGCAGGGCATCTTATGTCCATGTCCTTCACATAGCATCTAAACAAAATATGCTACCACATGAATCGGAAACGGTAATGTCTTCAATCCTTAAGTATTTGCAAAAAAATAAGGATTTTGTTGATGTAATGAGCAGATAAAACTGACTGACAGACTGTAAAATGCAATAACATCATTTTACAATTTTCAAAAACAAATATGCAGACTTTTGTCGGCCACTGTAGTTTATCTAAATTTGTAGCAAATGAAAATCAAATCTTTAAATAAATCATAAAATTTCAAAAATATTGTAAAAAAAAGAAACAATTTATTACCTTTTTCGTATAGGAAAATGATTTTATGTTGTTTTTTTTTTTCTTTTTCTTTTCAATCAACTTGTGATTATATTACAATTTAGTTGTTGTAATTGAAATGTAATGCATGTTTTCGTTCTCTAGATGTTCTTTCAAGTTGTTTACTTTTTTGTTTCGGTCTCAATGTGTTGTATCCACTTCTATGTCTTTCCTTAAAAAATAAGAAAAAAAAATAATGAGAATCACTACTTTGCACTCAATATTATTGAATATTTGTGTTTGTTCTAGAATTTAGGAGTTTATGAATATACATACGTATGTGTGTGTGTGTACCCTTTAGAGTCCTTTTGAAATGTTTTAAAATGTTTATAAACTTTCTCGTTGTATTTACAAATGTTTTTTGTTTTATAAAATTAATGTTCACAGAAAATTTGTTAAAACGGGAACAATATTTCCTTTTTTTTTGAAAATTACACTACGAAACAAAAGTCACTAAAAGTACAAGTATTTGTAAAACAGTAAAGGTAATACCTTAATCCACTTCACTTCCTAATGACCCAAGGAAATTATTCCAATCATAAGTACATATACTAAGTATTACTGAACTCCATCTTACATAGTGTTATGATATCCCATTAGGATGTTTATTTTATACTGCAAAAAAAAGAAATTAATACTTTGTCTAGGATCACTGAAGAAACAAACTTTCCCAAGTTCGATCATATTAGGAGACCCAACTGTTTTCTAAATCATTATTCCTTTTATTTTAGGTTGTCTTTATTTTTGTTGAATTCTTCTAAAAAAAGCATATAGATGCTCCCTAAAAGGGTAAAAAGCCTTGCGAAACAAAGTGAAATGTTCAAATAATATTTTCTGCAACTCGCCTGTACAACATCGATCTTGGCTAGGTCATAAAGGCTAAAAGATTGTATGTGTTGACTTATACAACTGTGATCAATTCATGCCAAATATAATACCTCATACAAAATTATATCTCATATCCCAACCAAGCTATCAAGAAAAGTGTTTGTACACTAACTATCTTGTGCAACATTCCTTCACTTCTTTTAGTCTATTACCCTGGGCCAAGTATTGTATATATAGCGTGAACCCTAAAATATTGAGATCTTTTCGATATCTTCACCACATGTGGTGCCTTCATCAGTTTCCTCCATGCTAATACGGTAAAGGTGTTCATGTAAGGCGAAATGCCCCGAAATAGGACTCAAAAGTGTACTTAAATCGTTCTTATTCATGTATAATCCCCTGATCGGGATTCTTCCTTAGTATCTATATAGTCTTCCTATTGTGTCCGTTATTTCATAATAGTCAATGGGATGTTTGCCATCCTTTTTCTCAGTTTCGTCTGCTATTCATTAAAAGGTATGTAGTTGTTCACTTCCAATCACTCCTTGATGGCACCTTTTTACTTTCCGGAACAGTTTTTAGGCCTCAAATCTTTAGATTTTATTGAACTAATTGCCATCTCACCAAACTCTCACGAGCACAAAAATACTTTATCTCCGAATTTTTCATTTTAAACATTCTCTTTCGGAAACGTTTAGTTTCGAATATACAGTGGGTGATAAAAACATAGAAACTTTTTCAAAATTGCACTAAAAATGAAAAATATTCTTAAAAAATTTGCAAAATATTTGTGCTGTTTATTAATAAAAAACGATTTCAATGCTCAATTTCAGCATAAAAAAAAAAACAATATATGATAAATATAGACTTAATAAATCAGAACTTTCAAAAATGATTAAATAATTTTGTTTAGTCAAGAATTATAAACATTCATCATTTTGGAGAAGGCTTCAACCCTGCAATAATAGAGCTTTTTTATGTTTCTATCCATACTAATGAACTGCAATTTCCAATATTTTTCTCTACAATTTCCAATTTTGTCTGATTAGAACACATAAATAAATTTTTGAAAAACTTTCTAATGTTTTGTCACCCACTGTATGTGTTTTTCGTTGCAGAAATACGTTTTAAATTAAAAAAAAATCATAGTCTTTACAGGTATATTAAGAATGGGAATATATTTTGTATTATGTTCTTGTTCTTAAGGTTCAGGCCTCTCATTCATATGTACTTTTTGTACTTTTTAACAAAAGAAACTATTTGAAAATTCTTTTCTTAATTCTCTAGAAATTTTTGTAACTTTAGCTGTTTAATAATAATTTTCAAGAAGAAATCAATTCATCCTTTTTCTTTACTTCCCTTCTCTATTTATTTATATTTTATATAATTACCATATTTTATTATTATTTGTTGTTAATTTTGTTTTTATTTTATCATCACAATCCCAATTCCCAAATTCTCTTCCTCTCTCTCTCTCTATATATACTTCTTCCTGTCTATTTTGTATCCTTTCTACTGTCTTCTTCTGCATACAAATAAAATGTATATTTCTCTACTTTTTCTTTTTCTATTCTTGTTCTTCTACTTTTTTTTACCTACCAAAACAACTACAACTACAATCAACCAAAAATTTAAAAAATAAAATAAAATAATTTAAAAAAAAAATCATTTTTAATAAAAACGTAAAAATTAAAAAAAAAACAAAAAATAATCAAAAAAACTAAACACAGGTGACGGAACAATTTCAAATCATTATTCAGTATCAATATTTTTACAAATTATTAATTTAGCAATATTATTTATAATTTTTTAAACAATAAATTAAAATTGTGATCAGAAAAAGGAAGGAAATGCATTCCAATTATTGCTAATTTAATAATTATTATTGTTATTGTTTTATTATTATTGACAACAACAACAACAACAACTTCATTCTGATCAAAATAATAAGCAAAAAGAAAAAAAATTTAAAAAAAAAAGAAAACTCTTATCCAATCACTACAAACTAATGTAAAAACAGAAACGAAAAAAAAACACGTGAGTTTCTCTTCTACTCCTTCTCTCTCTCTCTCTCAAACTATATACATATTTTGTTTTTTTTTTTACAAAATATTATACAAAATATTTTCTATTTTAAAATTTATTCATTTTACCGTTACATTTTGTATAAAAATTAATTAAAAATGTTACATACTCGTTAACATACAGTAACAGCCACCACAACACATGACACTGCAACACTAAAATCATCATTAAATATACAAGCAAAAAAAAGAAAAGAAAAGACAAATTCAAAATGATAAATTGACAGAAGTTTTATTTTCCAGTTTGTTTGTTTGTTTCTTTATTATATTGTTTTGGCTTTCTATACTTATTTATTAACTTCATCAAATCATTTATACTACACTGGACATGTAATGCTAATTCAAAATGAAAATTGTTTTTCATTAATCGGAAAATCGAACAAAGATTTTAAAAATATTTGATAATTTAAAGCTTTTTGAATATTTTAAAAGTCTCGTCGACAATTCATTTGTAAAGCTATGTATGTATGTAGACTGCTGCATAATTCTTTTTGGCTCTTATTTACTTAATTGGTCATTACAATACTTTAGTCAGGATTACAACCTAGCTTCTCACACATATCTACGAAGTGTTGTGTTTTTGTTCTATCCATTTATCCTACAATTTAATGTCGACTTCGAATGACAGATTTCAAAACTTATCGGGGAAATCGCCAAAAATAATAAGTTTTTCATTATTCATTATTTTTTCGAAATATCTGACGTGACAATTGATTTTGTCAACGCATTATCTAATACACCACAACGACTTTTGACTCTTAATAAAGGGGTTATTCATTTTGCGGTTTCTAACGCATCAAACCATGAATGCTATGAAACTTTTAATACATTTTAAGATTTGCAACTTGCCACAGAAGCTTCGTTGACAAATGTCTCTTGTCTAAAACAGTCGTATAAAGGTTATCTGCTGATTACTTAGGAGAAAAATAGACAAAAATTTACAGGACGATAGCTATCGTATTACTCCACAACTACTAAACCGATTACTGTGAACTTAAGCGGATATAGTCAACCGATCTACCGTAAGTTAAGCAGCTTATCAGTGGCAGTAATTACTTGGCACAGTGGCACGGCCGCATATAGTGTCATGTTGACATACATATATAATTGTCAGGATAATAACCTAGCTTCTCATGCCACCCATGTTGTATGTGTTAATTTTATTCATGAGTGGCAAGACCTACAGAACGACGGATTTTTGGGAAACTTTTCATGGCAATTTTTATTTACTCTGAAAGTTTTTTGGGGGAATAGTTGGACTTCCCTTTTATTTGGTTTCTGTAGTTGACTAGAATTATTTTTAACCAGTGATTTGATTGCTAATTCCAGCGTCTATTACGTACTATTTACGTATACAGTATAGGATTGATAATCGAATAGCGCTAATTACTTACAAATTTGTTTCAATGTTCACTAAAAACATGCTTAATATGTGGAAATAACCCCTAACCGGAATTGTTCACTTGAAATCGCTGAATAGCAAGCGACTAAGTCTATAATTTAATGAAATAATTAATTTAAAAATATTCTTAAAGCTTTAAACTAATCAACATCCATCGTCATTATCAATATTAAAAATCAAAATGCAAGCATTTTCTAGTAAACGTCTGCGACAACATCATATGTTCAAATATGTTCTCAAAGTGCACCTGGCTTGTGAAATAATTTAAATGCTTCACAACATATTACCAAAAAAAAAAATGTATCAAATAAAATAGTTCTCATAACAACTGCAAAAGAAAAATGTTTTGGTAGTTTAGTTCCAAATAGTTTAGAAATCTTCTTATTTCGTGCTCATTAAACTCATATATTTTGTGGCATTCGTTCGACATATGTATACCCAAACCAAATCAATTCATTGCAAAATTATTTAACAGAGATAGAAATTGTTTTTAGATTAGTTGTTATTAAAACCAACAAAAAATAATTATTTTAAAGCACGTTATTGTCTTAATTAAATGCACTACTTTGATTACAAAAAAAACTAAAAGAAATTATTTCTTGTATAAAATATCGTAATAAATTATATTAACTTGGCTTTGAAGCACTCACTCTAACTGTGTATATTTTTGTTGTAACTCGTAAATGACTAGAATAGTTTAGTAATTAAAAAAAAAAAAAAATACAATGAATTAATAATGACTGCCATTGAAACTTTAGCAATAATTTACAATTGCCTTAAAGCTTAAAATAAACAAATCTTAAATAAAAAACAAAACAGCACATGTCCAAATATTAAAATTTTGAAGAAAAAAAATTATTAAAAAATTATACCAAAACTACACAAAACTTAAAAGTTATTTTTTATGTAAAAAAAATACAATTTTTAAGATTTTTCCCTTCCCCTACTTTATAAACATGAAAACTGTATACATAAATCTGTATAATTATTATAAAATTCTATTCGTATTTATAAATATAAAATAAATTTTAAAAACTTTTTAAAATACTTTAATTAATTTAAAAAAAAAATTAAAACTTTTCACCTTTTTTTCTTCGTTATTTTATTTTGTTTTTTCTTTAATCCATTTCGTCTTCTTTTTAATAAAACAAATTTTATTTGTAAAAATTTAAAAAAAAAACACACACTCCTACTTTTAAATCCATCACATCAAGGTATCACAAAAGCGCAAGCGGAGGATCACGGCGTTCTAATTATAACAACACTTCTCGTCGTCTCGTTCCTAATTTGTCTCCTATGCATACTCTATCACTCCAGAAGAAAACGTAGACAACAGCTCCATCAGTTAGGTTTACATCGTAATGCTCACTATGATTCACAAACCAGTGCTACAGGTAATTAGACCTCTTTAAAGAAAATAAAATCGTCTCCCACCCTCGTACTATTTAAATTTGTTTTTTATTTATTTTTTTATTTTATTTTTATTTCAGTTTTTAGGAGATTTTGAGTTATTTGTGTTGAAGTATTTTATTTTAATCGTAATTATGTGAAGGTAAATACAAAGTCAAAATATTTTTATCTGTATATACAAATATTTAAAGATCGGGCCTATTTTATTATATATAAAATATGCCTCAAAACAAGTTAATATTTGGTGGATCAAATAAAAACTTAATATGTCTTTTGGTCTATTTAATTACTTATCTATTTAAATGGTCATTACAACTCTTCGGTTAGGATTACAACCTAGCTTCGTACACCATCCATGTTGAATCGGCACCCATATAAAGTCGACACCAAACGACAGATTTTTGGAAAAATTTTCATACATACATAATTGGTCATTACGACCTAACTTCTCACACCACTTATGTTGCGTTAATTTTATACATAAGTGGAGGGACCTACAGTTTAAAGTCGCGTCCGAACCACAGATTATTGAGAATCTTTTTGCTTTCAGAGGTTTTTCCAGAAATCTGCCATATTTTCGTTTTCATGTCCGACCTGGGATTTGAAATCGGGCTTTACGTCTAAAAAGCCAACACACTAGACTACAGCGACTTCGACTTTTCATACGAATTTATATATACTTTCAGAGGTTTTGCCAGAAAACAGTTGATTTCTTCTGATCTGGCATTTGCTTTTTCCACATCACTGTGGGAGCAAAGAAATGGTTGGTTATCCACATAGACCAGAACTTCAAAGTGGCTATGGAAACCTCAATTAATTGCTGTACTAGAGTGACCGGCTCCTATCATTTTACTTCTCAGCACAATGTTAAATAATAAGAGCAAAACATTACAATCCTAGCTAATACCCATTAGCCACTTATTTGCACATTTTTAACCAGCATCACGGCGATAACTCGGGGAGTATGGGTTTTTAAATGTTCCGTATAATCTTGGTAGCCAATATACGTCTCCAATGGTACGTCTTTCTGGTAACTCCTTATTCAATAAAGCCAAAATCGCTTAAATTGTGTGAAATGAGGCATATTCTTGTTGCATAGCTGCGGTGATTTGCAGTGCTAATCACAGTTGTAAAGCTTTCAACAATTTGAAACTTTCTACATAATCTTTCCAATTTCTTACCGAATAGCTTATAATCACTTTGTAATGCTGGAAAAGAAGTCATATTCGATTCACATACATGAGTGGTTATAATTTGTAATTTAAATTTTGCGTGTTCCGCGGTCTTTTGCAAATCCTTCACATGTCAGACGAATGCCAGATTGTCGGTTTTGATATACAAAAGAAAACTTGCATTAACTCATCATAGTTCCACTGGTTTGGTATTTAGCTTTTATTTTTTATTGTACATACTTTTTTATATATTTGAAAATACATAGCATATGTATGTATGTACAATTGTGTTTTAAACAATTTATGTTTTTTCTCTAGGTTTAAATTCCAGTCGACGGCATTTACAGAGTGGTGGTGCCAGCATTGCTGGCAGTTTACATGGCATCAATAGCGGTAATCTGATTATACCACCGGCACCATTACCACCACGAGCTATACATCAACCACCACACATTTGCATTTCGGGATCCAGCATCGACCTGGGACCCGGCAACTATCCTGGCATCATGATAAACGGCGATTCACTAGAGGATTCATCAACAACATCGAACGATTCAATCGGTAGTATACCATTTCTAAATGAATGCGATACGGACAATATGGGACACATGATCATGCAGCAAGGCGAGAATGTTTAACAAATGCAAACATTTAAAGATTTTGCTTAAAAACAGGAAAACCGGAATGGAATGGAAACGATTTCAAATTAAAATTCCTATTTTAGATAAGACAAGCAAACATTTGCACCACAATTCATATAAGAAATGAAAAGAAAATAAAAATTGATGCCCAAAGACGAAATTTAAAAAGAATTCAAATTAAATTTTAAGTTTAGCTGAATTATATAGGAAGTATAACAACAAAACTATTTATATAAGAAATTATGAGGATGATAAATGATAAATGATGAAATACAAATGAAAACAAATGAAATACTGATTTTTTATTATTCATTATAAAAAATACATACATATATACAAAACAAACACTTGCTAATAATTTAAATGAAATGAAGTGAAATGAAATGAAATAATAAATATTAATTCATAAACAGAAAAAAGTTTAATTAATTTTTTAAACCAAAAAAAAAAAAACAAAATAAAATTAAAAATAAAAATAAAATAAAAAACAAATTCAAAGTTAACAAACACCCCAAAAGACAAAAAATAAAAAAAATAATAGTAAAGAAAATAGAATATTAAAAATATTATTAAACTAAAGTTAAAAAAATAAAACGGAAATTAAAAATAAAAATGAAAAATTAAAACATAAACATTAAATTCTATACATTAAAGAGAAACGTAAAAAAAACTAAACTATTAAAATAATTAATAATAAAAATGAATTACAATAAAAAAAAAATGAATAAAATAATGTACTCAACAGAGTAGAGAAATGTTAAAATAAATAAACGTTTAAGAAATCAAATTCAAAATACGTATTAAAGCAAAATAATTAAAAAATAAAACGAAAAAAACAAAATTGCCAAACAAAAATTAAATCATAATTTAAATGCAATGCTGCAATAATAAATGAGTAATTAATTGCAAACATTTATTAAAACCATAAGGAAAACTTGTTGATTTTTATATTTGATACAAAATAATTATTCTTATATATTTAGGAGACCTTAAATAATAATAACAATAACAAACAACAAAAACAACAATACAAGTAATAACAATTACAAAATGGAAATGAAACTACAAGAAAAAAAAACTAAACAAAAATACTCTAAAAATACATTTTCAATTTCTTTCTTTTCTATTAGAATAATTAATTTAAATATCATAACAAAAAAAAAACATACAAAACATTTAAATAATAAATAGCATTAGACAAAGAAATAAAACAAAAACAAATAAAATAAATGAAATTAATAGCAAAAGGCATACAATATTTATAAAACATTAACCAGAATAATTTTTTTTCTTTTTTAAGGTAGGCATATACGAGTTCATTATGCATAGAAAATAAATATATCATCCCATTCCCCCACCCACCCATCAATATAAAGTTATCTAAAGGCAAAAACATTGTATTTTTTCGTAGTTAACAGAAAGATGCACTTGTTCTTGGGCCTCGGTTTAGGCAACGTGAACGTGAATTTTACTTTAGAATTTAAAGATTAAAATATATTACTACCTATCATCCAATTATCCAATGTAATCAATTTGTTAATGCTTTTTTATTATTTTGTTCAGCCTCTACAAAGATCATAGAGCCGAAACAAACTTCTTCCAAATATATTTTCCGTTCGCAAGTTATTTTATTCTACTTCAATCGCAGCTTGATTACATAATCAAGCTGGCATTTTTATATAAGAAAAGTAATTCTTCACTTACACACGGCTCTTGCCCTAGAAACATCGCAATCAGTACACCGAATTATGATAAGTAATTGTGAAGAGCAAATTGAAATTTCAATTAAACTTTGTGTAAAAATTTGCATTACAAAGCCCAAGGATCTTATAGGACACTAGAAAGCAACACTTTTTGTGACATTTGCCAATTTTATCTAATAGACGTGTTCTTCTGATTATGTACCTCCAGAGTCGCCTGTAATCTCTATTACCTCCATATTCTGGCGCATCACTGGAACAAGGTCTAAGCCAATTAGCTTATACATACACTTTGTTAAGATATAAACCTAATTACGACATTTGGAAAGTTTGCGAATTTTTATTAAAGTTCCTTAAAAGTATTGTTCGGAATTAACACAAAGATATTAAACTGTAGCATATATAATCTTCCATGCCACTCCAATTTCAGAAATGCAAGTACGTCTTCAGCAACCTATTACTTGGCATTGCAGTTTATTTGGCATAATTTTTCAAGAGTATACAAATGAACACTAGGTTTCGAAAATACTTCTTCATGATTTCATATTCTGAACCCATTTTTTCTTACCCTTGAATAATCAAACCATCTGGGTTCATGATTTGTTTAGGTTACAGGAGGTTCATTTTGGAAAATTGTAATTAAATTTCCTTGTCGTAGGCATCTATTATTGATTATCTTTCCTAATTCCGTTATTGAATTTTAAATGTTAAGCCTTTTAGTTTAACTTCTATATTCTCAAACAATAGTTACAAACAATTTAATTTACAAAAAATAAACCTAAATCGAATGCATTTTATAGAAAAAAAATAAACAAATGAAATTCCGCATATGAAATTCCGTATGCCATAGTAAACATACATACATAAATATACACAATAAACATGTTAATTGAAAATTTAATAGAAATATACAAATAAATAACATACATTTATAAACAATATTATAACAAACATAAAATAAAATAAAATAAAACACAAGAATTAGTGACTATCAAAATTGGATCTTCCAAATAAAATCATAACAATTAAAAAAAAACAAAATGATAAAAAAGAAAACAACAACAAACAAACATTAATTCAAAATATCGTAAAACCCACAAAAATTAATTTAATTTGTTATAAAGAAAAAAATTAAATAAAAAACATGTTTAATTTTTTCGATTTTCTTTTTTTTTTTGTGTTGGTTTTATAAAGTTCCATTTTTTTTTAACTTTTAAGAGTAATTTTAGATAAATTAATATTAAAAAATGTTAATTAAATGTTGGTAGTACTAAAAATTAAAAAAAAAAATTAATAAATAAAAAGCAAAACTAAAAAAAAAATAAAAATAAAGAATATTAAACAAATTACACGTTTTTAAACACTTTTTATAAATGTTTTTTATAAATAATTTCAAAATATTTTTTTTTAAATTTTTTATTTCTGTTATTGGTAAAAAAAAATATAATGAGAAAACAAAATAAAGTTATTGGTTTCATAGAGCACTTACGTTTTGCAATAAAAATATAAAATAAAATTAATAATAAATTGAAGAATTAAATACAGAAACAAAATACAAAAATTAACGTTAAAAATTGTTGTTAAAAAATTATAAATTAAATAAAAAAATTAAAAACTAAATTAAATATTAAAGCCAACAAATTAAAAAAGTAAATTTAAAAAAATAATAATTTTTAATTATAATTTTTTTTTTTATTAATTATAAATTATTAAAAGTTTTTTATTTTCCCTTAATTTTGTAAAAAAAGAAAAAATAATAACAAACAAATCGGTTTACTTTTGTAAACGTTTAAATGAATAATTAAACAAAACTATTGTTAGTAATAATTTAAGAAGAAAGAAATTTAAAAACAAAAAATTAAAAGAAATAAACAATATAATATAAACATTTAGGTCAACTGCTAAAAGAACAAAAAAGAATTATAAAACAATTCAAAATTTAAACGAAAACAAAAATAAAAATTAATTTAAAACGTGAAATTGAATTAAAAACAAAAAAAAAACAAATAAAAACCCCCCTCAAAAACAAAACATATAATAATTGTATTAAAAACTTAATAAATTACAAAATAAACAACAACAAAAAAAGAGCCCCTTAAAATTCATGTTAACATTATTGATAATGAAAAGAAAGTATTAAAATTAAAAAATGAAACAATAAAATAAAATCATATTATAAAAAAAAAAACAATAAATGAATAAAATTAAAATTACATAAATGTTTAGAAAAGGTTTTAATTTAAAAATGAAAAAGAAAAATCAATACAAAATCAAGATAAATAAATAACAAATTAAAAACCACATAAAAAAATAAACAAAAGAAATATGTTTGTCAATATTATGTTGTTTATATATTGAAGAATGACAAAAAAAAAACAAAACGAACAAAAAAAAACTTGTATCTATGTGTATGTTATTAATTAAAATATCGTTTATAAAAAAAAAACAAAAAAAAATAATTATTATGTATACATTTTATTTTATTACTTTCGTTTTATTAACAATAATTTTATTATGTTCAATTAAATTTTATTTAATTACTATTATGTATTATTCTTATTATTATTATTATTATGGAATATATTATATTATTTTAAACAACAAAAGTGCTTGCCAAAATGAAAAAATAAAATAAAACAATTAAGCAAGTATTTTGTGTAAAACAAATTCATTTAAATAAAAATGAATGAAAAAAAAAAATTGAAATATTAAATTCAAAAAATTTATTTTAACAATTATTAAGATTATTCAATCAAATTGTGTGAATAATCTTTAATGATTGAAAAACTTTTAATCATTTACTTTTAAAATAAAAAAAGGTAAGTTAATAAAAATTATTGTAATAATTATTCATTCCCATTCGAATCCACAAAAAGCATTAGGCTTTGATAAATTTGTTTAATGAATCCTCAGACCTTACCAATGCTAACGACTTCATATTCAATATCAATCCTTCGTTTATGTGCTAAGGTCAATAAAATGTAATTTTTTTTTCTCCGTATTCCAGTCCGTAACTCTCAACAGAACGAATGCCAGCTTTATGTCTCGGACCCATATGATGTGTTATACAATCTATATCAGAATCTATGATTTTAGGTCTTAGAAAAAAAATTTTTTGACGGGTAATTTTAATAAATTTTTTGTTGGGCTTCTGCCAAAGATTTTTAATGTACGCGGCCGATAACAAATAGTTTATTATACACATATATTATTGGCAAATACAACCCTTTAGCTAGAATTATAACCTCTCATCACATACTACTTATGTTATGTGGCGGAATCTATTGTACAAGACAAATCTGAACGTCATTTTTAGAAGCTTTTTTATGGCAATTAATTTATTCTTAAAGCTTTTGCCAGAATACTGCTGAAAGCAAGGCAACACATTAATCACTAGACTACATTAGCTCCTGAGACACTCCTACCAATTATACTGCTGGTATTATGGTTTTTAATTTTATAAAGGAACAACTGAAAAACTTTGGTAAGCGATAAAATTGTTCAGATACTCCCTTAACTCTCATGTTGACAACTTTTCTAGTACCGAGCAATATTAACTTGAAGTGATTTCTGTCACATACCTATACATTTGCCCAGTTCTCTTATTTTGTCATTGTGACATTACAATATAGAATCTGGAGTTTAATGGGATATGATTAGGTACTAATATACTGTAGACAACATTGTACTCATCGTACTACATGCATACATACATAATTGGTCATTACAATCCTTCAGTCAGGATACTTATGTTGTGTGCGTTAATTGTATACATCAGAGGCGGAACGTACACTTTAAAGTCGATTACGAAGGATAAATTTCTTTGAGAAGCTTTTTATAGCAATTTTATTTACTCTCAGTGTTTTCGTCATCAATCTGCTGAGAGGAAGTCGCCGAAGAATATTTTCATATTTACGTTTTTATGTCTGGCCTGGGATCTATAATAAGCCAACACACTACCTACCAGACTACAGCGACTTCATCACCCTACTACGTATCAGTTTAATGCAGGACAAATGCATGTAAACTAACTACCTACATACATACATACATAATTGGCCATTACAACCCTTCAGTCAGGATTACGACCTAGCTTCTCACACCACTTATGTTGTGTGCGTTAATTTTATACATGAGTGGCGGAACCTACAGTTTAAAGTCGACTCCGAACGACAGATTTTTGAGAAGCTTTTCATGGCAATTTTTACTCTCAGAGTCTTTGCCAGAAATCTGCTGAGAGGATGTCGCCGAAGAAATATTTTTCGTTTTGATGTCTGACCTGGGACTACATGCTTGTTTAAATCTATAAAACAGATAAGTTCAAACAGTTTTCATTTTCGTTTATCAAGAAAATTATATGAAGTAATATATGTATTTTTCAAAGCAATATACTCATTATATTGTAGTCATGACTAAGCTAACATGCAAAATGAAAAAAAAATCATAAAATTTTTAAAATTAACGATGAAAACTGCAGTCATTGTTCAATATTCGATTATTGAATTTATTCTTTTTTCGTATGTAAACGTATTTTCTCTATCAGTTTATTGAACACCTCTTTATCGCCTTCAACTTGGACCTTGTTCTATAAATAGAAATGATAAAATCATAAGAAATTTATAGAAAATATTTAAGTTTTTCAATTATAATTACATCCGCTAAAAGATCATCAAATGTTGTTTGTTTAGTGCCGACCAAAAAGAAATTTTCATCACTGATTGTTATTTCAGCATCAGGTTCCGAATGTTTGCCATCATAGATATTCAACTCTTTAAAATCGAAAACTAATAAGCAATTATTAAAAACAATTTTCTAATAAAAAATACTTCAAACTACAAAAGCTTATTTATAGCTGTTGTCCACATACCCATGCTCTTAATAAGTTTTCCCTCTGAATCGGTGAAATGAAATTGAAATATATTCATTACGGTACGTTTTTCAGGATCAGATTCGTTTAATTTATTACGTATTTTTGCAATTATTTCTTCACTTTGCATTTTATCGTTTAATATTAGGAAATTATTGAAAATATTGTGCTTAAAAAGGCAATTTGTTGTGGCTTTGTTTGCTGTCGATATTTGACTAAACGTTTAATTTATAAAATGTGGATATAATCCATCTGTTCGAAGATATATAAGATATTTATTGTAATCAATTAAAGCAAAATAAAGTAAAATAAAGAGAAGTGTGTTTGTATGTATTTGTTTACTCTTTTTATTGCATTTTACTTTAAGCAGCTTATTTTTAGATACGTACTGCCATTTTCATTTTCGTTTTGCATAATTCTTAATTAAATCCAATTTATTATAAGATTTTACGTAGTTTTACGTTTTTATTTTCTTACAAAATACAAATATTTTCTGTTTTTACTATGGGAATTGTAAAGTTAAACGTCATTGCAAAGTTGAAATTATTAAAAAGAGGGCAGATAAAGAAATGTCTTACAATAAATAAAAACTTATTACTTAAAGTTTGATTATGGTTTCCATAATTTTAATAGACCGTCTTCACTGTAGGTGGCCAATAAATTCTGATGAGGATGGTGGGATAAACCAATTACATCTTTTTCATGTACCTAAAAGTATATAAAACCGCAAATCAAAACATAATCTCCTAAATATACAATATCTATATTGCAAATACATTTGTATGTACATATACGAACAGCTGCCCACTTACATTTAAAGTTCTTTCCAATTTACCCGATGAGACTGAAAAACAGTACAACACTTGATCCTCACCGGCACAGTAAATAAATTCTCCTCTTGGTGATAATGTGGCTGCTATAAATGCACCACCTTCTCTTTTACCAGAACTGAAGGATCTTACAATTTGTCCCGCCATATTCATAATGACGACTGTGTTTGAACGATTACAGACAATAAAATGTTCTGGATTTTTGGGTAGTATTAGTACCGTATTTACAGCCAATTCGTTTCCCAAAGGTTTATAGGTCGACAAACATTCCGTAGTTTTGAGAGACCACACCTTGACTGTGCCATCGGAGGATGCACTTAAAATACTATGACCATCCGGTGTAAAAGTGACCTCATTCACAAATGAAGTGTGACCTTTAAACTCCTTTAACATTTTGCCAGATTTCAAGCCATGTAAACGTATTGTATGATCAAATGAAGCGCTTAAAACTTGACTATTATCTCTGGCAAATTGCAAACATGTTATACCCTTGGTATGTGCCTTTTCGAATTTCCTTAAACATTGACCAGTCATAATACGCCATACTTTTATTTGTCCATCTTGAGCACCAGAAGCTACCATTTCGGAATCTCTGGAGAATGATAGCGCCAACACTGCCTGTTCCATCATCATAAATTGATCTTGAGCTTGATATTTTAAATCTTTTCGTATTTTGCCAGTTGTAAAATTCCAAACCTCCAGAAATCCATCCACACTGCCAGTTATCAAGTACTGACCATCTGGTGAGAATTGTGCACATTCTACGTGAGACTTTTGACCAAATTTAATTTGTCGGTACATTTGTGTGGGATACATTTCCTCCTCTTGATCCTTCATAGCAGCTTTACCCCGGAACAAATCGATTGTTGTACCGGGCGGAAGAAGACCCTGATGCTGTTGCCACTTTAACGCCTGACCCAAAAGTGCCAGTAGACGCGAGGAGGGAACCACATGAACTTCGCCACTTAATTCTTGCGCTATTATGGCACGACGTTTTTCTTTGCTACTGCCTTCAGGATATGCTTCGCGAGGGTCAAAATAAGCGCGCTGTAACATATTTTCTGTAATTTTGAATTTAATTTTAATCGACTTTAATAATTATTAATTAGCAACTAAGTAGAGATAGAGTAAAAAAAACCATAAGTTCTTCTTATAATACCTAGATTTAGACGATTAGAAAAGAGCAAAATTTAAAAATGAACAAAAATAGCGTGAGGTAAATGAGAAAGACAGAAAAGGGAACGGATTCCTCTCAATGTTTATCTAGTACCAAACTTAGAACTCGTAATATGAGCAATCTTAGTAGATGTTTACTCACTAAGACTATCGAAAAACTCCCGAGCGAGAAACCTAAAACTTCGCATCTGCATGCGGGTTCAAAGACACAGTTAGGTTAGGTTAGGTTAGGTTAGAGGACGTGCACCTGTCGGTCAAGACAAGCACAGTACCCGGAGGTCGAAATTGACCCATTGTACATTGTCCTTAGGGGAGGAAGGAAATAGAGGATATAGGAACGTAGGTAAAGGGAGGGAGAATGGGAAACGGAGGAACTACATATAAAGAAACAGACACAAAACAAAAGAGGTTGAGAGTGCGACTACACTTATGAAGCCCTAGCACCTCTCAACCAGCCCAAGCTGCTAATGAATCTGTGGTGAGCCTTGATGTCGGCTCTCGACACAAAACTTAAGCTCTCAAAGAAGGCCCTGCCAAGGGTCCTCAACCTACCAAGGGCTGGGCAGTTGCAGAGGAGATGTTCGACAGTCTCCAACTCCTCCTCATCGCAACATACCCTGCAATAGTCCGTCAACCTTAAGCTGGTCTTAACCAAGCCCAGCAGCCACTCTGTCCTCTTGCTGTCCACAACAGGCCATAGACGCCTAGAAACAGACACAGTAGACGTTCGCATAAATTCTGCAGAAAGAACGAGATATGTCTTTACGATCAATGTCCTATAAGATTCTAATTGATACGCTTCATAATTTCAAAACTTATTCTATTCAACCTAGGGCCATAAATACATAAAGATTCTGTAACTTTGCCTATTCTACTTTCCGTCTCATTACTTTCATTAAGCGACCGCTCATTCTTGTTGAAGAAGAACTCAGGCTATGAAACCAATAAATCAGTAAATAAAATTTGAATTCAAAAACTTACCTAAATGAATGTATCTCTCTGGTTCATGCTGTTTTAACATAATCATGGGATCAGTTTGCCTTAATAGAGACCGGGCAGCACCCAGTTCACGCAATTCAATCAGTTCTAAAACAATTTGTTCATACAAGTTCAATAGTTTTTTGTCCGGCAATTTAAGACTCTGTGTCACTTTCAAAACTGTATCCCAATGGCCATTCGTTATATCCTGAACAAAACCATCAACACTGTCGACTGTATTTAAGGAAACTCCCGTTTCTTCCTGTAGTGTTTGTAGGGTTTTATATAAATTTGATTCTTTGAGATACTGCTGGATCAGGCGGATAACACTAAAAGGGGTTAAGGATATGAACGCCAGATTAACCTTCTTTCTAACATTCGAAATATTTAAACAAAAGAGAACTTACTCTGCTGATTCAATTTCAATAGACATATTGACTGTTTGATTATTTTATTCAATTAATAATATAAAAATATTATTTGTTTATAATTTAATTCGAAAAAAAAAAATGATTTTTTTATTTACGGTGCTCTCGCTAAAATTGTTTGTACTGAATAAATTGCCATATGTTTTTACCGGTTGTCAACAGTGTTGTATTTTTACAGCTGCTTTAACAGTGCTGTTAATAACACCGATATATGGGTGGCTGCATTAGTTTTTATAATTTCTGAATTAAAAATAATAAATTTAATTGTCTTTGATTTTTAATGAGAAGAAATGAACACAAAATTTAATTTTAAAACTGTTTAACAGTTTCATTAATTTGTTAAAGTAAGAAGTTAAAAATAATACTACTGTCATAAGAATGCATGATAACTTTTGGTTCTTGGGTACTCTGATAGGCATGTAGATAATGTGCTAGTTTATTACTGTAAGAATAGACATCTGTTACATTACAAACTGAGCATATGATCCAAATTACCGAGATCTTAATAATTATAATATAATTTATAATTGTACTCCAATTAATTAATAAATAGTCTTGATTCTTAGTACATTCCTATTCAAGTAGAACTTCCGAGATAATAATAATGATATATATATAACACTGTATCGAAATATAATTTACTTTTCCTCTTTGAACCATTTATAACCATTGTACAATATTTATAGATTATTGTACTAATTTATTATTATGACTTTTAAATAGTTTGTAAACATTTTTTTAATAATTACAACTATAAATTATATTTAAATAGTTATCATATAATAGAACACGTATTTTTATAGTTTTTTGTTTATTTTTAATACAATAATATTATATATTTTTTATTTTTACAAACGAAAAACAAAACGAAACATCAAAAAATAAAATATATAAATGGAATATATTGATGTAAGGTAAGGAATAATAACAAATTTAGATTTTATAACATAGAAATACAATGAAAGACCCCAATTCTTTCTTAAAATGTATTTTCAAAAGAACAAATAATACTTAAAACATAATTAAACTAATTTTGCTGTTATTGTTGTTGTTGTTGTTCTTAATCTTGGTAAATATGTAGATGTCTTATTAAACGGATTGATTAGATGTTGCTGAAGAGAATTACAAGAATTTATAATAATTTGTTTGAAGTGTATATGAAAAAAAGTAGCTTTTTTCTAGAAGGGCAATGATGTTAAAGTCCCTGAACAAAGAATAAACTTAATTATCCTTCTTCATTCTGGTGGAGGTCATGCGATAGATAATGGAATCACGTCCTGGGTCCATAGATCCGATAGCATAACAGATAGCCAATAGAGCAAAACCAAAGACAACCATAAACCATAAGATAATGTTAAAAATGACGGGATAGTCTTCATTGTAGTATTCAGCCAAATTGTAAGGATTCTAAAATATCACAAATATTATAAATTAATTATAAAATTAAAGATGCAAAAACAATTTATAAGCTTACTTTGGCATCAGGCTGAGTAGGTTCAACAGCATCACGCTTTCTGCGGCTGTTACTGTCGGCCTTATTAACTATAACACCAACTAAGGCGGCATTGTTGCTTGACTTTTGAGCACCATCATTCAATTGCTTAGCAATAGAGTAGAAAAGATCTAAAGCTTCACTAACAGCCTCTGAATTTTCACCATGGGCCTTAACAATTGGTTCAAGCGACAATCGAATATTCATGAAATTACATGACTTTTGCAAATGAGCAAAATTATCGGCAATTGCACTGAGATATGCAAGACTCTCCAAGTATTGTTTGTCATCAATGTGGAGATCGGCATTCAAATATTTTGTTTTGGCAATGGCGGGTACTTCAACGTCTCCAATGGTATTCTTGAAAGCAATAATACCTTCTTCGTGTTGTTCGAAATCAATGCTGCAAACGGGTTCATTATCGGCTTCCAATTGGGCTACAACACCATTCAAAGACTGTTCGACGGTATTGCCTTCAACTGGATAAGTTTTACCAGCAGAAGACACTTTGCTATGTGCAACACCATCCAAGCTGATGGCTAAAGCAGCCTTTGGCATTTGGAAGGGATCTTCAACAATCATACCACTCCAGTTGTCTCCATTGACGGCATTTCCCAGAGATGCGTAAAAGACATCACCGATTACACTAGTTTTAATGGGTTCGTTGCCCTTGAACAACAACGACTTGGGTGAGCTCCAAATGGTGAATTCACCAGTGGCTTGAACTAAAACAAAATATAACAAAAATTATATATTTTTATCAATGCTACTCTACGTTATTGTTTCCTATTATTTTCTTGTGTATTTTTGGAGCACCACTTTTTCATATGACACATACACGCATTCAGCTGACCACTTTACAAAAAATCAATAACACCCTCCAGCAAACATTTCACAATTTTACAAAGTTTTTACAATTTTCGCAAGAGTTTTGGGTTCTTTTTTAAAAATACAACAAATTAAATTAATATTTTATAAATTTTACTTACTTGCCACTACGCACAAAGAGAAAATTATCAAATTTTGCAGCATTTCTGTTCGTCCGATGAAAATTGATCATATGACAAACGAGTAGACGACAGACAGTTTAACTTTTTCTTTCACATCTAATAACAGAGTTGGTTTTTTCCTTATTGGTGTTCTTGTCACATGACAACTATCAAATGTCAAATATTTTTTAGCTGTGTTTAGTGAGTTCAAAATCTTCTATGGGTTATCACACCTCCTAACATAAATTTTTGGAATACTTCTTTTAAAAGTCATAATAAACGAAAATAAATAAATAAATAAATCGTTTGCTGTTACCATTTCAAAAAACATTAATGGGCCTAATCTCAAACATTAAAATATATTTTAAATTTACTTGTTCAGTAAATGATAAATTCACAAAATGTTGTTTGTAGAAATCGCCAATTTGTCAACATTTGTTTTTGTTTACATTTTAATAGATCACAGAATATTGTGTTATTAAAACTATTTCACTGTGTTTGATATGGAATCTTTGGAGCATATACGGGATTTAATAAAATCCTGCTTTTTGCCAGAACTGAGACAGGATCTCGATAGTATTCCAATCGAAAGGGAACACTTTAAAAATTATCATGAATGTTTGCATTTGCAATTACCGATTCTATATGATTGGATACAACACCAGCAGCAAAAGTCACTGTCCTGAGGACATCGGTGTTGTCGGCAACGAAATTAAGCAAGAGGTTAAATATAATGAAAAAGATTTAATTGCATCGAACAATAATGAAAATTTCAATAATTTCAGATTGAATTAAATCTTATTATTTTACTTTGTGAAATTAGTTCTCCCAATTCCATATTCTATCTGGATAATAGCGAATTGTTACAAAATGCCAATAGACTTCTGAAGAAATTTGGTAACAATTTAACCAAAGAAGGCGAGGAATTTATTTTTAAATATTATGAGGAGAAATTACATAAAGACAGATGGAAAAAACAACTTGGAGCGGTTCATGGTTTTGTCAAGTATTTGGAGGTAATTACAGTAGAGTTTAGTTTAATATCGTTAAATATTTAAAATTTGCATTCCGTATTTAAAATGTTTAAAACAGTTTCTTATTAATAGTGAGCGTAATCCTGAGTATCATATGAACCACCGACTACTGATGTTTTGCTTAGCAGTGGCATTAAACATTCGCTCTTGCTATGAGACCCACTATAAATCCCTAAGTACTACAATATTTCTACATATGCTGCAACAAGGGGTAAGTATAGAAAAAAGATTCAAATCAGTTAATTTTTACATTCAAAGCCATTAGTTGACAACTATCTAAAATTGTATAATTTAATGAAACTTAAGGACAGAGTAGAGGTTTATTTAACCTTATTGACAACCTTTCCTATCCAAAAACTGTAGCATTTTGTCAATTCTAACTTTCTTACTTTATTTTCCTTATAGTTACACGACGATATCATATCTATGAATATTCATAGTGTCATTTACGATGCTGTCTTCAAAGACATTCATATTATGGACTCGGAAGATTTTATAGAAAAACAATTGAGTTGTTTAGTAAAATGTTTAGATTTTTATGTGAATCTCAACAGCTTTGAGGTAAATTAATATTTAAATACACTTTTTTTTTATAACATATGAACTGTTTTCCATTAAATTAATTTTATTTCATTTTCAGTGGAGTTATTTAGATGATATGATGGAAGTACTACTACGTAATATCTCTCTGGCACCTGAAAGTACTGCATCTGTATGCCTTCTCAAATTTGTTGGCAAATTAATAGTATATTTTACAATAAATAATCGAGAGTTTGAGGAGATTTTTACACACACTATAACATCAGAAAACATTTCTAACTATCGTTCATTGGGTAGCTCCAATAGCAGTTATACTAATTACAGATGGTGTAAAACAATTTTACATATGTTTGTAATAGAATCCCATAAACTAATGCAAAAGAAAGAAATCTGTTTGAAACTACTGCAGGTAAGGAAAATTTCTAAATAGATTTGAAAGTGTTTATAACAAAATTTGAATGGTTTAATATAGGAAATTCATCGAATTTATATAGTGGCTATTCTACCTATACCTTTAAATATTATAGAAGTACATTTAGTAACATTTATGGAAAAATTCATCGCTGTACTTATGGAAACTGTTAAAGTGCATAAATTCCATGATGATATAGTACAGGTAATACTACAAACTAAGCTTCTAACTTTTTTCGAATTTATATTGAAAGTTGTATCAATTTTAGGCCATAACTTGTTTAATGGAAACCTTCTATTGTCATTTACAAACCGCCAAGGAATCTTCAAACTTATTTAAATGTAAACAAAGTATTTACGGTCTCCTAAAAACTAAAACATTTGAACGATTTATTACAATTTAAATATCAAAATTTAGGTAAAATATATACAATAAACAAAGATAACAAAAATATATTTTCCTTTTTTTTTTTGGTTCTTTTGTATAAATTAAATTAAAAAATATAAAACGAAAAAAGTATTGTAAATATATATTTGCATATTTAAATCTCATTCAGTGTTGTCTCCACATTGCTCTATTATGCATTCTGTAAGCACGTTTTGTAATTCTTGTTTTATTTGTTGGCTATGTTCCTCCGCCGTTATTTGCTCTCTTACTAGTTCCCGACTATCCTTAACCTCTAGATTACGGGCTGTGGCAGGCGATTGTTCATCTTCTTCATAACATGTGATTATTTTTTCAATATTTATATCTAGTTTAAGAAATTTTTTAATTATAAATCTATCTTCTTAGTAAATTGTTCCTGTTCTATATTCCGAATGAAATGAAAACCAGGTAAAATTTCGTCAGATTCGGAATAAAGGACAAGATAGCGAGAGTACATGCTCTTACCGTTAATATCGGTTCCACTAGATTCATTTAAAAGATTTAAGTTTTCAGCCACCGACTTTTTCAAAGTTGTATTGAATGATTGTTTTTCTTCTTCAATTTCTGCTTTTAAGAGTAACATTTCATCCTGTAATTTTTTACGTCTTTCTTCCAATTCCATTAATTTAGCTTGTTCACTTTCCAGCGTTTTACATAGTTCCCGAAACGTACTATTGGCAATTTCCACCAACGAATTTTGTTGATCATACATTAAAGCACTTTCCGATGCCTTTGCATTACCAGTCACCACTGGTGATTGCTGCAATTCCGAATTTAGTAAAGATTCATCATCGCTTATACAAGCTTTTATTTCCTTTTGCATATGATCGGACATAATAATATTTAAGTCTTTTTAAATTTCTTTAAGCAAATTACATAAATTATAATTAATATATTTCTTTTTACACAAAATATATATATTTTTTAAATGATTTTAAACAATTAAATAGAAATGTTAATCTTGACAAGTATTTCGGGGAGTTTGATATTTTAAAGTTTTTTTCCCTGAAATATTTACAGTAGGGAATAGGAAGTTCATTTAAAAAAATAATACGTTTCTTATTTCTATGAAAATTGTTTGAAAACAAAGCCTTCAATCGCAGCTTGGCAGGCAACTAACTACGTATAGCTGAAACAAATTATAATTTTATTAGATTAATAGACAATGGTTGTCAATTGCTTTCAGAAATCTATTTGAGGAAATATTTGCTGCATCCATAATAAGTAACAAAATTTGTCTTAGGTTTAGGTTAAAGAATAGTTTCTAATACTTATACTGCACTGTAATGTATTTTTTTTTTGGGACTCAATAATAGAAAAAAGTTACTTCTAATATTTAAGAAAAATATTAATTCAATTTTATTTTTAAATTTAAATTCAAATGAAAACGTCAAGAACACACACTTAATTCTAATAAAAATGCAGCACAAATCTAAGGACCATTTGTAAGCTTTTCAATTTCCAATTGTAGTTTGCGTGATTCTAAGAGCATTAGGGTTCTCTTAACTTTAATGTTCTCTGTTTGCTTTGTGAAATAAGCAGCCTTACAACGATAATATTCTGTCTCTGCTTTTGATAGATCTTCCTGTAATTGCCTGGAAACTTTAGAGCGTGGCATTAAATTTTGTAAAACATCTAATTCGTCTTGTATATTAATTAAATCTTCATCATTCACTTCTTCAATATCTTCGTTAATATCAAGTACTGAATTGTGATTTGCGGTAGCTTGATAAGATTCAAAAGGTTCGGTTTGTAACGTTGGCTCAGCTACAGGTGACAATATTGGATTTTCATCATGTTCAGAGTTGGTATTAGTAGGCTAAATAATGAAATACATTACATAAGCATTTATTGAATTAATTATTAAATCGTAAACTTTTATTTTTACAAACCTCTGCTGTTTTTTTGCGCACAGTATGTAAAATTTTACGTTTTTCTGTTTGTGTTGTAGTTAAACGTGAGCGTTTTCTTTTATTGGGCCTAACCTTTTTTGGGGCAGTTAAATCATAATTAAGAACATTAATTTGTTGTGATTCAATAAACATTTATTAGCTGGATTTAATTAATTATAAATAAGTTTTTATAAATATCAAAAAAAAAAAAATAATGTATGCTTAACTATTCATTTCTAATTGGGCTATTTCTAAGCGTAATTTTCTTATTTTTAAAATCATTAAAGTTTTTTCAATTTTTAAATTATTTATTTCGTTTGTAAAATAATTTGCTTTTTCTTTAAAATATTGTATTTTAGCTTTTAAGTTATCATCGGTTCTCTCATTTTTTGTTGTAGATTTACGTGATGGTATATAATCTTGTAAATTCTAAAACAAAAAAAGAAAATATATGTTCTTCCTTCAATGCCTTTTCGCGTACAATGCTATTTATATTATGTGAATACTTTGAAGTTGCATATTTTCTAGGGAATTTTTTATTAAAAAAAAATGTAAAAACATATACTTACTTCGACAGCATCCTCATAGTGGTTATTATTATCGTTAATATTTGAGTCTTCAAATTCCATATTACTTTGTTCAGTTTTAACACTGCAGTTAACACTATCATTTTGTTGATTTAATTCGAGTTTAGATGATATGTGTTTCTGAAAATTAAAAGAAGACGATATGTAGTTGCTACATATACATACATATGTAAGAAAATTTGTAATTGTAATTTGTAATGTACTATTATGAACTAAATTGATATTATAGGATTGTGTATACATTATATCCGACAAGCCCTTCTCCTTTAATAATCGATATGGACGCCTAGTATTTAATTGAAAATACGGAGAGAGTTTGCAAATATTTGCTGATAATATCGTAATAGATTATTTAACACCGTTTGCTTTTACAAAATTCTTAAAAGTGTTCCAATTATATTTTCTATATTGATTATCTCATAGTACGTTTACTTCCTTAATTGAATTAATGTTAACACATTTGCTGCCAAGCCTTAATTATATAAAGTCATTGCCATTTATGTTTTGAGTGTTATTGTTTACCAAAACCCTGTTATTTCTTGGTAAGAGCACATATCGCTCCTTTATTGCAACATAGTCATATCTTAAAAAATTAAATATTTGAAGTTACTTAAGCAAAACTGCTCTTTTAGGCCTTCTGTACATGTTGAAAAAAAGAATCAGTTTTATATCCCAAGCTGAACCGAAGTTATAGCAAAAAGTGTTTGCGGCAATTAGATCATAGGACTTATGTTTTGAAAACTTAAATCGCATTTTGCAAAGTTAAATTTTTTTTAAGATATGACTATGTTACAATAAAGGAACGATATATTATCATACATAATCATTTAGAAGCAGAAAACCAAAGACGAGTATACTCGTCCTTGGCAGCGAATGTGTTAAGTACCAGCATCTTGAAATCCGTTGTTCTTTTTTTCGAAAAGCTTTCGTTAACTTCTTCCGGGTAATTTCTGCTTTATATCCAGCGGGAGTTCAGCGTATTAACCGCTTCTTTGTTTCATATTTGAATGAATCCATAAAATTTAAATCCTTAACCCTAATCACTTCTTAATTTATAAGATGCAGAATAATTTCTCCATTTTATTTTATGTTCTCTCTTTCAATCCCGCTCTTTCAAGAATTCGAACATTAACAGCTCTTACGACTTACGAACAAAAAAGAAAGGACATATTTTCCTTTCTTTAACTGTATTTTTACGAAACACTTTATATATTCGTTTGTACATATGTATGTATGTAAGTATGCTTCTATGAATTGATTACATTTTCTGTTTATTCATTGTTTACATTACCTTAATTTCTAAATTTGGAAACTGAACAGATTCTCCACTTGCCCGTGCAGCTACACATGAATTTCTAGAGCAAAAACGAAAAGAAGAAACAAACAATTGCATTACAACATTTAAATATTGAATTGTATAATAAAATAAATTTACTAAATTAGATTTAGATTACCAACCTGTGTTTTTGCAAACGAATTGCGGCGGTATTTTGTAAGACACGATTACATGACGTACAAATCGCTGAATGTTTACCATTATCAACTTGTGGTATGAAACCGTATAATTCATACGCAGCACTTGTTTTACGTCCAGCCATTTTCATTTTTTTTATCTTTAAAATATTTAATAATTTCTCTACTTTATTATTTTGTATTTTTCTTGTAAAATACGAATGGAAACAAAAACTTCAAAACAACACAGTGTTACAAGTTGACGCGTCAAGTAAAAATGGCGTACAGCAAATGGCAAATGTTTACCAAATGCTCAAGTATGTGTAAACGTAATGTATGTACACAATTACAGTGATGCCACATTTACAATGGCTGGAATAACATTACAGAACTGTGGTGTAATGTGCATATTTTAAGTTTTTTTTTGCGATTTTAAAATGTTTTTATAAACTTAATTATAATATTTTAAGTAGGAGTAATTAAAATCAACAGTCTGCACATTTGATAAGGAAATTTTTACGAATTCCTGGTTTAAGGTAATCAAACTAGTACAGAGATGAATACGATTCTAAATAATTTCAATTTACTTCGAAAATTAACGTAAACATGTTGGATACTTATTTTCAATATAAAAAGAGATATTTTCAATAATATATTCAATTTAATGTTTAATTTAATTACTCGTTTTTTTACATACATACAAATACGATTACTCGTAATCGAATACAAATTACCCGTTTCTAATTGGATTTTTTTAATTTCAACAACACTAAGTAAATCATTTGTTTTTTACACGAATACACAACAAAATTTTATTCGAATTATCGGAAATAAATCATCATAACATTTATTCTTGTAAATTAAACGAATAATAAAAATATTCGACAATTGATTCTTAATTTGAATTGCAAAAACCGTTGAGCCATTGTCAGAAAGAAGAAATAAGTATAAAATATTAACAACATGAGCGACAATAATGATTCCAATGAGGATATGCCCATTCGTAAGCGTGCCAGTCTGGTATGGCAATATTTTGAAAAATTGACCAGTTTCCGTATTAAATGTCGTATATGCCAACATGAACAACGTTACATGGGCAATACGGCCAATGCTTTAAGACATTTAAAGGCCAAACATGATATAGATGCCAGACCCGTTGGTCTTACAGATCCGGAAAATGTTAAACGTATGAAGGCCTTATCCACGTCTGGCATACCATTTAAACATACCCTTGCCGCAATAAATATAAAAAACGAATGCCGCTTTGACGAAGAAGACGATGATGACGATGAAATTGGCGGAGGGAGTCGACATAGTACTACTGGAGTTAGGGAATTAGAAGAACAGCATGTAAAAAATAATCGAAATCGTTCACAAATTTCATTCTACGACAATGAACCGGACATCGATCCATATGTAAATAATGATGAGGTATGTTGTCCGTTGCTAAAATCGTTTTCTTACAATTTGTATTTACAATAGAAATTGTCTGTTTTAGCCTTTGGTAGATTTCATTGATACCAAGAATCATTACCTTAACAACAGTAAAGAAGATGAGGAAGATGAATCCTACATACATATACGCAATACAAAGTCTGATACGAACAGAAAACGCTCTTCTTTGGAAGATGAACGCATAAAAGCTGAAATAGAGTATTTTCGTGAAAAGGCTGGTTATTATCGTATACAAAAACATTTGACTGCTTTGCAGGCGAAGAAAGTTAAATTAGAATTGGAACAAATGTATAATAAATAATACGATGATATACGAATGTAGGAACTTCTCTACTAACTGTATAGGTACAAGTAATTTGAAAATAAGCTAAAAATAAATCCTATTCGTATAGCTAATGTTGAACATAAAAATGCTTACACAAGGAATTGTGACGAGACTCTGTGTTGGTTATCATATGCTATCAGAATTTTTCTTATTAATAATCTCAAGACTGATTAAAGAAATAAAATAGAAATTTGTTTCATTAAAATCTATATCGATGCTAATTACAAAGAGTTTTGATTTACAAAAGGCTAGGCATTTATCTCATTTTTTTTTTTGTAGTATACTTGGAACATCTTTGTACACCGTTGTATACCCAGTGAAATATGAAATTTCACAAAAGAAGAACACAAATAAGATGTATTATCATTAATTACAATTTCGAAAAATACATACGACAATTTATCGAAAAAAAATATCGATATTTTATTATACCAAATTTAATTAGTTTTCATTTGCACTGCAAACTATAATTAAAACAATATATTATGTATTAAAGATGTCCTTTATAGATATAATTAAAATTAATAATTTGTGTAAAAATATTGACTAATTGAAAATGTTCTGGATTTTATATGAAGTAAACGTTATGAAAATGTACTGCGGTTTTTAAAATTACAGTCAGCAAGATATATGTATGTATGTATGTATATTATTGTATATAATGTGACTAATTACTACATTACGTTTTATTTTTTGCAGTTATTTGCTCTAATTCGACTTTTATTTTTTTAGCTTGCAAAGCGGTTAAATGCTTTTGTATGCGAAAATAGGCTGCTTTCTCGCGAAAGTATTCCGTTTCGGCAATAATACGATCTTCTTCTAATTTTATTCTTCTAAGAGATTTTCGATGTTGGACATCGTTATCAAGATACGAGTTATCGAAGCAATCTTCTTCTAGCTCGGGTATGGATTCATAGAACATATTGTTGCTGTTTTCATTAAACTGAAATTTTTAAAATAAAAAATTAACTCTTCGAAAAGGTATTCTTCAAATTTACCGCTTGGTTAGCATTTTTATCGCCCTCTACAGTATTAGACGAATCACTGCAAATAGAACTCTTGCGAATTTTCGGTTTACATTCGAATTTGATCTCCTCTCCTCCTTCTATAGGAAATGTCATTTTCGACAACTCAATAATACGCTGTTGATTACGTGGATCCTGTTGTCCCTTAAGAGTGGCATCCAATTCATGACGGGCCTTTAAATGCCTTAGTATATTGCCAGTAGTGCCCTGATAATTTTGTTCATGCCGACAAACTCGACAACGCACTCGATTACGATTAATTTTCTCAAAAAATTTCCAGACTAAACTACGTTTTTTTGGTCTCTGCTCATCGAAATTCGTATTATCGAAATCACTCTCATTCATGATGTTAGAGAAATAACGGTTCTCCGACAAATTCAAATTAAGGTTATAAAACAAACTTATTGTGTTGATACGATTTTAATGTTATAAACAAACAAAACAAAACAAAAAGTTATTCGTGTAATATTTTAGGGTAAAAGATAAATTAATTCTTTGCAAGAAATCCGGTTTGCCAGATAGAGATGTTAAAAAATAATCTAATGAAATAATGGTTATTTCTTATTATTAAAAGTAATCACTCATTTATATATGAGTTTTATATATTTTCAATTTATTTCTACAATTTGGACCTTAACAGTCCACTGAGTCCATATCATCTCTTTGGCGTATCGTATTGAATTTAGCATAAGTTTGGATTTGTTTGTTTGTTTTCTTTTTATTTTTAAATGTTTTCAGCAACAAATAATAATAAACTGACCATTTTTAATAAATTGTAATAAAATAAAATAGAAAACATATTTACTTTTTGTCTTTTTTTTAAACGTTTAAACAAAATATTTCTCGAATATCATATCGTATGCATGTTATGTTAACATACATATTTATTCAGCTCTGTTAATTAACAGCATTAATGCTATGCTATGACTTTTTGTTTTTTGTTTGTTTATACATTATGCCGCCATTACTCTATCAGCTGTTGTATGAAAGAAACCGAATAGTAGGTGACATTTATACATTAATTGGCGTCTCTTTCATTTTCTATCATTCGTTGAATATACAATTACTCGTGTTGTGTATCTATTGAGGAAAAATTAAATTGGTATTTTTCCCGATTGAGCTGATTACTCAATTGAAGTTTCATTTGGATAAAATCGAAATAGAATTCAATGTTAAATACCGATTATTTGAAATAAATCAAATCAAAACAAATCCGTTGTCCATTAATAACAACAAAATAAATGGAAGAATATTGCATGCAGGACAATGAGGATGCATTGATTGAAACAGATTACGAAGTTAGTGAAATATTTGATGCCAGTGAAGATTCCCATGACATTGAGGTGGTCGATTTTGAGACTTTCCAGCGACAGCAACAGCAGCTAACGAAAGAGGATACCTTACCAACGAAAATTGATTTAAATAGTTCAACCAAATATCAGAATAAACGTAAGTACAGCTTTGTATGGGAATACTTTCGTCCGATAGAAGGTTCAACTCAGTTCCAGTGCCTCTTGTGCCAATCGTGTGTGGGCAGTCAAACCAGTAATTTAGCCAGACATTTGTCATCATCTCATAATATTTCAAGACAGAAGGAGGTAACTCTTAGGCGGAAATTCGAATCGAAATTTAATCAATTTCTAATTTGCATTCATCTTTTTTTTTTTAATATTCTATCTCAAAGGGTTTAGAAAATCTAGTTCGCGTACGTGCTAGTCGTAGTTTCATTTGGAAATACTGTACCAAAGAGGATTCCAAACACGCTCGGTGTCATTTGTGTAATAAGATTTTATTCTTTGGTGGTGGTAATACAGCAAATATAACAAAGCATTTACGACGCTTACATTCCGATCTAATCAAAGAGAAAAAGGTAAATATGAATATGAACTCAAATGAAAACACAAAAAATCTTATGATCCCATCTCATTCAACAATTTGATTAGGATCCATACGGGGTGGGGGTATATTCGGCAAAACAGGAAGTTAACAAAAGAAATCAGAACGTTGCATACCAGCATGCTTTGCTTAGTATTCATTTCTTTAAATGTGAAATGATATGAGAACTAATACCAATTGTTAAATTATAATTGCCTAACGCTAAACTGACCATAGTTTTGAATTTCAAATCCCCAATTGTTTAATTTTCTTTATTGATTTGATTCATTATACAATACAATTCGCCCAATATGGTAAAGAATTTCTTGGAAAGATTGGAGTTAAAACAATCAGGGGTATAAAATTCAGTTCCTTTTGTTTTTATTAAATTTTACATCAACTAAAGATGTGGAAAACATTTTTAGAACTCGGAATAGGATTTTGAATTAATAAATTTAAATGCGTTCAAAATCATATTATCATCCCTACAAAAAAAATTCTTTTAGCAGTTTTGTTAATAATAAATTTTTTGGTTTTAGAATACCCAAGACTCCATTAAAATGGATGAGGAGACAATGCAAGCTACAGCATCTTTATCAAATGCAAACTCATATGAAGATGAACAGAACGGCGGTCGTTTAAGTGCTGATATAGCATCGCCGGAAAGAAAGGAACGCCGTGGTGCCAGTTATGTTTGGAATTATGTGGAAAAACTATCACGACATACAATACGTTGTAAACTCTGTACCAAAGTAATGTCCTTTCATGGTACGGCTAATGTTATAACACATTTGCAGCGACGTCATAATGTATTAGGTGAACCGGGTTCACAGCTAAATCAAATGGTTAACGCCAAAACGGAGTCTATAAGTGAATTAGATACTGTTCATGAGGACTATGATCAAACCGAATTTGGTGCGAAAAAATTTGGACGAAAATCTTTGGGTACGGCCAGTGTCGTATGGAAGTTTTGTACACGTATTAGTCAAGATCAAGTCAGATGCTGTTTTTGTAAAAAGAATCTTTCATATCAAGGTACTTCGAATTTACAAAGGCATTTGCATCGTATGCATGGTGTCATTACTCAAGGTCGGCTTAGCAAAGCAACGGAAGAATTTGTAACCGTAAAAGAAGATAGCTTCAAATTGCCGGATAATATTGATTTTATTTGGCAGTTCTGTACGCAAATGGATGATAATCAACGCACCAAGTGTAATATGTGTGATGCCCTTTTTGAGACAAAGGATACAGAGATAATTGTTAAACATCTAGCCATGGTACATTCCGTGGAAACCAATCAAAATGTACAAGGCGATAACAAAACAATTATTATGAGGACAAAAAAACGCAATAGACATGTCGATTTCGTAAGTAATTTTTATTAAATTTTAGTCTAGGTTTTTCTCTAACAAATAATAAATTTTATATCACAGGATACCGATGACGAAGATGACTTTGATGGTAAATGGAGTAAATTAGAGGATGCTGATGATCAGCAAATACCTACAGAATTTGATGAGACTAATATTAAAAAGGATGATTCTTTATATGATGATATTATAGAAGAAGATCCTAACAATTACGATGAAGAACCTTTCGATCCAAGTGTAGGTGTCCAATTTGCAAATATTTATTTAAAATGCATAGTATATGGGTATTATCCTTTTCTTCAATTCAATATAGTTGATACAGAATATGCCTCAAGCAAATCCATTATCACCTCATTCGTCGCGTGCTGATTCGCCGCAAGATACATCTACTGCACAATTTCAAAATAGTCAACAACAGGCATCTTTACAACCATCAAATTTACTTCCTCCATTAGAAAACAAAGTTTTGCTTAAATTACAGGAGGATCGCTTACGTATGGAAACAGATTATTTTCGTGAAAAAGCTGGATACTATCGAATGCAAAAATATTTAACTGCTCTGCAGGCGAAAAAGGTACGCATTGAATTGGAACGTCTAAGTCGTGGTGAGGCAACTATTGTTGCAACAGCAGATTTAAATGGTGCATATGCAGTAGAAGTTATACCGGAACATCATATGACAACGCAATAAAAAAAAAAGATAATGTATATATGTATACAATAAATTTAGTTAATTCTAGTTTCCTTTACAGCGTTATTTCAATTATCAATACATTTATTTGTATTACCGATATTATCGGATACAAAATACAAACTGTAACATTATTTCGAATGTTTTTCTTATTAATAAATAATACATTAAAATAATGTTTTATATTAAAATTATGTGAAACTTTTTTTAATTTTTTCTTTTTTTTTTTTGCTTGTTTTCCAAATGACTAAATGTCTTTTCATTTGATTATCGAAGCTTATTTCTTTGGCATACCAAATTATTGGAACAAATTCCTAGTTTCTATAATTTAAATAATTTCAATATAAGAATATGTTCTAAATTTACAGCATAAATTATACCCACCTTTATTCAATCTACATATTCTATGAATTTTTAAATTGCTTTCTTAATTGCTGACACTGTAAATCTACATATACACGTTTGGAGTGGGTTAAATCCGCCAATTCATTAAAATATCTTGCTTCTGCTTTCCATTTAGCAGCTAAAGCTTCGGCTTTTAATTTTTCTAATTCTAAATTAGATGGAGAATTCTCTATAATAGCAGTAGGCGTGGGCGAAGTATTTCTTCGAGCGTTAGTTGTACTATAAACTGAAGATATTGCTAAATTAGATTTGGAAAGAGGGTCATCTTGGAACTATAATTATGAAAAAGAAATATTTAAATAGATTATAATTGTGCATAATTAGGAAATTAACAAAAGATCAAAAATGTAAATTGTATTCGAATGTAATTCTGCTTATGGAGAAGTGAATGACCCATGAGGAAAAGAAAGAAAAACTGTGTATTCTCAGGATAAGTAAAATTCATAATTGCAGGAGTCGTGATTTTTTTTCTTGTAAATAAAACCTATGTATGCCTGCCTGAGGAAAAAAAAGTAAAATATATAAAGAACTTCACTAACATTTTTTATATCGTCACAATCATTCTCCGGATCGATTTTATATATTTTAGTATCTGGTAAACTATCTTTGATGGGTGAACTAAAGGAACCAATTGAGTTGTTTTCCTCCTCCTCCTCTGCTGTAACACTTTCGTTATTGTCTTCATCTTCTTTATCATTTAAATTCATTTCTTCCTTATTTGTGTTAACAACGGTTTCACTTTTATCATTGGCAACGGCAATCTTTTTATACTTCCAACGACCCGAGTAAATGCCGTTTTTAGCCAATGTTTTATCCTTAAATGTTCCTTTCAGGTATGTGTTGATGCCATGCATTGTAAACAAATGCCGCTTCAAATTGTATGTACCCTTTTGTGGTGTCGATAGTCTGGCTTTGCAGGTCTGACACTCGGCAAGTCTATCGGAGATATAATCAAAATATTCCCATACTTTCGTACTTGAATGTCTTCCCATGATCTGCAATTTATATTTTTGTTTTTAAACGATTTATTTATCCAAAACAGTTGTAAATAAAAACAAGTTTTGTTTTGTTGTTGTTGACGTTTATTAAAGCGTTGTTGAAATTCATCATATGTTTGAAAGCAGTATTGCCAGCTCATAAATTTTCTTGGAAATGTATTGTTGTTCTTAATTTTTGGGAAAGAATAAGAGGAGCCTATATAATATCACTAGCAGATTGAACCCAGCGTTGCGAGGGTTATAAAAATAACAATAAATAAAAATCCGCTTTCGAAACCGGCTTCTTAAAAAAATGCAATTTTTAAAAGTTATTCGGAAACCGGTTTATCAAACAACTCATTTTTTTGAATACTCTAAGTTCTAAATATAAATGCATGCAATTTGTCCGTTTTTCGATCCTTCTCCCTTTTTTGACCCCTTTTGGTCCAACTTTTTAAACAGAACACCTCCAATAGCTATTTGGGAAACTTAACCAAACTAAATCGTAAAAAATACCTTTTAAACATATAAAATACAGCATTTATGCATAAAAGTATTAATTTTCGCCCATATTTTCTCCCGTTTTGGTCAAAATTTTGAAAAGATTTATAGTCTATAACCAGCACCGACAAAAGCTCGATCTATATCCCAAATTTCAAGAAAATCAGTCTTGATGTTCAGGCGTGGTTGGCTAACAAAGAACTAGACTTTCAGAAAGATTTATAATTTTGAACCCCTTTTGGTTCTACTTTAGAAACGGAATTACCTCCAAAAGCTATTTGGGAAACTTAACCAAGCTAAATCGTAAAAAATTACCTATTACCATTTCTTCCCCATTTGTCCCATTATTTCTCCCCTGTTGGTCAAAATTTTAAAAATATTTATAGCCTATAACCTGCACCGACAAAATTTCGATCTATATCCCAAATTTCAAGAAAATCTGTCCAGGCGTGATTGGTTAACGAACAAAGCAACAAACATTTGGGAAACTTAACTAAACTAAATCGTAAAAAATTATCTATTGCCATTTTTTCCCGATTTGTCCCATTTTTTCTCCCCTTTTGGTAAAAATTTTAAAAATATTTATAGCCTGTAACCTGCACCGACAAAAGTCCGATCTATATCCCAAATTTCAAGAAAATCGGTCCAGGCGTGATTGGCTAACGAACAAACAAAAAACAGACTTACAAAAGATTTCTAATATATATTAGGATTAGGACATTGGGATTAGGATTGTTTATTATTATTCCCTATCTTAAATATAATATAAAAAGGCTTTAATTCATGTTTGTTTCTATTTTAATTAATTTTGTATATTTCGATAGAAGACGATTGATAAATTAAAAGGTTAAGAATGTAAATAACAAAAATATCAGGAAACTTATGAATTTTGTTTTTCTTATTAGAGTAACGATATACCTATAATGCATTGGTGAAATGCAAAACCTTAACAAAGATTATCACGGAAGCTGGAACATTCAGGTATTGTTAAAAATAAAAGAATCAACAATTGTTTTTTTATTTAGATCGTCCGGAGGCTAAGTTAAAAGCCTTTGACTTCCCTGGAATGGTTATAATTTTGCAGCTCTAACTAATTAAGAAACTAGGCAGCAGATTTTTTTTAATCACTGTTCCATATTATGTACCTAAACATTTTGTAATGTTTTTATTTTCGATATATTAAAAATACACGGCATGTCATATTTCATTATTGTTTTAAGTTTTAATTTTTTTTTTATCACACAAACAATATTGTTTTTAAATAATTTAATTAAAAATCAAAATTCATTATTCAAATGTCAAATTATAATCGTTAATGTTAATGGCTTTTACTAACTTGCTTACGGGATTGCATAATAAAAACTATATTTTATAATACAAAATTAATATCAACGCAAATCGAAAAAAATTTTGTTTTATTTTTACGTACAAATACAGTTTAATTTATTGTAACAACTAATTAACAAGAAAGTTATTTTATATATCTATTATTATTATTATTATAATTAATATTTCATAGGTACTAGCTATCTAATTTTATAAATAGAAAATTATATAAAAATGTTAATTTACATAATTTTTAATATTTTTAAGAGGAAGGATAATCGTAAATGATAAGCATAAATACCAAATAAAAACGTAAAGAAAATCAATTTCATGGAATTAAAAAAGAAAAGAAAAGAAAAAAATCGTACAATTTCGATTACTGAGCATACTGTTTGTACTTTGCTTTATATGTATAAGTGTTTTACAATAATTTTTAATTTGGTAAAAAGCTTATTTAAACCTAAATATTTAGAAAAGTATACATATCTTTTTGATGATTATTTACTTAAAATACAATTTAATGTTCGAAAAGTATGGTCATAACAGCCATTACGGCGATTCCGGCTAACAGTGCTAAGAGTTGTTTAACAGATTCAAGAGGATTATCCTCTTGTAATAAATCGGGTAATACTGTAACTAATGAGATATGTAAAAAGCCTCCAGCTGTAAATGGCATAATCCACGATGTACGAGCCTCTGAAAATCAAGAAATAAAAAAAAATGTCAGAAATATGCTTAAGACTATATATAAATTCAATAATTACCCATGGCAGATGTAACTCCCGAACCACCAATTGCGACTAAAGCTCCTAAGAGGCCAGCTCCAGCAGTTAACAATTGGGCGCGAGCAGCATCCCATCGGCTAAAACCAGATCGCAATAAAATGGCAAAATCGCCAACTTCATGAGGAATTTCGTGCACTAAATCAAACAACAAATTGCGTTTAGCACTTAAGAAATTTTTTTTAGCATGATTTCGCACACTTACACAAAATAGCAAATGTAGCCAAGACACCATGACGAAATGAAACTAAAAATGAACCTGCTACTGCCAAGCCGTGGGTAAAATTATCAATTGAATTCGCCATTAGATTTAAATATCCAGCAACTTTTTTAGGTTGTTCTTTGGTTTTTTGCTCTCGTTCACGCAAAAAACAACCGTTGGGGACATCTTCAATATCACAGCCTTTCCCACCACAACTTTCAGACGTTTGCCCCTCTAAAATTTTACCACCAGTTCGCCGTAACAGGCAGTTGGCAATTTCAACACATTTTGGTTGTGGATTTTCTTCATCTGCATTAGTATAACCGGAAAATATTTTCTCCACTATTGTAAAAATTAGAATTCCAGATAATACCCAAAGGCCAGAATTTAAAGATGGATGGCCACTTGGTGTCGCTAAAAAAAATAAAAAATAAAATAAATAATTACAATTACCTAAATATGTTTGTGTGCATATATAATGAATTAAAAATAAAGTATTTAAATTTTACTTACGTTTTTCACTATCACCCTCCCAGGCTTCAGGTAATAAATGCAGAAATACATCTCCCAAGAGTCCTCCAACAGCAAAACTGAGTAGGACTTTTAGAAATTTTGATTCACCAGCTAAAAATAAGAAGAAATTACCGAATTAAGTATACATTTTGTGTAGAGAATAAAAAACAATATCGAAGTAAAAACTACTTACGATCTTTAAATCCTTGTTCATTTAATTTTTCATCAGTTGGTATTATAAGCAATGGTAAGATACCACTTAAGCCAATAACCACTGAACCAAGCAGTGAAAATATCCACGGCGTATATTCGAATGCTAGGAAATATTCGGGCATATATTGATTAACCAAATGAGTATATAACATAACAATATGTTCATCAAAAAATCCAACTGTAGCGTTCATTTTGAAGTGTTTGAAGTATCAGCTAATGTTCTTTGATGATGTTAACAACTATAACTATAATATCACAATGTGGACTTGAAGTATTTTGAGTGTCTTTTTATACACTAGGATACGTTTATAATAAAATTAAATTCAAAAGTCGGTAAAACTCCAATATTATAATTGTTATCTACAATAACATTTGCCTTAAGAAGGGAATTTCTCGAATTTATGTTTGAATCTGAAAAGAAAAACACAATGGTTAAGTTTAAGTTGTTTCGATAAAATTAAATTTTTCTTAAAAAAAAAAAGACAACAAATAAAAAATAATGAACAATAATAACACTCCTTGGCAACATTCTGATAACAATTATTAAAAATGTGGGAAATTTCCTGGTAATCGTTATGGTGATTTTATTTAAATTATCTTAAACTGTATGTCTTGAGTTTTGAAATGTGAATACTTTTTATCCATTCAACAACAAAGGGGTCAACTACGTCTATTGCATCAACACGTCTAATAACAATATGAATTATTGACAATTCAATGAGATAAGATAAAAAATACCTGACCAATTTGTAAACACTATAGAAACGTGAAAAAAAGAGAATGCTTTCGATATCTGTAAGTAAATATGTATAATTTGTATAGACAAAGTATAAACACACGATAATATTTGTCAAGGATTCAAATTCAAGTTCATGGATTTAAAACGAAGAGTATTCACTTTTCTGATAACAACAGCTATATATTGTTGTAAAGTTCTTTTTACGAAATTTAAGCTTTCGCAGGTTTTGGAATGATTACCCGAACTAAATATTATAGTTCTGAGAGACTTTTAATAGATTACAAAAAATCTGGTGAAAGACATAATTTTTTTTTACTATGCAACTTAAAATATTAAAAGTATTTAACTTTTGCTTCTGGCAAAATAATTTATGATTTAATTCCAAAACACTATTACAAAGAAGAAGATTTATTGCAATACACTGTGGTAGAAAATCAAAGTTTTTTGTAAATAATTATTTTACATATCGCTCCCTTGCAACATAGTCATATCTCAAAAAAACTTGAAGACATAAGTCCTATGATCTAATTGCCGCAAACACTTTTTGCTATAACTTCGGTTCAGCTTGGGATATAAAACTAATTTTTTTCAACATGTACAGAAGATCTAAAAGATCAGTTGTGCTTAAGTAACTACAAATTTATAATTTTTTGAGATATGACTATGTTGCAATAAAGGAGCGATATGTATATACTTATTCCTTGTTACGGATATTATTATAACGTAGGTATCGACAAATATTTATCAATTCTTTTCTTTCTTTAAAAAAATTTTATTAGCAGTACTAAGTAAAATCGTTACAAACATTTAAAATTCAAGTTTAAATCGAAATAAAATAAATTAATTAATATAATTTTTCTTTTGGAAAACTTTATTATTATTATAATTCTGTCATCATTTTATTTTATTTGTTATATTTTTATAAACATCTTAGTATTGCTAAAAATATAACATTTGTTTGACACAATTTTTAATAAAAAAAAAATAACAACCAGTTTAAATAACAGTAAACTGACTTTTTTAAAATTTTAAAACATATTTCAAGATCAAAACGACATTTAAGATCTGTATCGATCGATTAGCATCACGAAAACAAAACTCTCGCAACAAAAATGATGTAAATTTTCAAGGAAAGCGAGTAATACACGTTTTGTAACATTAAGTGGATTATTGTAAACAACCATTATGTTAATATGCATCATAATCACATAATAAAAAAATAAAGAATAATAAAATTCAATTGCATTTATACCAAAAAGACAAGAAAAAAAACAGAAACAAAGATATGCACTCAATAAAACTTAATAATCAACATTCAAGAAATTAAAAGCGAAAAAATATTTTAATTAAGGAATTTCTTTTTGTTTCTTATTGTTTGTTTGTTTTTTTTTTACCAACACAAGCCGTATGAAGTGTAAATATTAACTGATTTAAAATATTGCTAAATGGTCTATAGAAACTTCAATATTGTTAAAAACACAAACAGCCTTCTAGACAATGGAACAAGTAAAACTGTGGTGAGCAAAGAAAAAAAAATTGAATTAAATTGAATAGAATAGAAATTATTTTATTTTAAAAATAAAGCAATAAAATAGAAATGTGAGTAAATTTTGATTTCTCATATTCGTACATACAATGATAAGATATGCCTTTGCCACCATCACTACTGGAGTAAGAAAATAACAAAAAACCAAATTAAGCTCAATATTAAGTAGTCAATGAAAATGTCTATCCAATATAGTATGTGTATGTACATTCGATCAAATATAAATTCTACCAAAAAATGACAAGACTAACTTAATTTATAGAACTAAAAGTAAAAGCTGATGGTTGTAGAGTAAAATATAATATCTGTTTGACATTTCGCCAAATGTACAATAAAAATTATTCAAATCAAAGAATTACGCTTTCTAACAAGTTAATCATATTAATATTTGATTTCAATTGATTGATTGATCACCCTAAAGAAACTAAAAGAAAGGTTTTACCCATTACCGAAAAGTTCACATGGTAATAAAATTGAATTTTTATTATTTTGTTTTTGTTTATAAAAAACAAAAAAATAAATTATATCGCATACAATTTATTATGAATGCATTTATTGCTATGCCATTAAAATCACTGTACTAATTGGAAACTATTTTATTTATATATAAGCTAGCTTCCATATATAGAGATAAGAAAAGTACCAACAAAGTATAAAAATATTTCTTTTTTTTTTAATTTTTGTGGTATTTAAGGGGATTGTCTTCTCCGTTACACGGTGGTGCAAATTAAAGAACAAAAAGACGGCAATGTTGAACTTTTAACTAACAAAAATACAATCTACTGATGCAATTTTATGAGTCGATTATTTTTACATTTTCTTATAAAAAATTATTTTTCTATATACTCCTATGCATCTACTTTTAAAAAGCCTGAACTTATTTGTATTTTAGAGGCTATTATTTCAACAATGTTTTTTAAATTAATATTATCTTCATAAATCTTTAAAATTTGTAGGCTTTAATTTTATTTTCGGATACACATATTAGAATGCTTTTTTAAAAATACTTTTTACTTAAGGAATAAACGTGTCATTAATTCATATAATATGTGTGTGAAACTAACATCCGATCAAAAATATTAGAATATGGAATGGAAAGACAATTTTAGAATAGTTTAGAAGAAAATCAGGAAATATGAAATTTTTGTTTAAAGTTATGCGTTTCATTAAATACTTTGCTTTTGGCAATGGTTTACATATATATTTGCATATTATGCAATTAGTCTTACTCAAGAAGTTACCACTTCGGCAAAGTAATTGTTTTAGCCTTAAACGGGATAATTTGATATGCAAAGAGAGGATAAACTGGGAGAATTTGTATTTCGAAAAATATATTTTTGACTAAACTAAGGGTAAAATAAAATTACCGTTAAAAAGTAATACGCTAACAATTATAAAAAATATTACAGTTTAATAGAAGTATTAATAGATAAAATGTATACGTGACAATTGCAAGATATAGAATAGAATTAAGTGAGACAAAAACATTCTTTTTTCATCTTTTGAGTTTTAATAATATGCATTTTATAAATATATTCATTTAAAAATAAAGAAAAAATATTTTTTTCAATACAGCTGTTTCATATTGTTCTTCGTTTAACCTTTTTTCTAGAATATAAATGTTTTTCTTAAAAAAAAAAAAGAAAATAAATTTAAAAGTTATTGACCTTAAGAGAAGTTTTTTCATAACTGATATTATTTTTTGTTATTATAAACTTATACAGTATTCCCTCGATTTACGTTGTTTCGATTAACGTTGTCTAAAATTTTGTTCCCTTCAACTTTGATTTGCGTCGTCATTGGATTTACGTCGCTGCTGTTGTTTATAAACAAAATCAGGGGAATTCCCTCTTTAAAAAAATTCAATACGTAGAATAAAAATTTAATTATTTTAGTTTTTTTTTTTTGTAAAATGTACATAAATAAATGCATCTGATAGTATGAGTTCTTTGAAATTCGATTTACGTCGCCTTTTTTCGGAACATTCTATGACGTAAATCGAGGGAATACTGTTGTTTTTTGTAATTGAAAATTCTTTTCAGTCTTTGGAAAGTTTCTTTCTATCTATCGATTATCAATTTATCATGAAATTTTGGTAATTAAAAAGAGAACTTTATTGGATCTTTGACCTTTAAAGTTTCAGGTGAAATGAGATTTTATGAAAGAAAAAAACTTCCACTATTCAATAAATGTTGAAACTTTTATATTCGGTTACTTTTGAATTCGTTTTCTAAATAAAATGTTCTAAAAATAACAAAATAGAAAATGTTAATAAAATAAAATTTACTAAAATCTTGTTGCAAAGAAATTTATTTTTAAAAACAAATAAAAACATGTTATTTTAATCAAAACATAGTACATATAGATATATAATATTAAAATAAACTCGTTTCAAAAAGTAAAATTTATTTAAATATTCATTACTTTGTGTATAATTAATTAGTTCTTTATACTGTTTGATACAAGCTTAAATCAATGTATCTAAATCGTTTTTTTTTATTTATTCAGTTTCGTAGTACAGACAACATTGTTGTAATTCAGTTCTTAAAACTAAAATTTAAATATTTTAGCGAAGATCTTTTAAAGACATAAGAATCTCCATTACGTTGTTTAGTATACCAAACATGAATTCAATAGAATCGAATTTCAAAAAAAATGAATACATAGAGAGGAATAACACTTGTATAAACAAAAAAGCAGAAAAACGAACATCATTATGAATTGGTATTGAGTTCTTTTTTTTTGTGACTGTACAAGAGGAAACAAGTCTTAAAAGAAAAAATTTATGAATTAAATAATACTCGAGGGCAACTTATATCAACAACAACATATCTATACAATACAAAGTTTTAATTGAACGATATTAGTAACTATAAATAGGAAGAAGTTTTGCTAAACAATTAAAAGAAAGAACGTTTTAAATTGAACTTGAATAAATAATTACAAAAATAAACGAGCAATAGATATATTTACTAAATAATTTAAGTGATTATGACAAATACTAAACCAATTGAATCAAATAGGCCGCAGCATTTTTTTTTTTTTATAAATTGTTATGCCATATACATACATATGTATGTTTGTATAGTATATATTAGTGCATCAAAAATCGATACTTTATCGACTTCATATAAACCAAATTAAATCTTTAGAAGAACAATTGCTTTTATTTTTAATGAAAATGAAATATATGTAGGTATGTCGTAACACTCGCATAAAGAAATATTTTGTAAAATATTTTATTACATTTTTTAAATATATTTCTATGATTTTTAACAAGAAATGTGAAATGTGAGATTTTGACAAAAATAATATTAAATTTGTAAATAAATGTGTAATGTTACTGAATTCAATAATTTTATAGAGTTGTGATGTTTTGTATTCCAAAACAGTAAACAAATTAGAAATTTAAAAAAAAGAATTTTTTTTTATAATTTCGTTGGGATCAGCGTCTTTTCTACGTGAGAAAATATGAACATATTTTATATAAGATGGAATAAAAAAAGAACGTGAGAAATTGTAAGCTTTTAGGAATTTTATATTTGAATGCTTGTAATGTAAATAAATTTTACATTTAACATAGCATTTATCGAGTTATCAGAATTGTAATTGTAATTTTATTCTCAAAAAACTCTCTGAGGATATAAAAAATGCACAAGAACCGTTGCAATTGAAAATAATTGCTGCATTATTACAGATCTCAATGCGACATTCATAGAAAAACGATGTTTGTTATCTGTGCCTGCAGAGTATTAACATTATTTTAATTTAATAAATCACATGCAATATCCTAAGATTAAAATTAAAAATAAAAAATTATAGTAAAAATTATATTTGCACCGATATTATATGACCTATGGGAATGCTTTAGTTTTTTACAATTAGCTTCAAAATAAGAAATTGTTGAAATCGATCCGATTAGGCTTAATCAAGAGCTTTAAAACGGTTTTAAAGAGTGTTTTTTAACTTAATAGGAAATCAAAACAAAACTAATTGCATACATGAATATATTTTATAGGTATTTACCATTGTATTGGAATTTTATTGTTTGTTATTTAAAACTTACAATTTTATTTATTTTTTTTTATTGTACAGTGACGTTATAACTTCAGTTTATACAGCGCTGATAGCGTGCATTATTTTATAAACTAGTTATTAATTGAAAATAATTTATTGTTAAAATTAATGACGTATTAGGAAAACGTTAATAATAATATGTGTATGTATTTAACGCTATTATTTATAATTTATACACATAATATGCACATATAAAACACGTTTTTATGTTAAAAATATTATATGAGAAAGAGATATTATATTTAATAGTAAATTATTGTATTAATTTTCTTTTTTTATATTATATTTTCCGAATTAACTTTTATTTATGTATCAATCTAAACCGGCCACCATATATAACTCAACATTGTACACTTTTAATACCCACTAAACATCTTATCGATAAGACGTTTCGAAACCATCTAATACTTGTGCTAAAATTTGAAAATCAAATGAGTAGGACTACTACAGTAACGAAAACGAAGAATAAAAAAATCTTTTGAAAAATTATTATTGAGTGTAGATCGTTTATAAGCGTCTGAGTTTTAATAATAATTCTTTCTAAGCATTTTGAAAAACATTTACAAAGAAAAGAAAGGAAAAACGATTAAACTTAAAGAGGAGGGAGATTTGAACAGTGGAACTATTTAAAATTTTTCAATTTGTTTGTGGTATATGATTTACTCTAGAGCTATTATTCATGATTATAAGAAAAAAAATTTTAAATCAATACAATAAAAAAAATATTATTTCATAATGTTGCAATATACATGATAATATATTATTATTTTGTCTTTATTTAAATCCTTTAGACATTGCTTTGAAGAATTTTGAACTCTGTACACTGCAATGTCATCATTGAGCACAGAGATAATTAAGAATAAACATTCGCTCGTTTGCAATTGAGATGGAAATATTAATCAAAATCATAAATATTAATAAAGAAGCTCGCAAGAAAATATTGAAAAATTTAATAAAAATATTTATAGAAATAATTAGTATATACATAGGTACATACATATTTATGGAATCTAATGCAACAGAGGTACTCTTGAAAGTGTCTATCTAAAATTTCAAACATAATTTGTGGCACTCCCGGTTCCATTGTTGTATGGTCCAATTTTGTACATACTAGCAAAGATTTAATAATATTAAAATCGATTAACATCAATATCGATGATCGAAGATTTAGATCATCCATAATGACTCTAAAAACAAAAAGACTGTATAATTCGTTTCTACCTTATTTGTGAGCAAATTATCAAATAAAGTAATTTAATTAATTTCTCAATTAATTTTCTATCTCTGGCGTTATTAGCTGAAGAAATTTTATAGCTTATACATACATACATACATATAGTATATGTTTATATGTGAGGTTAAACAAATACAGGTAATCCTCTTACAATGTGGAATATGTTTTTACCATAACGAGGTACTCATATATATACATAATTGGTCATTACAACCCTTCAGTCAGGATTATTAACCTAGTTTCTCACACTAGTTATGTTGTGTGTGTTAATTTCATACATACTAAGTGGCGGGACCTACAGTTTAAAGTCGACTCCGAACGACAGATTTTTGAGAAACTTTTCATGGCAATTTTATTTTTACTCTCAGAGTTTTTGCCAGAAATCTGCTGAGAAGAAATCGCCGAAAAAATACTTTTTGTATTTTTATTTTGATGTCTGGCCGGGGACTCGAACCCTGGCTTTAAGTCTAATAAGCCAGCACACTACCTACTAGACCACGGCGACCTCTATTCGTACTCGTATATCTCCGGAAATTTTCTGAAATACATTTTTTTAATTATTTATTATTATTTTATTCAAAAAAGAAGACATCTTTAATATAGTCCATATAGGTATCAAGAAATGTATACAGATTTACAATACAAGACACACAGATTTCAATATAAAAAAACCACGTCAAAAAACAAAATGGCTAAGACTTAAATAATACCAAGAAGAGTAAGATTTGTAAAAACCTTTGTTTTATGCTGCAGGGGGGTGAACTGTAAAACAAAATTGTTTTTATTTCATTGTCTACGATTTCATTCAATGTGTCATGTTTTTATTTCTTATCGATACTCTTTCTTTTGTTTTCATTGTCGTACATTGCAATTTGAAATATTATTAGCTTCAGAGTGCAAAAATGCTAGAGTGTTTCAAGTATTTTCAAATTATAAGAAACGTACCTATAATTTGTTAAAAATTTTAGCTTTTCAGTATTGCTACACATTTGTATTTTTTCTGCATATACAAGGCCACATACATATTTCAGAAATTTCAACAATAATTAAAATTTTTTAAATCTTTTTAACCGAAATAAAATGTAATCATAAATTATTGAAAAATACTTAGAAGATAACATTTGGAAACACAAATCAAAACCGGCCATTTTTTTTTTGCTTATCAGATGACACCTTACTTTTAACCAACACTGTTGTTATCAATTCTCTCTTCAAACTTTGTATGTATTTTATGCACACTACACTTTTTTCTTGATTAACTCTATTATCACTTTGTTTGTTATTGTTCTCTTTCCATAACGCACCAACAAGAAGATCTAAAATATATTTGTTACTCAATTTAGTAATGTTTTTTTTAATTTTTGGTTTTCTCAGTACTCCTCACATTTAATTGATTATTTGTTTTTCACAACAAAAGAAGGAAAAAAAAATGTACCGTAAGCAAAAATTTTAAACAAATATGGCTGGCTGCAGCAAATATGGTGGGATCTCATATCAGTGGCAGCGATATCTTAAGTGACAACAATAAACAAAAAACCACAAAACACAGATTTTTTTATTTTTTGTGGACAGATTTCATAAAGATAACAAGAGTAAAATAAATATAAATAAATTGTAGTATTATTTACCTGTTTAGGCCGTAATATGCTTAATTATTTATATTCTGCAATTTTAATGATTTTTACACAAATAAATTTTAATTTGTTTCAAAAAAAAAATCGACAAGAATTTTGTTTACATTCATTCCTTTGTCATTTGGATTTATAAAATAAACAGGCAAACACACACACGCCAAATAAAAAAAAAATTATTCAAGTTTGTGTGAGATTTGTTGCTTTTTTGTCTGTCTGTTTTCTTTCTTATTTTATCTATTTCCAAATGCGTAGTAATTTTTGTATTTTTAATTTAAATTTTATAATTTTTATAACTTCACTAGTTTACACTGAAACTGAGTGAGTGAGAACAAATCTGCTGCTTCAGTACTAACCAGTCAATGGGAGAGAGAGTCACAATTTAATTACAAAACTTGGTTACTTCCTCAATATGCAAAAACCATTTCATTTGATTGATTATTATTTTATGTAATTTCTTGTATTTTATTATTAATTCAATTGTTTACACAATATTTTCTTCGAAAGTAATATACACTGTAGTGTAATACTCCTCTATTCACTTGCATTTAATGTTGTTCGCTAACAACGACGAAATTTATAAAATAAAAATTGAAAACATTGCTTAAAAGTGCCGTGTACAAACAAAAATGGGGGATACTCAAGTGATAATAGAAAAAACACATATATTAGCACACAGTGTTGGAAAATTTAGTAGTAACTTTGTACTTTTTCATTTCAAATTTAAGTACTTTTTTCATCAAATTCGTTTTTTTCGTTCAAAAACAATAATAATAATTCGCATATTCTTTTTCCGTTTCCGGGTTTATTAAGTAAAAATTAAGCACTGTTTACTTTAATCATGATGTGTGGTCTGTCTGTCTAGGTAGTCTGTCAGTCGTCTGTCAAGCCAAAAAGAAGGAGCCAAGTTCAACCCCCAGGTCAGACAAAAAAACGTAAACAAAAAAAAAAATGATGCCGCGAATAAAAAAAGGAGCTTCCCGGCTTCGACCACCAACCAGGTTTGGACAAAAAAAAAACAAAAACAAACAAAAAACAAAAAAAAAACAAACAAAAAAAAAAAAAAAAATAATTAATTTTTTTAAGAGTGTGGTGAGTTTTATTTCCTAGTGTGGTGAGTTTTATTTCAAGTGTGGTGAGTTTTTACAAAAACGTGGTGAAATTTATCAGGTGTGGTGAATAAAATCGAAACTCACCAAAGTGCCGTTACTCGAAATGAGTACTGTATCAACATAAATCAATGTACTGTATATAATGATTTATGACGGTTTGTGTCTAGAATAAGTAATTTTCACATATGTTAGTGGAGACATAAAATTTATATACAGTTTGAAAGCCTCAATTGCAAAAGATTTAAGAAATCTGGCATCACATTTGATCAGCTGATTTTTTTATTTATGCTTTTATACAACCTGTTTTTCATACTTTGCTTTTGTTTTCTTTCCAGTTTTCAATAACAAATAGTTGAAGAAATATGTTCTTCTAAAAGTTTTCAATTCCGTAGTTTTGTTTAATCAAAAATATCTTTTTAATATTTTTATAAAAAGCAATCTTTTAAAATATAAAAAGTTTATAACCCATAGAGCAGTGTTAAAGAGCTCAATTGGTGGTGCATATGCAAATAGTGTTTTTGGTCTCTCCATCCATACTCCAGTATTTATTAAAAAAAAAATAAGTTAAAATGTCGGCTCGCAATTTGTTATTACGCCAAGAAAGTGAAGATTCTTCAAGTATTATATCCCATTCCCCTTCAATATCCTCTTTGAATCGTTTACGTGATACATTTCGCCGGACTGAATCTTTGTCGTCCCAATTGAGTTCAATAGTTTCTAATGCTGCTTCGGCAGCATCTGGTGCTGTTTTAGGCACCAGTGCGGCTGCCGCCACATCTGAAGCTTCGTCTGCCTCAACCTCTCAAACGACAACACCTGTTAAGAAGAAAAAACCTGGTGAGTACAATTTTACATTTATTTGTTATGCACTAGCACAGTTTGCATATAAACCATCCATAGGAACAGTGGAACAAATTAAATCTGATTTAAAAAAAAAAATGTTTTCCTTTAAATAATATTTTTAAATTTTTAATTGTATTTGTAATAAAATTTTATTGCATTTATTATTATGTATATAAAACCTGAAATTAAATAGGTCCTAAAGGATAATATTATTAATAATAATACTGAAAAGAACTAATTATAATGTTCTTTTCTTAGCTGTGTTTGTTTAGTTTATTTATATATTTATTTATTTATTCACTCAGTCGTAAATGCGGTACAACAAGATATTATCTTATTTAATAGTACTGCTAAGGATATAGATAGGCATGACAAAATATTACAAAGATAATAACCTTAAAAATAAATTAACATAACAAGAATTAATAAAAACAAAATTTATAATAATATTAAAAAAAAAAAAAATACGTTGTACACTAACTTGTTCATTCAAAAATTTAATTATTGCAGTCTTGAAATGTTTTGCATTGCTTAGTAATTGTATGTTGTTCGGGAGTTCATTCCAGAGACGAATTGCATTGATGTAAAAGTGTCTCTCAGATATCCGTTTATGGTATCTAACGCTAATTAATTTTCAAGCCCCTATTCGACCTTGAAAAAAACTAATCTATTAAACAATAATTGGCTATTCCTAAGATCGAATGATTTGATGTAGGAGTACTTCAACAAATTCTCAAAAGATGTATTATAAATTTGATATGAGAACTTAGATATCCTATTATACCTTGTACGACCAAGGTATAACAATTCCGTGAAACAACAACAAACAACAATTGCGTGAAAGGTCTGTTTTATATGAGTATAGAGTATGTGAGAATATATCTAACGTTATTACAGATTGATTAATAAGATAACATGACAAATATAGTATAAGCATTATACAATATGTATTTTCCAATAGTATATTATCCTAAGTTTTTATTTACTAAAGCAACATAAAAATGAAATTTATTTTTTTTCATTCTGAAAACATAAGCTCAGTAAAATAGACTAACTTGCCAACCTAGGTAGAATAAAACAATAATTCGTATTTACATATATCGGATTTTATACAGTAATACAATTCAAAATAAAGATACAATTTCTTCTACTTTGAAGTATTTCAAACTTTTTCTTTGCCTTTGAAAAATCACTTAAAGAAACTTGTTCATTCTGAGTGACAATGTGACACCTCGCTAAATTGTTGCTATTGCTGATTGGACGGACTAACGTCCAAGTCATATTAAAAAGATGTTGGTACTAATATAGAATTTATTCTATATACATTTCTTAGTGACTATCTCATTGCTCTACAGAAGGATGAATTCATACCTTGGTGTTTTCTTTAATAAGATATCCAACCAAAGTAGCTTTACACTATTTAGAACCGTCAATAGATTCCTTGAATATATTTTTGGACTGTCCATTATTATAACTTTAGTCAATCTGTTCGTCCTCTTAATAAAGCTTAGAGGTTGTGATCATATTTGTTAAAAAAGCTATCATGCTAAAAGGGTTAACATTGCAACTAATCCAAAGTATTAGCAGCATTTAACGAACTTTAAAAATTATTTATTAACAATGCTTGTGCGGTTAAGCGAAAGAATCATACCATTTCGACGCCTCCGGTCTATAACATTCTAAGTCGAAAAAGTGTGTTTTGAGTTATGAGCTCTTAAAGTTTTCACGCGCCATAAGGTTAAATGTGTATTCTAAGTAGATTCTTCCCTATAACTTCGGAACGGATAGTTGCATCTTAAACAAATTTAGACTGTATTTATGTTAGGGAACGTAGAATTTAAAAATGCTAAGTATGCTTAGAACGTAATAGAATGGAGACGTGGATTTAGTTTTTGCAATTTTAACGCAACTGTGAGCATTTAAAAAAATATATTCTTCTGCTCATTCTTAGTGAATATTTAGATGTTATTCGCTTTCAAAACTTTCAAATTGAACATCAAAAGTAAATTGATTGATGGAATCATTTGTGAATAGAAGAAATATTTTTAAGTATCTTGCTTTCTTAATTAATTAAATTTAGTTTTTATTGCACCTTTTTATATAGTTTTTTTTTCGTTTTGAGCCAAATTTAAAATTTTTTAATTCCGAACAGCTGTTTGTAACGTTACATTTTCTATTTGGGCAACACTGATTCCATGGAATTGCAAATACGCCCACTACGAAATATAAAGAAAAAACAAAGAATGAAAAAACAAAAATCAATAAATCCATTCACATCAACCACCACTGTTAATTCACCACTTAAACATCAAAAAGGAAGCAAATGTGAGCAAACAACTTATCAAATAACGTATACGCGAAATAAAGTTTTCAGTTGTAGTTACATATTGGTGAAATAAAGAAGGAAAAACAAAGCTTATAATTATTCAACAATTTCAAAGAAGTGAAAATTTATTTTGGAATTAATTTATTTAAAAATTTTCATTTTACTTTTATAACAACCCAAATTAAGATATTTATTTAAATGTACTCAAAATAAACGCACTTAATTCATTTATAATTTCGTAAATTATTCTTTAAAAATTTGTAAAGATATATTCAAAGTATAAAAAAGGTAAATGTTAGTCGTCATACATGCAAGGAGCTAACTTCGATTTTTCACAAATCGTAATCAATTCGGATGAATAGAAATAATGTCATCAATGCTTTGAAGTAAAAAAAAAGTATTTTTATTGTTCTATTTATAGCATCAGGATATTTTCAAATGAGTACCTAAAAATATTATTTAAAAGAAAATATTTTTATGCATATTGCTTTCGTAAAAAACCTAAAGTCAGTGAAAGAAAAACAATAGCAAATCACATAAAAGGCAAAATAAGTTTGTTTGTTGCATGAAATCAGCAAAAATTTTGCATTATCCAAAGAAAATATTACGAATATGCGTGCTTTGATTGAGGATACAAAAAAACTTACAGTGAATAATAACAATAATTACAACAATAATAACAGTAATAGTGAGAAAATTGTAACGACAAGGACATCAACATCTAACATTGCAGCTGCAACATCGAAAGCTAAAAATTCAAAAATTTCTACTGTAAATCCAAAAGTAAATGCAAAGATTCCAAAATTGAAAGAACCACGTGTAGTGCCTGCCGCAAAAATAGGAAAAGAAGTTGAAAAACCAGCAGCTAATACATCTTTTACCAATAAAACGTACAAAATGCAACAACAGCAACAACAACAGCAGCAGCAACAAACGACAATAAATAATACCACCAATATAAATGCAAAAGGAGGTAAAGCTTCTGGCAATAGTACATCACCTCCAACAGCTGGAGTTAAATTGCGTTCGAAACAGCCACAACAGAAACTCCAGCAGCAACACCAGCAACAACAACAAAATCAGAAAAATGACAAAAAAGAGATTTTCAACAATAACACGACAGCAGCTGCTGCTACATCATCGTTAAATTCAACAACTATTTCATTACCAAAAGCATCGCACGCTAATACCACTGAAGAAATAGCAGGCGGTGTACAGGATACAATTTATTTGTGCAATTTTCGGGTTTCTGTTGATGGCGAGTGGCTATGTTTAAAAGAACTGCAAGATATTGATACGAATCCACCAACATCTGCATCCGAAGGACGTGTAACAGCTGGCGGTGGAGGCCAACGACCATATTCGAATTATTCACAAAAGTATAAACGCTATTCGGCCGGTGATCGCAGTTCGTATGGTGGTGGCGGTGGTGGTGGCGCTTTCGAGGATAATGGTATATTTGCATTACACAATTTTATAGCTGGTCGTCGTTTGTATGATGAACAGGGTCACGCTTTTCATACAAATATGCTTACCGCACCTCACGCACGAGAAAGTGGCTTTATTGGTGTTTTTGGTGGTGGTGCTAGTCAAAGTTCGAATGAGTGGTCAAATCTTTGTAGGTTGCTTTTTATGCTATTTACACTATAGATTTTTAGTTTTATTTCTTTTATTAATTCATACAATATTTTTATTTTTGTGTGGTAAAATGATCGCCATCCGATAGATAGATTCATTACTATTGTGGTTATTTTTCCTTAATTTGAAGCATTTTCTAAGAAGATATAAGGAATATTCACATTTTAAGGAATATTAACAGGTACAGATCAGCTAAGATTCAGATTGAGTATTTTTAAAAGGATTTTTATTAATTAAAAATAATACTGATACAGTAAAAATCGTCTAGTGAATATTTCTAAAAAAAAAAACTTACAAATAGACATGTCTTTCCTTTTTTTAAATAGATAAAACAATCGATAATTGTTAATAATGTTAATAAAAAAAAAGGATCTCTTTAATATTCATTATTTCGAAGAGTATGTGGTTTCCCAACTGGATTTACTCTGCAAATTAGAAGAAACATATGCATAATATATTAATGAATGTATTCTAACCGCATAATGCTACAAGTATACATTACTCTTGGCGCATTTTCCTTTCGATTTGTCCTGTTTCCTAACCGGACTACTTGATGCAGAAGTGGAAGAGCGTACAGAAGACTTTTCTATTTTTACAGATTTTTTGCTTTTCTTGGCACCCGTGTCAGCTGATGAATATTCACTAAGAGACTTCGGCCTCACATGAAAGAAACGTACGGGTGAATTGAAAAGATTAGACGATGATGAGGAAGAATCTAAAAATAAACGTGATAATAATAGCGAAAATACATTTTGAAACCTAATGCATTTACGTTTCTTCGGTACTACGGGCTTCTTTTTCTTGCAAAAGCTTTTATAACAGCAAATTATTACTAATAATGTAAAAATGCATACAGGTATTCCAATGATTGCCGCCTGAGTTGGTGTTAAATCAATACGTGCGCGTATGTCAATTTTGGGATTGCTCTCATCGGAACCTGATACATCGGACTCTTCGTCTGATTGCTTTGAAGGCTGTTGTTGTTCGCTGCCCGCGTCTTTACTTAGAATATTCCTGTTGGGGTTGCTAGGAGCACTTTTTGGAAGAACTTCATCAGTCCTACGATTTGTTTGATTGCTGTTGAATAAATCATAATCAATTATGATTTTAGCATTGTTGTGCAATATTTTATTATTGGCACGTTTAATCTGTTTTATTTGTTTCATATTGTTGTGGCCTTTATAAGAAGCACTAGTATCTTTTTTAATTCGATTAAGATATTCATAAATTCTTAAGACTGCTCCTAAGCCGGGATAAAATTGATCGTCTGATAAATGCGCATGAATATTTTCCATTAACCATGATTTGAAATGACTGTTGTAATAAGTTTGATCAATATTCTCATATCGATAGCATTTAGTGACAGTTTCATAAAATTTAACTAACACATATGCAGCACTGTCTGCCTTGAGATCAAAAATTCTTTTACGTCTGAAAGGCAACCATACGTTACCTAAAAAGCCATTTAAATCTCCACCTTCTAATTTTGGTTGTCGAACTATCATTTTATCGTCGTGCGGTTGACACTCCTCTGTAATCAAATCAAGGTGCATACAAAACGATGGTTCATCAGATGAATCTTCGGTTAATGGCGGTATATGCAATGGCTCTATTTGTATGGATTTTAGTTCGAGAAGAACATTTTGAATTGGAGCTCTCCAACCATTACCATTAGTG